>JAKWJD010001756.1:12949281-13319281 GCA_027705065.1 Solanum peruvianum
GTTTCCTCGATTGACTACAGGGCCTATAATGACTAGTTATCAACATGAACTTTTCACTAAATTCTTGAAGTTGAAATCTCCAGTCTTCAAGGGTGCTGAATCTGAGGATGCTTATGATTTTCTGGTTGATTGTCATGAGTTGCTACATAAGATGGGCATAGTAGAACGATTTGGCGTTGAGTTTGTGACCTATCAGTTTCAGGGGAACGCCAAAATGTGGTGGCGGTCATATATTGAGTGTCAACCAGCACATGCACCACTTATTACTTGGGCATCATTCTCTAGTTTATTTATCAAGAAGTATATACCCCAGACTTTGAGGGATAGGAGGAGAGATGAGTTCCTGAGCCTAGAGCAAGGCAGGATGTCGGTTACTGCTTATGAGGCTAAGTTTCGTGCACTATCCAGGTATGCCACCCAACTTTCCTTCAGTCCACAAGAGCGGATTCGCCGTTTTTGAAGGGATTGAGGTCATACTTGCAGATTCCAGCCTTACAGGTAGCTGCTGCAGCAAAATCCTTTCAAGAAGTGGTTGATTTTGTGATATAGGTGGAGGGGGTTAAGCCAGATGATTTCACCATGGCCTCGACATCTAAGAAGTTTCGTAAGGGAGTTGAGTTTGGTGGTTCTTACTCAAGAGAACAGAGTTCGGGAGGTTACACAGCCCGACCTATTCAATCTTCACTGCAGGCTGTAGCTGGGGGTCCATCGCAGACCAGCCAACATTTCTCTGTGTTTGGAGGTTACCCCCAGACTTCGTCATTCTTATAGAGACCTATGCTTGAAACCAGAGAGTGTTATGGATGTGGGGAGACTGGACATATTAGGAGATATTATCCAAAACAGAGTTACAGACCGCCAATAGTCAAAGGTAGAGGTGGTCATGGAAGGGGCCGCCATTCTGGAGGACGTGGTGCCCAAGGTAATGGAGGTCACCAAATCAACCGAGGTGGCGGGCAAATTGGAGCTACTGCAGCGCAACATGGTAGGAGCAACGGTCAGACAGGTGATAGGGCCCATTGTTATGCTTTCCCTGGGAGGACTAAAGCAGAGACATCTGATGTTGTTATCACAGGTAATCTTTTGGTTTGTGATTGCATGGCTTCTGTATTATTTGATCCTGGATCCACATTTTCATATGTATCTTCCTCATTTGCTATTGGTCTTGATTTGCATTCTGAATTGCTTGACATGCCCATTCGGGTCTCGACTCCTGTGGGTGAGTCTGTGATAGTTGAGAAGGTGTATAGGTCTTGTCCTGTGACTTTTGTGGGGAACAATACTCATGTGGACTTGATTATTCTAGAGATGGTTGATTTCGATGTAATTCTGGGTATGACTTGGCTTTCTCCAAATTTTACAATCTTAGATTGTAATGCTAAAACTGTGACATTGGCCAAGACTGGGACAGATCCGCTAGTGTGGGAGGGTAACTATACTTCCACCCCAGTTCATATCATCTCCTTTCTTCGTGCTAAGAGAATGGTGAGTAAGGGTTGTTTAGCTTTCTTGGCCCATCTCAGGGATGAAACTTCCCAAGTACCTTCGATTGAGTCTGTTTCAATAGTTCGTGAGTTTCTGGATGTGTTCCCTGCAGACCTTCCTGGTACGCCACCAGATAGGGATATTGATTTTTGTATTCATCTGGAGCCGGGTACTCGCCCCATTTCCATACCCTCTTATAGAATGGCTCCAGCACAGTTAAGGGAGTTAAAGGCCCAACTTCAGGAGTTGTTAGGCAAAGGCTTCATCAGACCAAGTGCATCCCCTTGGTGTGCTCCTGTTTTATTTGTGAAGAAGAAGGATGGGAGTTTTCGGATGTGCATAGACTACAGGCAACTGAATAAGGTAAATTTTAAGAACAAGTATCCTCTTCCTCGCATTGATGATTTGTTCGATCAGTTACAAGGTGCTTGTACCTTCTCAAAAATTGATTTGAGGTTTGGTAATCATCAATTGAAAATACGGGTAGCAGATGTGCCAAAGACTGCTTTTCGAACTAGGTATGGGCATTATGAATTCTTAGTAATGTCTTTTGGACTAACGAATGCCCCTGCTGCTTTCATAAGCCTGATGAACGGGATTTGTAAACCATATCTGGACATCTTTGTCATTGTGTTTATTGATGATATACTGGTATACTCAAAGAGCAGGAAAGAACATGAGGAGCACTTGAAAATTGTATTGGAATTGTTGAGGGAGAAAAGGCTTTATGCCAAATTCTCCTAGTGTGAGTTTTGGCTAAATTCAGTATCCTTCTTGGGGCACGTGGTTTCTAAGGATGGAGTGATGGTGGATCCTTCTAAGATCGAAGCAGTGAAGAGATGGGTAAGACCTACCAACATTACAGAGGTAAGGAGCTTTGTTGGTTTAGCTAGATACTACCGTCGATTTGTCAAGGGATTTTCTTCTGTTGCCTCCCAACTGACAAATTTGACTAAGCAGAATGTTCCATTTGTATGGTCGGAGGAATGTGAAGAAAGCTTCCAGAACCTCAAGACCTTGTTGACTACCGCACCAATTCTTACCTTGCCATTGGAAGGCAAGAATTTCATTGTTTATTGTGATGCATCTCATTCTGGGTTGGGTGCAGTGCTAATGCAAGAGAGAAATGTGATTGCTTATGCTTCAAGGCAATTAAAAGTGCATGAACGTAACTATCCGACCCACGACTTGGAGTTGGCCGCAGTCGTGTTTGCATTAAAGCAATAGAGACATTACCTATGTAGGGTTAAGTGTGAAGTATATACAGATCATCGTAGTTTAATGTATGTCTTTACTCAGAAAGATTTGAATTTAAGACAGAGGAGATAGATGGAACTACTGAAGGACTATGATGTTACTATATTGTATCACCCAGGAAAAGCTAATGTGGTGGCAGATGCTTTAAGTAGAAAAACAGGGAGCATGGGTAGTTTAGCCCACTTACAAGTTTCTAGACGCCCATTGGCTAGAGAGGTCCAAACTTTGGCTAACGACTTTATGAGGCTGGAAATATTAGAGAAAGGAGGATTTTTGGCCTTTGTAGAGGCAAGATCTTCTTTTCTTGACAAGATTAAGGGAAAACAGTTTGATGATGAGAAGCTGAGCCGAATTCGGGATATGGTGTTGCGAGGAGAGGCTAAAAAGGCAATAATTGATGATGAAGGTGTTTTTGAAAATTAATGGAACGGTATGTGTGCCCTGTGTTGATGATTTGATCTACACAATTCTTACAGAGGCTCATAGATGAGGATATTCTATACATACTGGTGCAACCAAGATGTACCGTGACCTAAAGCAACATTTCTGGTGGACTATGATGAAACGTGACATTGTTGATTTTGTTGCCCAATGCCCGAATTGTCAACAAGTAAAGTATGAACAACTGAGGCCCGGAGGAACACTTCAGAGAATGCCCATTCGTGAATGGAAGTGGGAAAGAATTGCAATGGATTTCGTGGTTGGTCTTCCAAAGACATTGGGTAAGTTTGATTCTATTTGGGTAATTGTGGAATGATTAACTAAGTCTGCTCACTTCATTCCGGTCAAGGTGACTTACAATGCAGAGAAGTTAGCCAAACTCTATATCTCAGAAATCGTTCGATTGCATGGAGTTCCACTTTCCATCATATAAGATAGAGGTACGCAATTTACTGCTAAGTTTTGGAGAACATTGCATGCTGAATTAGGTACTAGGTTGGATCTTAGTACCGCCTTCCACCCTCAGAAAGATGGACAGTCTGAGCGAACGATTCAGGTATTGGAGGATATGTTTCGTCCATGTGTGATAGAATTTGGTGGTCATTGGGATAACTTCTTACCCTTAGCAGAGTTCTCATACAATAATAGCTATCACTCAAGTATTGATATGGCCCCATTTGAGGCACAAAGTAGGCAGAAGGAATATGCAGATCGAAAGGTTAGAGACTTAGAATTCATGGAGGGTGAACAAGACTTACTGAAGGTTTCACCCATGAAAGGGGTGATGCGGTTTTGTAAGCGACGTAAACTTAGTCCGAGGTATATTGGTCCATTTGAAGTGCTGAAATGCGTAGGGGAGGTGGCTTATGAATTGGCATTACCTCCAGGACTCTCACCAGTGCACCCGGTATTTCATGTGTCTATGCTGAAAGGATACCATGGGGATGGAAACTACATTATTCGTTGGGATTCAGTTCTTCTTGATGTGAATTTGTCTTATGAGGAGAAGCCTGTTGCGATTCTAGATAGAGAAATCCGCAAGTTGAGATAAAGGGAGATTGCATCCATCAAAGTTCAATGGAAGAATCGGCCAGTTGAAGAGTCCACTTGGGAGAAGGAGGCTGATATGCAAGAAAAATATCCACATCTCTTTACAGACTCAAGTACTCTTTCTCGCCCTCGTTTTTCTTCATGTGATCGTTCAAATACGAACGATGGGTAAATTGGTATCTATTGTAACGACTTGTTTAGTCGATTCGAGCAGTAGAGTTTAGTTTTGAAAATAACTGACTGTATCGACGGACCACACGACGGACCATCATGGTCACGACGGACCGTCGAGCGTCTCGTTCCAAAACACTTAAACTCTGAAAATTTGGGTACTGAGATCGACTCTCTGAACTTCACGACGGAATGGCAGGACGGACCGTCGTTGGCACGACGGACCGTCACAAACCCCTCTACAGAAATTAACTCTCTGAACTCTGTGACGACCTTGCAGGACAGACCATCGCAGGCACGACGGGCCGTCACGAGTGGCGTAACCTTGACTGGGTCGGATTTCTGGTAAATGTTTTAAAGGGCGTGTTGGACTATTCATGATTATAATAATAAAGTTAGTGGGTCAATGTTAATAATTTAATTACTTGGGGGTTAAAGGAGATAACTTTGAAATAAATAATGGGGTATTTTTATCCTAATGAATTATATGGTTATTAGAATAAAACAAAGAGAATTTGAAAGAAGAGAGAACGAGCGAGAGAGAGAAGAACGAAGAGACAGCAAGGACATTAGGAAAGTAGATTGCTTGATCACGATTCTTTGGTGGAGGTAGGTTATGGTTTATGCTATTAATAGTAAACTCTAAATAGCGATTGATATGTATTGGGTGGTATTGTAAAGTCCTCTATATGCTTAATTGTGTTGTGGCATGTTGTGATTATGTAAATGGTGATGGATTATAATGATGATGATACGGTGGAAATCTTAAACCTTAGAATCTCTCTATTAATAATGATGCCTTGACATAAAGGAAGGCTTGATGAACTAAAGTAATGAGATTAGGGGATCGGGTGTCACGAAAGGACGCGTAGTATTAGGAGATCAGAGTGTCACGTTCCGACACCAGGATAGTAGGGGATCAGAGTGTCACGTTCCGACACCAGGATAGTAGGGGATCGGAGTGTCACGTTCCGACACCAGGATAATTAAGAGAATGAATATTGAGGGGATCAGAGTGTCACGTTCCGACACCAGGATAATAAAGAGAATGAATCTTGAATTATGTTATTATACTCAAATTTAAAGAACTATTTCCCAAATGAGTATGGTGTGGAGGCTTGAGTCCTCATAGATGTGCTGGGTGTTGTGGCCAGTGGTTATGGTACTTGTTGTTGTTACTTGTTGAGTATGGTAGTCGATTTTATGTTATTATCTGATATATATTGCTTTCTATTTTGAGTTGGCCGATGATACCTACTCAGTACGCGTTCCTTGTACTGACCCCTACTTGTATTCTTTTTCTTTGTTATTTGTGGAGTGCAGAAAACTTACCATCAACTTCAACTCGTCCTCAACTCTAGCCAGTCTTCATCACGTCAGCTTTCAGGGTGAGCTATTGTTCCTAGCTCGGACTGGATTCTCTCTCATTCATGTCTTGATGTCCTTGAAGTTCGGACATGGACTATCAATTTACTTATTTTAGCTTCTTAGATACTCTTAGATTTAGTAATTTGAGGATAGATGTTCTTGTGGTGATGACTTTCAGATTTTGGGAATAATAAGTATTAAATTTTAGAATGTTGTTTATTGGTTATACTAATGAGTTATAAGTCTTCCGCAATGTATTTTGTTTATTATGGTCAAAGTATTGGTAAATGACTGGTGTTTAGATTGGTTGGTTCGCTCACATAGGAAGATAAATGTGGGTGCCACTCGCGGCTCGTTTTGGGTCGAAGTTGGACATTTTTTATAGTTCTTGTTGAGTTTACTTTGTTGAGTGTGGTTATGGGGTGTTACTTAGTCATTGCACTAGTAGAATTAATGGAGGTGTGTGAGTGATTATCTTGTAAGGTTATGATATTAATGCCTCTTATGCATGGTTTTTGATATTATAGCTTGATGATAAAGTAGTCTTGATTATGTGCTCAACTATGTTGATATTCATGTTGAGTTGACTACACTTTGTATTATTATGTATTGGAATGTATATGGTTTGACTTAAGTAATATGTTCTTATTGACTTCTATTTTTTTTTTTGAAGAAACATGATTTTACTTATAAATATTGCGGATACAATTCTGTTGATCCCTTGATTCTACCCTCCTAAGATTTATCCATGATTCGAGGGCCGTTAGTGGCATATTTCTCGAACTAGGATGATTTAGATTTGACCTCTCTATATGAACAATCCATCAATTTGTCCCTCTTGTGCATAAGGTATATCCAAAGTTACTTAGCATGCTATTGAATAATTGTCCCTCTTTGGCATGTTTTCTATATTGTGTGTGCATATGATCCTATACTTACTACAAGTGATGTGCTAACCCCATTTCTCCCTTTCCCCCCAATACTTTAGGTTCTGGTTGTTGAATGATTCGTTTCTACTTTTGAAGGAACACTTGGAATCATTCTCCAACTGTTGGTTCGTCTTCAAGTCCGAGGATGATGCCTTTTTATTACACTAGCTATTGTTCCTTTTTTATAGTCCAAAGGCGATCATTTCATTCCACTTGTTTCAAGACATTGTTTTAAGCCCTGAGTGGTATATCTACATTGTGTAAGGTCTTGTTACTATATGGTTCGATTACGTTTATATGGTTTAATATGAGACATCTCTTTTAAGACTATGTTATGAATGTTGTCCATATGTGGCACAAAAGCAGAACACTATGTAATCTTCTTATACAAGGAGTCTATGTATAGTGACTATGAATATATTATGTTTAAGCGGAGGTATAAGTAAACCTCATGAAATAGATGTAGAGAAAAAGTTTTAAATTTTCCGCACTATTTGACGTATGAATGTATTGATAAATGCTAAGAGTCTAGTCCTAGTCCTCTCCGAAGATGACGATGCTTGTTACGTCTAAGGTGTACATCCTGGATGTGACAAAATTTGTATAAGAGCATGAGGTTGAATAATTGTGAAGCGCGACACACTTATGAATGATTGCTTATGTGACACTTAGAAACTCTAATATTCTTGTATTCCTAGGTCGTGCCTCTAGGGTCTTATTTTATTCATTCACCTAAACCTTGTATTATAGTTATAGGTATGAATACTCGAACATCAGCTGCTATACAAGGGTCGAAGAAGACATGGCTAATATGGGCGCTCATGACAACCAAGTGCCTCAACAAGATAACCAAGTTCCTGCACTTGAAGAAGTTTCTATGGGTGCTCAAGTTGTGGTCGTTCCTCCAAAGATCGCAAAATGGAGAGAGGGCAAACTTTACTAATTTGGCCCAGTACATGACCTCTCAAGCTAATGCCTTAACTTTTCAAGACCAAGCTATGACGGCCCAAGTGAATTGGGAGGTTGGACCTCGAGTTCCTTAGCATGCCATATTATGATTTCTCGTTTAAGAAACTTTACTAGAATGAATGCACCCATGTTCTTAAGATCTAGGTTGAATGAGGACCCTCAATATTTCTTTGATGATTTCTATAAGATTATCTATTCTATGGGTGTGACCTCAATTGAGAAGTCCGAGTTGGCGGCTTATCTACTTAAAGATGTGGCCCAAACTTCGTATATGCAATGAAGGAATAGTAGGTCACTAAAAGGTGAACCGTTGTCTTGGGAGATCTTCAATAGGTCTCCTTGATAGGTTCTTTCATATAGCGTTGAGGGAAGCTAAGGTGGAAGAATTCATCAACCTTCATCAAGGAGGTATTCATACTCCATACTTGGTGTCAAACCCAAGGGATGAGATGAGTCACTTTCTTATAGAGGTGTTTGAAGATTATTTTGAAGAATATCGTTCGAATATGCTCTATTATAATATGAATATTTATCTTCTCACAGTTCATGCTCAAAAAGTGGAAAAAAATAGGTTAAGGAGGAAGAAAACGGAGGCTAATCAGGCAAGGTCTTATGAAGGTGGTTCTTATAAAGGTAGTCTTGACATTTAAGAAAAGCCTAGCTTCAAGAACATGTTTTCTAATCATGTTCCTTACAAATTTACCAAGGCTCATGATGATAGGGTGTCTTACCCTAAGTATAAAAAGAAAAGAGTTACTACTGTACCAAGCCAGAAGCCAAATTGTGGAAACTTTGGCATAAAATATTATGGTGATTGCCTTATAGGGACGAAAAATTACTTTGGGTGTGGCAAGAGTATCCACAAGTTAGGGATTGCCTAATTTCAAGGGGAAAGAGAGATAAAATGTTCAAGCTCAAGATATTGGTTGTAATGTCGATGCTCCAAAGAAGAATCACTTTTATGCTCTTCACTCAAGGTGTGAGCAAGAGACTTTTCCCAATGTAATGATCGGCATGTTTCATGTCTTCTCTATTGATGTTTATTCTTTACTTGATTCGGGTGCTAATTATATTTTGTTACTCCCTTTATAGATAGGAATGTTTGATATTTATCCCGATATTCCAAATGAACCTTTCATATTAACTACACAAGTAGGTGAGTAGAGTTTTACAAAGAGGGTATATCAAAATTGTCCTATAATTTTCACAATGGAGTACTCATGTTGAATTAGTAGAACTTTTTATGGTCGATTTTGATGTAATTTTTCATGAAGGATTGGTTGCATGATTGTTATGTTTATAGTAATTGTAGAACAAGAATTGTAAAGTTAGATTTTCCTAATGAACCCATCTTACAGTGGAAGGGGGGAATTCTAATCCTAGAGGTCGTATTATATCTTGTCTTATGGCTTGTAAAAGATGTCAAAGGGTGTTTATACCATATTTATAATGTCAATGATTTAGACTACCAAAATTCTCCCATTGAGTTAGTCCAGTAGTGAGGCAATTTTCTGAGGTCTTTCGTAATAACCTTCCCAAAATCCCTCTCGAACGGGAAATTGGTTTTGTAATTGACTTAGTACAGATACCAACACCATTTTAATTCCTCTGTATAGGATGGCTCCGATAGAATTTAAAGAGTTGAAGGTTCAACTCAAGGAATTACTAGACAAAGACTTCATTAGACCTAGTATTTTTTCCATGAGGTGCTCCGATATTGTTTGCGAAGAAGATGAATGGGTCCCTTAGAATTTGCATAGATTATTGCTAACTCAATAAAGTCACTAGTAAGAATAAGTATCCTCTCCCTCAGATTGACGACTTGTTTGATCAATTATAAGGGGCAAGCTACTTATTAAAGACTGTCTAGAGATGGGGATATCACAAACTTAGTGTGAGAGGTGAGGATATACCAAAAACGGCATTCCAAACTAGATATGGTTACAATAGTTCTTATTAATGTTCTTTGGTCTCACTAATGCCCTGAAGGTTATTATGGATCTCATGAATGGGGGTTTTCATAGTTACCAAGATTTATTTGTCATTGTCTTTATTGACGACATCTTGGTATATTCAAAAAATGATGGTGAACACAAAGACAATTTGAGAGTCGTGTTGCAAGAGCTTAAAGAACACCAACTATTTGTCAAGTATAGCAAATGTGAATTTTGGTTGAGGTAGGTCGCGTTTCTTGGTCATGTCATCTCTATTGAAGGGGTTGAGGAGGAAGTCAAAAATTGGCCTAGACCATTGACTCCAACATATTTGAGAAGTTTGTTTGGGTCTAACGGGTTATTATAGAAGGGTTTTTGATGGTTTTGCCTCCGTTGCAACTCTCTTGACCACCTTAACCCAAAAAAGTATGAAATTTCAATGGTTGGAGGCATGTGAAAGAAGTTTCCAAATCATGAAAGAAAGTCTTACCTCCACTTTGATGCTTACCTTATCGGAGGGTACCAAGGGCTTCGTTTTATATTGTGATGCATCACGAGTGGGCTTAGTGTATGTCCTAATGCAACATGGGAAAGTAGTAGCTTATGCTTCAAGACTACTTAAGGTGCATCAGAAGAATTATCCAACTGAAGATCTTGAGTTAGCGCCGTGGTATTTGCCTTGAATGTATGAAGTCATTATTTGTATAGTGTCCATGTTAATGTGTATACAGACCACATAAGTCTTCAATATGTGTTAACTCAAAGGGAGTTAAATCTCAGACGAAGAAGGTGGTTGGAATTATTGAAGGATTATGACATGAGTGTTCTCTACCACCCCAGCAAGGACAATGTGATTGTGAATGCTCTAAGTTGTATGACCATACGTAGTGTGTCTCATGTAGAAGAAGCCAAGAAAGACCTAGTGAAAGATGTTCATAGGTTGACTCGTTTGTGTGTTCGATTGGATGATGCTCCAAATGGTGGTTTTCTGGTCAATCATAACATCAAATAATCTATGGTTGTTAAGGTAGAGTCTAGGAAACACCTTTATCAACCATGGTTGGAGTTAAAGGAGTCAGTTCTTTAAGCTAAATGCATCATTCTCATTAAGGGCGATGTTTTTTTATGGTACCAAGGAATATTTTGTGTTCCCAATGTTGGTGAATTGAGAAACCAGAGTCTTGAAAAAGCTCATGGTTCCCGTTATACCATTAATCTGAATTTTACAAAGATGTATCCAGACCGTAGAGAGTATTTTGGTTGGGAGGCTTAAAAAGGGACATAGCTGAATTCGTTGCAAAATATCCAAATTGCCAACAATTGAAAGTCGAGCACCAAAAGACAAAGTGGGTTACTTCAAGATATACAAATTCCCACTTGGATGTTGGAAGATGTTAATATTGACTTCATGGTAGGTATGACTGGAACATAAAAGCAACATGACTCCATATGGGTGGTTGTGGATAAGTTTATTCTCGTCAAATCCACATATTAAGTGGAGGATTATGAAAGGATCTTCATAGATGAGATTGTATGTCGCCATAATATTCCTTTGTCTATCATATCTGATAGGGGTGCACAATTCACATGTAGGTTTTGGAGGTCATTCAAAAAAGGGTTGGGTACCAAGGCAAAACTAAGCACTGTTTTTCATCCCCAAATAGATGGTCTAGCGGAGCATACTATTCAAACCCTCGAGAATATGCTTAGAGACTATATAATTGATTTCAAGGAAAACTGGGATACACATTTCCTTTTGGTTGAGTTCTCTTATTACAATAGTTACCATTCAACTATATCTATTTCTCCTTTTGAGGCCTTCCGTCGTAGGAGAAGTAGATCTCTAATTGGATTGTTTGAAGTGGGATACTCTTCATTATTTGGTCCCGAATTGATTTATAAGACTTTGGAGTTAATTCATATGATAAGGAACTGATTGAAAACATCCTATAGCCATCAAAAGTCTTACGTCGACAATAGCAAGAGAGACTTAGCATTTGAAGAAGGTGATAAGGTGTATCTAAAATTTTCACCCATGAAGGGAGTTGTGATATTTGGAAAGAAAGGGTAGTTGAGTCCTTGGTATGTGGTCCCTATGGAATGTTTCAAAGAGTTGGTATGGTTGCATATGATTTGAGATTTCCTAGTGAATTGGCTTTGGTTCGTAAGGTGTTCCATGTCTCCATGCTTAAGAACTGTATCGGTTAATCCTACTTCATTCTTTCCATTGACGTTCTATGTGTGGAAGAGAACCTCTCCTATGAAAAGATTCCGGTTAAAATTCTATATAGAGAAGTAAAGAAGTTTCGGAACAAGGAATTGGCTTGCATAAAGGTTTTATGGAATAGCAACATAGTTGAGGGAGAAACTTGGGAGGCCGAGGCCGACATGATGTCACGTTACCCTCATCGCTTTGTTGAATAATATAAGTTGTTCCTACTAATAATAAAAATAATGAGTTTATTTAAAGTTGCATTGGGTTTGACAAAATATGAAGATATATGCATAGTTACAGTGAGTAAGCATGCCTATGAATAAAAATTATGTAAAAAATGCTCTTTGTTTTGATTTGCACTTATTGAGTACTTGGTATGTTGTTTCCTCCATGAAACCGTAATATAGAGCCTCACATGAGTGTCCAATGGTTGTAAGACTTTTTTAACATCAATAAAATGGATAAAAGTCATTTAGGATGTTTTGGAGTTAAAATTTCGAGGAACGTCCATGACGTCCATAAGCTAGTCCAAGAGGTGCTAGTTTGTCCTAGACTATTTAACTAGGTTAAAGGAATCATTATGCGATGGATTTTGTGGTAAGGTGTCTAACACGTGTAAGAGTTGGTCTATGTCAAAGTTTCTGGGTACAAATCCCCAAGGACCAACCTAAGGGTCCTCGGGGAGGAGCATTCCTTTGGGCTAAAAATAGTCTAGGAAAAAATAGCCATCGACGGTTTCAAAGCTACGAGGCATCAATGGACACCGTTGATGGTCAATAATCTGTAAGGGTCCATTTTGTTCACTGTCATACTAAAACGACGGTTGAACACTACGGTGGGGGTTTTGGTCGTCCACTAAGCTACGTACCGTAGGTCGATGTCTCGTAGGTCAGGCCACTGTTTTGCTTCCATGTTCTGATTAGTTAGTTTAATTAAGTTAGTTATTTAGGGGTTTAATTACTTTTTAGAGGGTGGTTAATTTGATTCTTTAACTAACAATATAACCTACCCTAAGTCTAAAACCTCACTTAACACTTCTCAATCCCAAAACACAATTTGCTCTTCCTTCTCTCTTCTTTCTCTCTCTCAAATACAAGAACTCTATTGAAGATATAGGTAAAGATATTAGGGATGCAATAGGGGTTATTTTATCTATCAAACTTACAAAATTAACAAGGTATGAGATCCTTTCAACTTCGGGATTCCTATCTCCAAAAGGTTCTTCCAAAATTGATTCCAAACAGATGAGTTTCAAGTGAGTATTCTTCTACTACAAAGTTGTTCTTCTAAATTGTGTTGTCTATGGTTTATTTATTTTACTATACTTATATTATAATGTATTATGACTAAATTATTCTATGTCTAGATTTATTAATCTACTATGTGAATTTTATCATGAAATTGATTTAAGTCCCTAACCGTAGGTTATGAACTAGTGATGAATTGATGTATAGTGTTTCAGTTGACTTCATTATTGTGTTAGTTACTATTGTGTGATGATATTACACCCATTATTGGGTTTAATTGGATGGTTGATTTTAAGACCTTTGATGATGGCTTTTTAAGGAGATTGGGGTAAGTCTTATTATCTCAAACGTTTACTTCAATTATGATTACTTGTTTTAAGTGATGAGGTTATATTGAAGTATTCTTATGATAGGATTTATTAGGGTTGGTGTGATGAATTTTTTATGTGTCTTATTCTTATATGGTGATGTAAATGTGCTAAATTTACATGTATGAATTGAATTGAAAGGATGTTCTTATGCAATTCCTATTGAGCTAAAGACTATGACTATGTAAGGAGTAGTATCCTATGAACTAAACTAAATTTTGATAACTAATGAAATACATTTCAAAAGGGACTGTAACTTAGCACCTAGTCAACTAGGTGTGAGGAGTGTCCCTTCCCACATAGGGAAGGTAGAGTCAATAATTTATTCATGAGATTGGAGACTATAATGCATGTAGCATAAAGAGGGTCCAAACTACATTTCCTAGGTTTTGAACTATGTTTCCCCAATAGAAATACTAGCTAGTTGATCCACGTAGATTCTACGTTATTTTTTTTTGTAGTACCTTGGCAAGTAGTCCACCTTCTTTTATTGTAGTGTTCAATGACACCGGATTCCACATTAGCTCATGTAATATATGTCAGTTAAGACAAGATGTTCCCAAAAGTAAAACGAAGTAACTAAGTGAGCTCTAACTCGGATTACCTAAGGGTTTGGCTTAGTCTAGGTAGGGGTATGGTCCTCTACCAATAAATTGAAGTACTTAGCCTTGAGGGGAGTCTTAGAAGGATGTTCTTATGTGCTTTGATGCTCATATATGTAAATGATATGTATATGTTTATATGCTTGTTGACTTGATTATTTGCTCAATTATGTTTATATGCTTGTTGACTTGAATAGATTTTTTATTATTGCCCTTGTGATGTACATGTTCTTAACTTAATAAATATGTGATTATTTACTTGTATTTGTTCTTGAATGTTCATAAGGAATTTTTAAAGTGACTTTGCATTCTTTTAAATAAATCTCCCTCTTTGGCATGATTTCTATGTTGTGTGTGCATATTATCCTATTCTTAGTAAAAGTAATATGCTAACACCATTTCTCCCTTTTCCCCAACCTAAGATTCCGGTTGTTGAAGGGTTCGTGACCAATTTCAAAGGAAGGCTTGTAATCATTCTCCAAGTGTTTGTATGTCCTCAAGTCCGAGGATGATGCCTTGTTATTAATCTAGCTATGACTCTTTGTTGTGGTCTAGAGACGATCATTTCATTGTACTTGTTTGAAGATATTTTTGTAAGCCCAAAGAGGCATTTATAGATTGTGTAACGGCTTATGCCAATATGGTTCGATTCTATTTACATGGTTTAATATGAGATATCTTTTTTAAAGATATATTATGTATGTTGTCTATACGTTTCATAAAAGTAGAAGACAATGTAATCTTCTTATGCGAGGAGTCTATATATACTCACTATCAATATATTATTTGTAAGCAAGAGGTATAATCAAAACTCATGAAGTAGATATAGATAAAAAGTTTCAAATTTTCCTCACTTTTTAACCTATGAATGTAATGATGAATTCTAAGAGACTAGTCATAGTGCTCTGAGGATGACGACGCCGGATAGGTCTAGGGGGGTATTTCCCGGATGTGACATCATGCATACATACTTCATACTAAATTCAAGTGTATAGGTTTAAGCATGAGTTAACCTTGTCATCAATATCACAACAACGCAATAGATATGGAACTATCATTATCTAATTGATTCAGCTTTCATACATAAGTTTTCAATAAAGAACAAACATTAATACCTTCTTTCCCTTAAAGGAACTTGATACCTAAATCAACCAAACAATTAATAATAAACACATAATATAAGGTAAGTCATGAACTTATAACATAAGTAACATCAACATAGACAATTTGTATGTTCATCATCTTCAACAAATCTACTAAATCAAATCCAAGATTTTTGAAATAAGTGCAGAACATGGGTCCAAGGGAATTTCAAGTGAACAACAACAATAACTCATTATTATACACATAACAAAACCTACATCAATGAAGGTTGGGTTTCACCACTCGTTCAATTGAAATCAGACTATTAGATAGCATCCACTAAATCACTATTGCTTAATTCTTTCTCATTCATTACCTCCTTGGTCTAACAAGTATGAACGAGGAGAGCTCTAACGTTGGCCTATGTTAAAAAACTTCTAAACGAAAGGATTAACAATACTTGCATCGACACTATTGAAGTATTGATTAATTATAATTCATACATTGTTAATTGTTCATGGTTCCTAGAACCCTAGTTGTGGATTTACCTACTCATACTTAAAAGTTCACTATTCATAATTAAGTTGAAAGAATTGATGAAATTACAATTACAATAGATGAAACCCAAAATCTTGAATTGAAATTCAAAGTGAAATTTGTAAGAGTTTAAATAGTAATACCAAAAGAACAAAACTAAAATCGTACAATGGCGTCTAACTCTCAATAACGAAAATATAAAATTTTACCTATTGTACTAAAGTCATAAACCAACTAGGAAAATAACTCGTACATGAATGACAACCCGACCTACAGACCGTTATTTGATCTACAGTCCTTGGATCGCCTCCGTGGTTCAGGATGGTCTGTCACTAGACCTACATTTCGTAGGTTACTCTTGCGGTTCTACACTTGGTTAAAGTTATCTAGACTCCACTAATAATACATCACTTATGAGTCGTCGTAGGACTTATAGTCCTTCGATGACATCATTGGTTGTTGCTGCTATCAATTAATTCCATTTTTCTGTCAATCCACTTCTGAACCAATTTCGTACAAGATATTTCATGAACACATTATTTCCTAATAAAAATAATCTAAGACGTCCAAAAACTTTAAGTGAAACGCAAAAAAAAATTGTAAACTCATAATAAATAAATAACCTTCAACTTAAACTTGTCGTTTGTTGATGAGTCCGAAAATTGGATTTATTTAGGGATATATTTGTTACGAACCACGAGTGCACCCTAAAAGTTAGAGCATTCTTGAGTCACCACATAGCATATGAGACTCTGAAAAGTCCCACTACAGCCACTCATATCAATCATCGTATAATAAATACTCTAATATAAGTACAAATTTAAAATTTCTCCACACAGAAAGAACTCTTTCAATAACATACGCAAGCGGAAGACTATCATTAAAACAATACACCTTTAAAATTTCTCATTGAACCATCTATACTTTGGAGTATACCACATTTGGTTCTAAGCCCATACACTACATAAAATAAAGACTAAGGCATAAAAGAACATGTGGGTATTGTCCTCGAATCTATGAGGACTCACCAATACTTCATCTTCAACCATTAGAAACCTATCCATCCTCCATTGCATCTCAAGACATATAATTCCCTACACTTTAGTGAAAAAGGGAATAGAAAAGGTTAGCACATTAGATGCACTAAGTATGGAAGCTATGCAAAAACCACAAAAAGGGACATTTAGAATAGAAATACGTTTTCATGATATTTTAATATAACACCGTCATAAAATATTTTAAGAGACATCAAACAAGTCAATAATCACAATATAAGAAACATTCCAAATTATACTCAATTTATAGGAAACAGACAATAACTTCACTGTAATTTCACATATATTTTACAAATCACTAGATATGTTTAAGACCACATCTAAACACAAAAAGATAGTCACATTGTGACACCCTACAAATGAACTCAAGTGAACTAGAGCTTTGTTATGGTTTATTGAGTTATTTTTAAGTTAATCTAAGTTATATTAGTGTCCTTAGGCAGTGTATGAAGTTTGGTTATGTTTGGAGGTCAAATGTGCAAGAACGTCCATGACGTTCAGAAGGTGTGCCTTATGGGTTTAAAATCTGTATACGAGCCAACCAAGGACCCATTAGGGGCCCTACAAGAAGACCCCAACGTCTAGGTAGAATCTGCGGAAGCTGCCAAAAAATCAGCCCCAAACGACAAGTGCAATCGACGCCCCTTGGGTCAATCGACACCCATCATCTAGGGACGTAGGTAGGGAACTAGTGCGGGTGTCTCAACACTTTATTTAACAGGTGCATACGAAAAAAACGCCCAGCACGGGTCGTCATTCCGTTGATGGGTCCTGCCAAAAGCTGCAGCGTTTCATTGTGAGGCTTGGGGTATTTTGTAAATTCACCCTAAGTATTTTATGACTCTAGGATGATATTTTTAGGGTTTTTAATTTATAATATATTAATTTTAAGTCTTATACCTAGTCAAGACCCCTCACTTCAAATATTCAAACTCTCACACTAAAGAAAAACTCTCTCAAGCTACCATTGGAGCTAGGACACAAGGAAGAACTAGGAGGGCTGGTTGGACGTGTTTCTTCAAGCAAATTAGTGGGTTTCTTTCTAATTTAGGTACGGAAACCGTCCATGATCCCTCTTCCATTCAAAGAGTCATTTTAAAAATATTTCAATAGGGGTTTTCAAACTCTACTGTCTTCTATCTTTAATTCTAAGCATGGGTCTTGGAAACGTGTTTCAATGATTCAAATGTGTTTCTTCTAGAATTAAATGAATTTAATGTAAAAACCTAATGAACTCATGTTTATTCATATGTACAACTTTTAGTTTAAGAAATGGGTTAAATGAATATGTTTGTGTAGGGTATGAACTTGGGTTTTTAATGTTGTTATTATTATTTAGATACTTCACTACGGTCCTTACTATGAGGAAATATTCAGTAATTTTTTATAGGTTGTGATGTATTGGTTAAAAGGTGACTTCCTTATATTGTGTACCTCTTATTATAAATTGCTCTTTATTGGTAGGATCCACCTTCTTGGTGGCAATGTTTATTTGATATATTTGGATATATTTGTGTGTATTGTGAGTATGAGTTTGAAGGCCTAAATTGTGAAATTAAGTGATAATGAAGATGGTTCTTGTTGATATGTGTTATGAAGCTTGAGTTGTATGTTTTACATAGGTTATGCCTAAATGAAGATGTGTATCATACAATTCATTGTTATACTACAAGACATATAAAATAAAATATAAACTGAGTTAGGGTAGAATACCACTAATCAAGTCTCACAACTTCAATCCATAGCCAATTCAATTAACTCAATACTCAAAGGCTCTTACCAATAGCCATAATCACCAATTCAATTCAATAAGATTAATACACAATGAATCTAAGAATATATAATACTCATATAATCCAATTTATACAGCCTATGAACCATACAATAATGATCAATACCCAAATCAATCGCCAATAACAATCTAGACATGAATTCACTACAGCAAGTCATAATTAATTCAGCCATAACATCGCCATAATATAGATATTTGAGAATATCAAGGGTTCATGGATAATTTCATTGCCAAAAATATCAATTTTACATCAATAACATCATATTTTAGTGTTTGGAAACGTTTTATGCAAGAACCCATGACTTAAGTAGAAATTGGACTTTTTCATCCTTTTTCATCTTTGAAATTGACCCTAAGGTTAGAGTAAGCCTTAGATGAATAACTCCCTTACCTTATTAGAAGAATTCAAATAGAATTGAAAAAACAACTCCATCAAAGATCCATCATCAAGGTCCATCTTCACCTTGTGCTCTCATGGAGGTTTTTGAAGAAACTTTGGGAGGGAATGGGTTTTTATCTAGGTGTTAGGGTCTGAATGAGATTTTAATGACTTAAGTACTATTAAAATACTCATACACACCTAAAATAACCGCCCTCCTATTTTATAAGACTTGGTGTGAATTTCGCAAGGACCCCAAGCCTTAAAAGTGAAGGAGGAAGACTTGCAGGAGCTATCGACGGCCACCCATCGACGACAGCTCCTCCACTTAAAGGATACATGTCCCCATCGATGCCACCCTTCTATGAGCCGTCTTTTGGACGATAGGCCATCATTTGTAATATTGGACGTCCTTTGAGGGTTCGTTGTTTGGCCACTGCCAGGTAGTGTTGAGCTCCAAGCGGGGGTTCTTTTCTAGGGCCCCTTGTGGATCCTAGGTGGAGTCATCCCAAACATTAAACCCTTAAGCATGCATGTCGAGGTCTTAGGTACATCCCCAATAAAATTCAACAAAAACAAACACCTAAAACATGCTAAGGCACACATCAACACTCTAGGAGGTCGAAAGGCTTACTTTCAAACGTGTCGTTTGACTTCCTTTAAACACTAATATTAAGCATATAAGGACCTCATAAAATAATGATAACACATAAGCACATCCAAGCACATAAGCAACTTATCATTGAACGTTTTGGTCGTCCCTTGGCGTTCGACTTCAAATTAAATCGAAATGACTGCAAAACACTCAAACACATTAACTAAGATATTTATAAGCCTTTTAGAACGGTAATGAAGCTCTAGATAAACCTAAATCTTTTTAGGGTTTTTACTATTCGCCCCTACTTAAGAACATTATTCCTCGAATGTCACTTAAACACTTAAAGAGATAATAACCAAAGCAACACCCCATTCTCAGACATACAATATCATAATCCAAGCACACAAAAAAAAGAACATTACTCCAAGTATTTTAATGCTTACAACATATTTCCTAAGCACATTATAACCAATTCCGATGAAAGAACAATTTAAACAACATTTCAATTTTTCTTACAGTGAACATGCTTCACATTTTAACAAATTCAAACCTTAATAGATTCCTTATAAATTCTCACCCAACCAATCTCATATAAAAATTTAAACATGCTCATTATAATCTTCGTGAAAAAATTAGTAGCCTACACTAAATGCACATGAGCAAGGAGGAAGATACCATACATGAAGACTCATTTTTCTCATTCAATAAGACCTCAACAAAAAATTCATATCATAGGAGAATGTCACGAAACTCATTTTCATAAAAAGACTCCAACATAACAAATTTATTAGGAACTCTTTGTTTTAGGCTTGAATAAGCATATAAGGAAAATGTAAGGATATATCACTCCCAACAACCATACTTTTGACCATACTTCCCCACTTAGGAGAAATTCAATCTAAGGTCAACATTATTATTCTACAACGAACTCCCTCAAGGGACCTTAAACCTCACCAACACTTCTCACTAACTCATCAACATACTTGACCTGTCGGAACAACAACACCCCCCAAACCCCACTAGTAGAAATTCACCTTTACTCATTCTAACCTCACCTCCTTCCTTTCTTAAGGTCGGACCTAAACAACTTAAAAATGTCTCAACTACCTCAATTATCCTTTGCAACACTATACCTTACTATTTCTTTAAACAATACTACCCTTCAAAAGGTAACTCAACCAACCTAATGTCATCAATAGAATCTTTCATACTCCATCTAACAAGTCAGAACTCATATTTTCTCTCCCTTAACCGATAATGTCACAAAGGTCACACTCATAGAACCAACACATAAGGGAACAAGGGAAAGACACCATATAAAAATCTCTTAGGCACGATCAAAAGAAAGAAGAAGTGAAACTTTTGGTAGCACCCAATAGCCACCTATTAGTAATGTCACGTGCTTCATATTATGAACAAGACTCTACTGAATTTTGTTTATGAAAAAAACTAAGACACTCCCAAACCTTATTTTCTGATACCAAGTTTGTCACGACCCACAAGTACACGTTAGAGGTTAGAGCATTCTTGAGTGTCCTGATGGCATACAAGACTCCGAAAATTCTTACTAAAGCCACTAGTAACAATCACCGCATAATAACACTCTAAAATAAGTAAGAATTTAAAACATTCTCCACACACTGAGAACTATTTAAATAATATATGCAAGAAAAAGATTTTCATTAAAAGAATAAACCTTTACAATGTCTCATTAAGCGATCTATAATTTGGAGTATACAACATTTGGGACTAAGCCCATACACGACATAGAATAAAGACTAAGACGTAAAGGAATATGTGAGATTTTCCCTCGAATTGAAGAGTCACCAAAACTTCATCTTAAACTCTTAGAACCTTATCAATCCTTCATGGAATGTCAAGTGTCACACCCTAATTCAGGATTCTGAATGCAACCGAAGTCGATGACCTCTCAGAGGTCGCAAACAAGTCTCTTGTCAGAATTTATCACATTCATATAGTTAAATTTGCGGAAAATTTAAAACATTTAAACATTAATGAAGTGTACATAGAATTCATATAATCCTTCATCAATTCATATACTATATGCTAAACTAAACAACCATCTACAACGTATTATGCAATTCAAAGAGAGAATAAATAAATATCATAATAAGTTTTCCAAAACTGCCTTAATAAAAAATTTCAAAATGAAAACATCTGAAAGAAACGCTAGGGACAAAATCTTCTAGCTATTTTTAAATAATAGGCTATGAAAATAGAAGTAGCATCCTCGAACTAGAGAGGACCAACCAAATGAAAAGGATCGCTGAGTCCAAACAGCTACAATGAGTCTTCAATCTGGTCTCTGACCTACTCCTCTAAAAAAATGTAATTGTAGGGTTATTAAACATTTGTACTAAGTATGGGTGTATGCAAACATACACATAAGGTCATGCATTATCAAGTAAAGCTCTTCCTATACAACATGTCATTTCATGAAACTGAAGTCACTAGATTTTCCTAATTCTATAGTTGTGAATTGTGGTATGACTTTGATGTATTTTAATGCATTCAAATCACACAAATCATTTTCTATGTGATAACAAGACATTAGAAACATCAACATATTTTTAGAAAAACTCGAGCGAAGATTTGAAAATTTGATCCACTTATTTCATCATTTTCATATTATGGAAGTTATGAAGCATTGATTAGCTATTTCATTTTAATACCCTATATTGAGATAATATAAGAAGTCATTATAATCCAATTTTATTGGGATTTGCCTATTATATGTTGAAAACTTCGTTAGTATCAACACTGACGATCGATATTCATAAGCTCTTACTTTCATAGCTCTCTTTGAACATATATTCCTCTTCTTTCTTTCTTGCTTTCTTGATTTCTTAGAGACATCTTTAGAATTAATATCATGCGAGCTAACATTAAATCTAGTGTCTTCGACACATCAAAAAAAGGTGATTCACTGATTAAAATTAATCTAGATCATGTGATCTAACATAAAATCCAATGTCTACCCCACACCGAAAGGAGGTAATTAACAAGGTAAGGTGAATCTATGTCAAGTGTTTACCCTACACCAAAATGGGTGGCTCACGAGTATAGTGAACCATGAACATTCTTTTGAGCATTAACCGACATAGATCATGTGGATTAAACATGAAATCCACTGTCTTCCCCATACCGAAAAGGGGTGATCTCATTGGCCAAGGTGAGATCGAAACATACCTATCTCTCTTAGGTGGAAACCACAAGCTAGTTCTCATGTTGGATAGACATAGATTAAAGATTAGGGGACATACAAAACTACTTATCCACCTCGGTGGTAGCCTCATCTCATGAGACTTACACGTGCAAGCGAAAGCTCATAGCTAGTCTATCGGTGCCTTGCTATCTTTATTTATCTTCTTATATTTTAGAGTTGGCTCTAAAATTATGGAAGCTTGCTTTTATATTGAGGTTTACTTACTATATTGATCACTTTTCATCCCTTTCTTTACATAGATGAAATGTGAATTTTCCTAACAGAACATCTTTGGTGTTAATGAGACTTATCTCACACATTCTAACACCCTTTTTCATGAGTATATTAACATGGAATATTAGTTGTAAGTGAGGATTGTCTCAGTTCCTTTAACACCACATTCTGGTCAATTTCATAACTTAGACATATATAATTATGTTACTACTAACTTTACTTACTTAAATTAATTTGGCAGCTTCATATCATTGTGTATGGACGATGAGAACCTCATTCAATGAGTTACATATATTCATATTTCATTTTTAGGGCATATTGGGACTTGTTCCAATGATTAACATTCCCTTGGATATGGATTCATCGAATTACCTTAGATGTGCTTATTTTATTGTTTCAATACATTGTCTATATATGATTGGCATAAAATTCGTATTGGCCTAAATAAATTGGAAAAGATTTCATGATCATCATTATTAGCATAAGACAAATTTACATTCATTCATGTTTTGTTTTGTAAGTATTACCCATTAGCCATTCTTTTAATTATTTAAATATAACATTATAACCTATTTCATTCAACTTATTGGACAATGTATTGTTAACCATTTTATTTGCATAAGCCAAACATTCACTCAGATATGATTTCATGGAGATCTTTTTAGCCAACCTTATAACATTGTTCAAACATCACATTAGTAGCTATTTCAGACAGCCTCATATGAACATTTTAATGAACATATCATTTTCATCAAGTCTCACTCAACTATAGGTATACACATCACGACCGTAAGATCTCAAAACTAGCATTTTCAGACACAAGATGATGCAACATAGTTCTTTATATCACGTAAGGAACACATAACATCGTACATTTACAAAATATAGGTTTATATGACATTTTAAAATCAAGAACTCTACACATTAAATCAACCAGAACCACATTCCAACAATATGATCAAGACTATATCTTTATATTCATTAGAATCGAAAATGAGAATACTAGGGAAGAAGGACGTTCAACAAGAACCTTGCGAAACAACCCTAGTTTCGACATTTCATAGATTCAAGATGATGGAAAATACTCTCGGATAAAGACTTCAAGTATAGAAACCCTTACCTTATGTAGAACTTAATATATGAAGACCGTGTTGAATGAAACCTTGAAGTACACCTTGAATTCACCTAAGAACGTCGATGAGCTTTCTGCCTTTTTGCTTACAGTTTTAGCATCGACTTTTCTGAATGTTTGATCATGAGTTTTTAGGTTTAGGAACTGATATTTACTCATTAAACTAAGTATTAATAATTTAATTAAATAAATAAATCAATAAATTACTAAAAAGCCCCTACTAGATTGACTAGAAATACGAAAACACAATACTTAGTCAAATCTGAAACTTTTCCTAAGTATTTTATTGTTCCCCTTAAAATTAATTAATTAAATGTCTAATTTAATTAATTAAGGGACCTAGGGTAATTACTAAAGTACCCCTTAATCATTGGAACAATAATTAACCCTTTTGTATCATGCTAGGATAAGTACTAGGATGTTTCTTAACTTGTACTAGAATAGTGTAAGAATTTCGGTTTTACCCCTTTCATTTAATCAATTTACTTGATAATTAAATTAATTAGGTGACCTAGGGTAATTAATAAAGTACCCTCACGTCTTTAGGACCATAACTAACCCTTTGGACAATCGTAGGTTAGTTACTAGGTTGTCTCTTTAACTAGTTACTAGGTTAGCGTCACCCAATTAAGTCTTAGGTTTTCAGGTGTACTAGATAATTTATTTATGTTTGTTCTCGGTTAGTTAGTTAGTTAGGGCACTTAGAGTGCATAATTAGTTATATAGATAGGCCCCACATGGGTGAAACCATGTGTACACCTGTCCCCTAACTACCGTATCAAAATTCGATTAGGGTGGTCCCCTCTTGGCCGTTTCTCCCCATGTTCTTGCACATGGGTTACTTGTACTCTCCTATTGTCCCAAGGATCCTCACTATATCCTTGGGCACTACTTACTCTACATGATAATTTTAAATGGTCATGTGCTATGGTACCTAAGCATGACACTTGGATGCCTCATACCTAATGTGTGTAATATAAGCATTGCTATCACAAGTGGACCATACCAATAATCATTATACTACAAGAGCTATAAAACATAATATAAAGGGAAGTAGGGCAGCATACCACCAATCCAATCTCACAACTTCAATCCATAGCTAAATCAATCAACTCAATACTCAAAGGCTCTTACCAATAGCCATGATCACCAATTCAATTCATTAAGATTAATATACAAGGAATTTAAGAATATAAAATAGTCATATAATCCGATTGTGAAAGCGTCTAAACCATACAATCATGATCTGTACACAAATAAATAACGAATAACCATTTACATATGATTTCACTACTATCAAGTCATAATCAATTCACTCATAATCAAACAAAAATATAGAGATTTAAGAAGGTCAAAGGTTCATCGATAATTTCATTGGAAAACATTTTTTTACATCAATAATATCATATCTTTACATTTTAAAATGTTTCATGCAAGAACCCCTGACTTAGACTACAAATTAGACGTTTTCATCTTTTTTCATCTTTGAAAATCATCTTCGAAATTGACTCTAAGGTGATTTAAGGCCTTCGATGAAGAACACTCATACCTTATTACAAGAAAACAAATAGAATTGAAGAAGAAACTCCATTAAAGATCCATCATCGACATCCATCTTCACCTTGAGCTCTCATGGAGGTTTTGTGAGGATTTTTGGGAGGGAATGCATTTTAATCCATCTCCACCCTTCGACGCCCCGTGATTTGGACGACGGGCCGTCATTAGAGGGGTTGTTGTTTTTCCACTTCAATATAGTGTTGAGCTCCAAGCTGGGGTCCTCTTCTCGGGCCCCTTGTGGTTCTTAAGTGGAGTTATTCCCAGACGTTAAACCCCTAAGCATGAATGTCTAGGTCTTAATAAAATCTCCAATATAATTTAATACCAGAGAATATATAAAACATGCTAAGACACAAATCAACACACATAGATGTCCAAAGGCTAACTTTCAAACGTCTGGGACGTTTGACCTCCAAACCTTGCCAAACTTAACATTCTACCTTTAAACAAAAAATTAACAACGTAAGGACCTCATAAACTCATGATAAACACAGAAGAACATGCAAGGACATAAGCAACTAATAATCAAACGTCTTGGTTGTCCCTTGACCCACTTCAAATTCAGTCGAAATTAGTTCAAAACAGTCAAACACATTAACTATGATATTTATAAGCCTTTAGATAGTAATGATATGTAGATAAACCTAGATCATTTTAGGGTTGTTACAATCTCCTCCACTCAATAATATTCATACTGTCACG
The DNA here is from genome assembly GCA_027705065.1 of Solanum peruvianum. Taxonomy (NCBI): domain Eukaryota; kingdom Viridiplantae; phylum Streptophyta; class Magnoliopsida; order Solanales; family Solanaceae; genus Solanum; species Solanum peruvianum. The sequence continues at coordinate 12,975,613 of JAKWJD010001756.1, forward strand.
ACCCAAATCGGGGACGTGACTGGCACCCACATTTACCCTCCTATGTGAGCGAACCAACCCATATAACCCTTAACATTTTAATTCAATATCAACGGAAAGTAATGCGGAAGACTTAAACTCATTAATGTAGCAATTCAAAACTATTATTAATATTCCCAAAATCTGGAAGTCATCATCACAAGAACATCTATCTCAATTTACTAATCTAAGAATGTCTAAAAAGCTAAAAACAAGTAAAAACTAGTCCATGCCGGAAGTTCAAGGCATCAAGACTTGAAGAAGAAGATCCAGTCCAAGCTAGACGCATTAGCTCACCCTGAATTTCCGATGGAGTGAAGACTGGCTTGATCTACTGCTGAGTCGAAGTTGACGGAACGTTTGCTGCATAACACAAATAACAAAAGGAAAACATAAAAGTAGGGGGTCAGTACAACCACACGTACTGAGTAGATATCATCGGTTAACTCAAAATAGGCGATAATACATATCAAGTAATATTATAAATCAACTATAAACTCAACATGTAGCAACAAGCAGTATAATCGTCAATAAATACCATCAAGTTCATCCATGAGGACTCAAGCCTCAATACCATACTCATTTGGGGATTAAGTTCATTATGTTGAGTATATTAACATCTTTCGAGATTCATTATCTTTCTTCCTCTTGTGTCGGTACGTGACACTCCGATCCCCTACTACTATGTGTCGGTACGTGACACTCCGATCCCCTATATGTGTCGGAACGTGACACTCTGATCCCCTATATGTGTCGGAACGTGACACTCCGATCCCCTATATGTGTCGGTACGTGACACTCCGATCCCCTACATCTATGTGTCGGTTCGTGACACCCGTCCCACTAATACTATGTGTCGGAACGTGACACTCCGATCCACTAATTCTATGTGTCGGAACGTGACACTCCGATCCACTAATCTCATTATATCCGTTCATCAAGCCTTCTCTGTACCAAGGCATCATCGATCCCAATCACTTTAATTCATCAAGCCTTCTTTTATACCAAGGCATTATCATTAATATCATAGATTAAAGTTTCTTTCAAGATTTGGGATTCAATGGTTTTCATCATGCTTGTTTTATCAAAATCACATAATCATGTTCATGCAAGCATACACTTAAGCATATAGACAGGTTTACAATATCATCAACACATATTATTCACTATTAAGAGTTCACTACGAGTATCGTAATATAAACCATAACCTACCTCCACCGAAGAATTGAATCAACAAGATATCTTCTCAAAATCCTTGCTATCCTCTTCGTTTCTCTCTCTCTACTCGTTCGTTTCTCCTCTCTTTCTGTTCTTTTCTTTTGTTTTGTTTTATTCCAACCCTCCTTCTTTTTACCCTAATTAAAAGTATAATTAAGTGTAAAGGAGGACAAATAAACCCACTAATTAACTTAATGTTACCCCTTTTAACCCCCAAGTAATTACACCTATTAATATTAACCCTCAATCTTTATAATTAAGGAAAGAATAGTCCAAAACGACCCCTAAAACGTGTAGTGGAAATCCTAAACTGTCTGGGATTGCGTGACCTGTGACGGGCCGTCATACCTGCGACGGTCCGTCACGATGGCCGTCGCACCTGCCCAAAATCCCACCGTCACCACGGATGCTGTGACGGTCCGTCACGCCTGTGACGGTCCGTCCTGCACGTCCGTCATGGCGGTCAGAAACTCGTTTCTCGAACCAAATTCTCAAACGTTGAAGTGTTTTGCAACGGAAACTCACGACGGTTCGTCGTGGATGTGACGGCACGTCCTGCAGGTCCGTCACAATTTACAGAGAGTCGATTTTCAGTACCCAATTTCAGAATTCCAAGTATGATGCGACGATTCACCCTCGACGGGCCGTCGTGCCTACGACGGTCCGTCGTGGTGTCCGTAGTATGGCCCAGTTTTTCCAGAATTAAAAATCTGCTGCTCAAACGACTAAACAGGTCGTTACAATAGATACCAATTTACCCATCGTTCGTCCCCGAACGATCAAAAGAAGGAAAACAATGGCGAAAAGGAGTACCTGAATCTGTAAACAGATGTGGGTATTTTTCTTGCATATCTGCCTCCTTCTCCCAAGTAGCCTCTTCAACCGGTCGGTTCTTCCATTGCACTTTGATGGATGCAATCTCTCTCGACCTCAGTTTGCGAACTTCTCTATCTAATATAGCAACCGGTTCCTCTTCATAAGTCAAGTTCTCATCCAACAAAACTGAATCCCAGCGGATAATGTAGTTTCCATCTCCGTGATATCTCTTCAACATGGATACATGAAACACCGGATGCACTCCGGACAGCCCTGGGGGTAAGGCTAATTCATAAGCCACCTCCCCTATTCGCTTTAGTACCTCAAATGGTCCAATGTACCTTGGACTTAACTTACCTCTTTTTCCAAACCGCATCACCCCTTTCATGGGCGAAACCTTCAACAAGACTTGTTCACCTTCCATGAACTCCAAGTCTCTAACCTTTCGGTCTGCATACTCCTTTTGTCTACTTTGAGCCGCTAAAAACTTTCCTTGAATAGCTTTCACCTTCTCCATAGAATCCCTTAACAGATCAGTCCCCCAAGGTCTAACTTCAAAGGCGTCAAACCAACCAATGGGAGATCTACACCTCCTCCCATACAATGCTTCAAATGGAGCCATATCAATACTGGAGTGATAGCTATTATTGTATGAAAATTCTGCCAAGGGTAAGAAGCTATCCCAATGGCCACCAAACTCTATCACACACGCGCGAAGCATATCCTCCAACACTTGAATCGTTCGCTCAGACTGACCATCGGTCTGAGGATGAAACGCAGTACTAAGGTCCAACCTAGTACCTAATTCAGCATGTAAGGTTCTCCAAAACTTAGAAGTAAACTGCGTACCTCTATCAGATATGATTGAGAGTGGAACCCCATGCAATCGAACGATCTCTGAGATGTAGATTTTTGCTAACTTCTCTGCATTGTAAGTCACCTTGACAGGAATGAAGTGAGCAGACTTAGTTAACCTATCAACAATCACCCAAATAGAGTCATACTTACCCAATGTCTTGGGAAGACCAACCACGAAGTCCATCGCGATTCTCTCCCACTTCCATTCAGGAATGGGCATTCTCTGAAGTGTTCCTCCGGGCCTTTGGTGTTCATACTTTACTTGTTGACAATTTGGACACTTGGCAACAAACTCAACAATATCTCGCTTCATTCTACTCCACCAGAAGTGTTGCTTTAGGTCGCGATACATCTTGGTTGCACCAGGATGTATAGAATATCCGGAACTATGAGCTTCTGTCAGAACAGTGGCGATCAATTCATCGATGCGGGGTACACATACCCTTCCCTTTATCCTCAAAACACCTTCCTCATCGATTGTTGCTTCTTTAGCCTCTCCTTGCAACACCTTATCTCGAATTCGCCTTAGTTTCTCATCATCAAACTGTTTCCCCTTAATCTGGTCAAGAAAAGAAGATCTTGCCTCTACACAAGCTAACAATCCTCCCTTCTCATTTATTTCCAACATCATAAGGTCATTAGCTAGAATCTGCACCTCTCTAGCCAATGGGCGTCTAGAAACTTGCAAATGAGCTAGACTTCCCATGCTTCCGGCCTTTCTACTTAGAGCATCCGCTACAACATTAGCCTTCCCCGGATGGTACAAGATAGTGATGTCGTAGTCCTTCAGTAGTTCCATCCATCTCCTCTGTCTCAAGTTTAAGTCTTTCTGAGTGAATACATACTGTAGACTACGATGGTCCGTATAGACCTCACACTTAACCCCATATAAGTAATGTCTCCATTGCTTTAGTGCAAACACTACCGCGGCCAATTCCAAGTCATGAGTTGGATAGTTACGTTCATGCACTTTTAATTGTCTTGAAGCATAAGCAATCACATTCTTCTCTTGCATTAGCACTGCACCCAACCCAGAATAGGATGCATCACAGTAAACAATGAAGTCTTTACCCTCTATTGGCAAAGTAAGAATTGGTGCGGTAGTCAACAAAGTCTTAAGCTTCTGAAATCTTTCCTCACACTCATCCGACCATACAAATGGGACGTTTTGCTTAGTCAAGTTTGTCAATTGGGAAGCAATGGAAGAGAATCCCTTGACGAATCGGCGGTAGTAGCTAGCTAACCCCACAAAACTCCTTATTTCTGACACGTTTGTAGGTCTTACCCAATTCTTCACTGTCTCAATCTTAGATGGATCCACCATCACTCCATCCTTAGAAACCACGTGCCCCAAGAAGGACACTGAATCTAGCCAAAACTCACACTTGGAGAATTTCGCATAAAGCTTTTTCTTCCTTAGCAACTCTAACACCATTCTCAAATGCTCCTCATGTTCCTTCTTACTCTTGGAGTATATCAGTATATCATCAATAAACACGATCACAAAGAGGTCCAAGTATGGCTTGAAAATCCCGTTCATCAAGCTCATGAAGGCAGCAGGGGCATTCGTAAGACCAAATGACATTACCACAAATTCATAATGCCCATACCTAGTTCGAAAAGCAGTCTTTGGAACATCCGTTGCTCGTATTTTCAATTGGTGATAACCGGACCTCAAGTCAATCTTTGAGAAGACACAAGCACCTTGTAACTGATCGAACAAGTCATCAATGCGAGGAATGGGGTACTTGTTCTTAATAGTTACTTTGTTCAACTGTCGGTAATCTATGCACATTCGGAAACTCCCATCCTTCTTCTTCACAAATAGCACCGGAGCACCCCAAGGAGATGCACTTGGTCTAATGAAGCCTTTGCTCAACAACTCTTGAAGTTGTGCCTTTAACTCTCTTAATTCGGCGGGAGCCATTCTATACGGGGGTATAGAAATAGGGCGAGTACCGGGTTCCAAATCAATGCAGAAGTCTATATCCCTATCTGGTGGCATACAGGGAAGATCTGCAGGGAACACGTCCAAAAACTCACAGACCACTGAAACGGACTCGATCGAAGGTACTTGGGTAGTGTCATCCTTGAGATGTGCCAAGAAAGCTAGACAACCCTTACTAACCATCTTCTGAGCACGAATAAAGGACACGATGCGAACTGGTTTGGAAGTGTAGTCGCCCTCCCACACTAACGGATCTGCCCCAGGTTTGGCTAACGTCACTGTTTGGAGAAAGCCAAGTCATACCCAGAATTACGTCAAAGTCACCCATTTCTAAAATAACCAAGTCTACATAAGTGTTGCTCCCCACAAAATTCACCAAACAAGACCTATACACTTTTTCGACTATCACAGACTCACCCACCGGAGTAGAAACACGAATAGGCATGTCAAGTAATTCACAATGTAAATTTAGACCATTAGCAAATGAGGAAGATACATATGAAAACGTGGAGCCAGGGTCAAATAATACAGATGCCATGCAATCACAAACCAAGAGATTACCTGTGATAACAGCATCAGACGCCTCCGCTTCAGACCTCCCAGGGAAAGCATAACAATGGGCCCTATCATTCGTCTGTCCGTTGCCCCTACCATGTTGTGTAGTAGTGGCTCCGTTTTGCCCATCACCTCTGCCGTTTTGGTGACCGCCATTACCTCGACCACCACGTCCCACAGAAAAACGGCCTCTACCATGACCACCTCTTCCTCTAGCCATTGGGGCTCTGTAACTCTGTTTTGGACAATTCCTCCTAATATGTCCAATCTCCCCACATCCATAGCACTCTCTGGAGTCAGGCATGGGTCTCTCGGAGTAGTGTTGACCGTTCTGAGGTGGACCCCCAACTACAGTCTGTAGTGAAGACTGTATTGGTCGATTTGAGTGACCTCCGGAGTTCTGTCCTCTAGAATAAGAACCATTATACTCACCTCCCCTACGAAACCTCTTTGATGTAGACGTTGAGGTGAAGTCATCCGGTTTCACTCCTTCCACCTCTATCACAAAGTCTACCACCTCTTGGAAGGATGTTGCTGTCGCCGCTATCTATAAGGCTGAAATCCGCAATTCTGACCTCAACCCCTTCACAAAACGGCGGATCCGTTCTTGTGGACTGAAACAAAGTTGGGTGGCATATCTGGATAGTGCGCGAAATTTAGCCTCATACGCGTTTACTGTCATCCTTCCCTGTTCAAGACTCAAGAACTCATCCCTCTTCCTATCTCTCAAAGTCCTTGGGATATACTTCTCCATGAACAAACTAGAGAATGATTCCCAAGTCATAGGTGGTGCCTCGGTTGGTTGACACTCAACATGTGAACGCCACCACATTTTGGCGTTACCTTGGAACTGATAACTCACAAACTCGACACCAAACCTCTCTACTATCCCCATCTTGTGTAGTAGCTCATGACAATCAACCAGAAAATCATAAGCATCCTCAGATTCTGCACCCTTGAAGACTGGAGGTTTCAATTTCAAGAACTTACTAAAAAGTTCGTGTTGATCGTTTGTCATAATAGGCCCCGTAGTCAGACGTGGAAAGGTGCCTATTCCCAATGTTGCATCCATGCGGGGAGCCATGGTAGACGCATGTCGGATTTCTGAAACCGGAGGTGTTGGTGCAGAAACCACTGGAGGTGCTTGACCCTGATCAGACAACCCGCTAAGATAAGCAAGTACTTGGTTGATCATCTCTGGAGTAGGTTGGGGTGGCATTTCCTCATTCTGCCCTTGTTCAGTTTCCCCTTCCTCACCCTCTCTAACTACCTCCTCAGTCGGTGGAGGAGTCACCGCCCTAGCATCAGATGGGCTAGGGGCTCGTCCTCTCCCTCTAGAGGACGTCCTCCCACGACCTCTCCCACGGCCTCTTGCCGTTGTTCTTCCTCGAGCCACAGCCCCAGTGGCTGGCTCAGTAGTTTCCTGTCTTTCCGTTGTTGCTGCTGGTGCGGTCGTTGCTCTAGTTCTAACCATCTGCGAAATAGAATGAAGATGGTCAGATACCAATTTGAATCACCTAGATACCAATTGGACTCAAGTAGTAGCACGAAAGAAAGAATGAAAGAATGGAATTTTCCTAAAGTCTTATAGCCTCTCAAAGAAAAGTAAAGGCGTCCCCCTACCGTTCCTTAAGACTCTACTAGACCTGTTCTTGTGTGATGAGACCAATGAACCTAATGCTCTGATACCAAGTCTGTCACGACCCAAATCGGGGACGCGACTGGCACCCACATTTACCCTCCTATGTGAGCGAACCAACCCATATAACCCTTAACATTTTAATTCAATATCAACGGAAAGTAATGCGGAAGACTTAAACTCATTAATGTAGCAATTCAAAACTATTATTAATATTCCCAAAATCTGGAAGTCATCATCACAAGAACATCTATCTCAATTTACTAATCTAAGAATGTCTAAAAAGCTAAAAACAAGTAAAAACTAGTCCATGCCGGAAGTTCAAGGCATCAAGACTTGAAGAAGAAGATCCAGTCCAAGCTAGACGCATTAGCTCACCCTGAATTTCCGATGGAGTGAAGACTGGCTTGATCTACTGCTGAGTCGAAGTTGACGGAACGTTTGCTGCATAACACAAATAACAAAAGGAAAACATAAAAGTAGGGGGTCAGTACAACCACACGTACTGAGTAGATATCATCGGTTAACTCAAAATAGGCGATAATACATATCAAGTAATATTATAAATCAACTATAAACTCAACATGTAGCAACAAGCAGTATAATCGTCAATAAATACCATCAAGTTCATCCATGAGGACTCAAGCCTCAATACCATACTCATTTGGGGATTAAGTTCATTATGTTGAGTATATTAACATCTTTCGAGATTCATTATCTTTCTTCCTCTTGTGTCGGTATGTGACACTCCGATCCCCTACTTTTATGTTTTCCTCTTGTTATTTGTGTTATGCAGCAAACGTTCCGTCAACTTCGACTCAGCAGTAGATCAAGCCAGTCTTCACTCCATCGGAAATTCAGGGTGAGCTAATGCGTCTAGCTTGGACTGGATCTTCTTCTTCAAGTCTTGATGCCTTGAACTTCCGGCATGGACTAGTTTTTACTTGTTTTTAGCTTTTTAGACATTCTTAGATTAGTAAATTGAGATAGATGTTCTTGTGATGATGACTTCCAGATTTTGGGGATAATAATAATAGTTTTTGATTGTTTTTATTAATGAGTTAAGTCTTCCGCATTTCTTTTGTCGATATTGTATTAAAATGTTAAGGGTTAAATTGGTTGGTTCGCTCACATAGGAGGGTAAATGTGGGTGCCAGTCGCGTCCCCGATTTGGGTCGTGACACGAATGTCACTTAAACACTTCAAGCGATAACAACCAAAGCAACAACCAATTCTCAAACATACAACATCATAATCCAATCATAAAATTAAGGGAAACATCACTCCAAGCATCCCCATATTTACAACATCTTTCCTAAGAACATTATAACAAATTCTTATGAAAGAACAATTTATACAACATTTAAGGTTTTCTTACAATGAACATGCTTCACATTTTATCAAAAGCAACCCCTAAGAGTTTCCTCAACAATGCTCACCAAACCAATCTCGTATAACAATTGAGACATGCTCATTATCATATTTTTGAAACAATTAAAAGCCTAAATTAGATGCACATTAACAAATACACCATATTAACCACCAATACTCTTATTTGTACGTGAAGTGAATTTACCAATTCACCCCTTGAACTTACAGTGAACTGCGCATGGAGGTAGTCCACCAATGGTTGCAAACGATTGCCCGTCCTTTGACCTATGGACCTTCCTATTGGTCTGTGGTTTGGGAATGAGTCTAGTCTTTGGATTTTCGACTGATGAGACACCACGGACAGGGCGTTGACTGACCTACTGGGCATCGATTATCATCCGTTGGTTGGACTGTGTTGGATAATCCTCGGCACCAACTTTGTTCCTTCCTCAAAGACCCTTGGGTGGTCCTTGGGGATGTTTGCCCAATCTTTTCCAACCCAAACATGCTCGTACATGAGCTTATAACCTATCACATGAATTTCATAGAAAACGAACATGTAAAACTTGACAAAATATGCATAGACACAAGGTCATTTCAAGGCAAAATCATTGAACGTCATGGACGTCTAACCTCAAAATTTCACGAAACTTGACACACTGTCTATATAAACAATAATGACTAACTGAAGGATCTTATACCTTATGAATCACACATAAACACATAAAACTGCATATGAGGCACATTGGTGACTTAGTCGTCAAATGTCTTGGTTGTACCTTGACGTTAGATTTCCAATGCACCTTAACTCTTAGACACTGCCTCAATACAACTTTATAGACCTATTTAGGACCTTAGACAACAATGATCAACATGTTAGTCTCTATTTAACCTAAAAATTTTTTGAGGTCTTACATTCTCCCACACTTGGATAACATTCGTTGTTGAATGAGAAGACCTGCCACTCTCCTAACACTCCCAAGAATAGATATTCAATCTTAACAGCTCATAACCACAACATACAACACATAATCAATGATAAAATATAAATTTCACATAGTCAAAAGATTCACACCACGACAAGAAACTACTAGAAGTTTTATAACACATCGTGCTATAAAACTCACATGCTTCATTTCAAATAAGAAAAACTCTTTTTATATGCAACATCATACTCAGATACATCATTTCTAACCATATTACAATAATTTTAGACTAAATAATAAATTTTTCAACTTTTGCAAAATTAAAGTGAGTAGACAGTAGTGCATTACTGTGAATTATGCGATTTTTTTCAAAAGTTCAACTTCTATGTTACTCATGATAGAAACATGCTAATACCCAAGATAACATCATACACAGATATATCTAACAACATAATCATGGCTTCATAAAATACAAAATTAAAGAAATTAATTAAATTCAATTTCAACAAAACTCCTAAACACCATGGACATGAAACATGCTTCTATAAATTTCTATCCCATGTACTACCCATATTCCACTATATAGCAGTAACTCAAATCACGAAAAAGAGTAATATAAGAACTTAACCTAATCATCAGAACTTCTGTCTTTTCTCCTCTAGTACGAAGTGAATAGAAACTCCCTTTTGTTGGAGCATCATCCTTTGGAACACTAGGATCAAATTTATTACCCTCTATACTTTTAGAATCAATGGTAGGAAAATCTCTCACCTTTTGTCCTTCTTACCACAACCAAAGTAACTCCTAGTACTATAACACTTCGAAAATTCTAGAAGTGACATGAAGCTTAACATTTGTGTAACAATGTCTAAGCATTGTTTCTAATTCAATTTAAATAAATTCAGGTCATTCATGGTGTTTAAGAACCAAGACATTCAAGAACGTCCATGACGTTTGGAAACTTGGTTCACAAGAGTGCTACTGTATCTTAGCTATTTGCCTAGGTTTTAATAGTCGGAATTTAACAAAATATGGTAAAAAGTATGTGTAAAATGTGTTAGGGATGATTCATAGTTGAAACGTACAGGTACGACTCCCCAAGGACCAACCAAGGTCCTTTGAGGAGGACCCTATTGTTAGAGACAACACTGCTTGGCAGTGTGCAGTCGATGACCAAAGAGACGGGGCATGAGTGGATCGACGGAGCCATCGATGTCACCGTCATCCCAAACTTACGCAATTGGAGTAAGCCCATGATTTTACAAGTCTTTGATAGAGATGACGGAGTGTAGGACAAGAGGGATATTGCCCGTCGTCTCACAGATGGCACATCGTTCGGGGTCTCGTGTGTGAGGGTTGAGTTTTACTGCAAAATTTTAAATGATCTCATTTAATTAGTTAGAGGGTTAGGCGTATTAATACCATTCATAAATACTCTCAACCCACATTAGTCTAAGACAACTCTAGAATACAAACTCTCTTCCTTCTCTCCATAATTGGAAGACTCCATAGAAGCTTAACTTGGGAGGTAAATTAGGGATGAAAAAGGGTGGATTCATCTTCAATTCTCAACAAAAAATTAAGTTATGGGTTTGATTCACCTTTGAGACTCTTTCCTCAATGTATTCCTTAAAAATAGATTTCAATAATTTGAGTATTCTTATGGGTTTTATTCAATTATGAAATGAAGGTATGGATTAAATTGTTGATGGTTTTTCCAGCTTTTATTGAGTATATTAACATGTAATTGAACTTTTTTATGGTAATTTTTCATGGTTTGGTCTAAATTGAAGAAGATGATCCTTTATACCTAACCCTAGGTAGTGATGTCGACCTACATTGTATTGTTATCAATCAATTGAGTTGGTTGTTGATTAATTACTATCCTATGGTGTTATTAATATTTATTATGGTAAATTATAGGCCTATCATTCTAGTTCTTGTGATGTGATTTAGTTTATGAATTATAATGTGAAATTAGCATATGTATCTTTTCTTAAGTTGTGATCTAAAGATGAATTGTGTTATAGAGATTAAATTGGTCTTGTTATTCTATTGATTATCATTCTGTGATGATGTTACTCCCCAATGTGGGTTGAGTTATGGGTTTATGGTAAGAACTTGATGATATATAATGATGAAAACTTGGTAAGTCTTAGAATCTCTATCTTATTTCAAATTGTGATCAATTGTTGTTAAGTCATGATATTACATTAGAGTATGATTTATACTAGGATTATAGGGCAGTATGATGTTGAATTTAAATGTATTGAGTATGTTGTGAGGTTTATTAAGGTGTATGTGATATATGTATGGTGTAAACTATCAGTGTGACTTAATATACTATGAAATGCAAATGTGTTCACCTCACTTATACAAATTGTGATGAAAGGACTTATACTCATACAATTCTTATTGAGATATTGATGATGATTATACGAGGGGTAGACCCTATGGCTTAAATTAATCTATGATTGATAATTAAAGGCTTAAAGACAAATCAAAAAGGGACTCTAGCTTAGCATCGAGTCAACTAGATAAAGGAGTATCCCTTCCCAAATAGGGAAGGTAGGAACACTATATTACTATTCAAATTGGAGATTACAATGCATGGTGCATAAAAAGGGTCCCAACTATATCTCCTAGTTCTTGAACTATGTTGCCCCCATAGGAATGCAAGCTAGTGGATCCACGTAATTGCTATGTTTCATCTTTTGGTACTACCTTGACAAGTAGTCTGCCTTGTCATGTGGTGGATCTTAGTTCTTTCAGTGTACGGTTTTATGACACCGGATTCTACACTTTCTCATGTGGTGTTTTTTGGTTAGGGAAAGATTTTACCAAAAAGGTAAAACGAATTAAAGGACTTGAACACTAACTTGGATCACCTAAGGGGTCTAGCTTAGTCTAGGTAGGGGTATGGGACTCTACCTGAATATTACACTAGTAAGCGTTGAGGGGAGTCTGAGGAGGAGGTTCTTATATATGTTTATGTTATGATAATATATGATGTATATATGATGACCATGGCATATTTTTTATACTATATGTTGATTAGTTCGTTTATGGATATGCCTTGAGTTTCAATGTTAATATATGATGAAATATAAACTTAAATGTCATGATATGTAAAGTTGGACATTGGTCATGTGTTTCTTGTTGAGGATACTTGATTGAGTAAGGTCATGGGGTTTGCTTGGTCATTGCACTTGTTTACTTGATAAGGACTTGTTAGTAGTTGTCTTTCTTAATATGATATATTTTACTCTTATTCATTCTTGCGATATTATTCCTTGATGTTAGAGTTGTAGTAAATCATGTTTTCAACTATTTTGGGATAAGTATTACTTGTTGAGATAGTAAGAATGTTTCGTTGATTGATATAACTTACTTGACTTTGCATTAAGTCCCTAAAGGGGTAAAATGGCATGTTTTGACTACAAAGTCCCTTTTAGCATGTTTTGCTTGTGTATGTGCATAATATCTCATACTTAGTATATGTGGAGTACTAATCCCATTATCTTCCCTTTTTCCCAAAACATTTTAGGTTCCGGTCGTTGAAGTGTTTGGAAGGAGACATTATTTAAGGGTTGGATTCTTCCTTTCATACATGTAGGGTAGGTCCTCAATTTTTGAGGGCGATGCCATCATCTATCTTACGAATTTTGTTAAGATCTTATTGACAATTTCATTCTTTTCCTTTTTAATTGAATATTGTACTTTTGTATGACCTATATTCATAGTCTTGTTGAATAGATGTAAGGGTCATACCCATATTGTGATATTCGTTTAGATGGTGTGAGATGAGACAATTTTTGACACTAGTTCTCTATTTTTATATATGTATGTGTAATAAAAGTAGAAGTCTATGTTACATTCCTAACGAAGGGTCTATATATACTCGTATGAATATATAATATGTGTATGTAGAGGTCTATGTAAACCTCCAAATAGTGATAATGAAAGTTTTAAATTTTTCCACATTTTCAACCTATGAATGTAATGACATGAGACTAAGTGGCTAGTCTTTGTCCTTGAAAATGACGTTGGTTACTTATAGGCGTAAACCCGAGTATGAAAAACTTGGTATCAGAGAATGAAGTTGAATATCGTTGAGTTATGTCTCTCTATCTCTACAACGTCTATGTAGGTTTGTATTCATAATTGTGAAGCTTAGCACACTTATGAGTAGGAACCTATATGATGCTTAAAAATCCCTCTCTTTCTTGGAAATCTTATATCGTGCGAATAGAGTATACTTATGGTGTGATTTTACATATAATCCTATTGTTGTGCTTATAAGAAGCATGAACACACAAAGGAATGCGGCTCGATGTCTTGAGGAGGAAGTTTCTAATGAGGAAGCTCCTCCCCATGATGAGCATGTTCCTCCACTTGAAGAAGTTGCTAATATGGAACAAGCCAAGTCTTAGACTCCACCTATGGCGGAGGCTGAGATGAGGGCTATTTTTGCTCAAATATAACAAGCCATGACTACTCAAGCATAAGCCGCGACTGTTTAAACTGAAGGTATGATGGACCAAGTCAATCGGGATACTGCTCCCCGTACTCATCAACAAGTCACTACTATGGCTTCCCCTGTAAGGGACTTCTCTCGAATGAACCCTCCTACTTTCTATGGTTCTATAAATGATGAAGACCCGAAAGAATTCATCGATTAGGTCTACAAGATACTATATGCTGTGGGGGTGTCTTCATGTTACAAGGCCGAGTTGGCCACATAAAAACTTTAGGAGGTGGCTCAAACTTGGTATGTGCAATGGAGGGATAATAGGCCATTGAGGGGTGGTCCGGTGACTTGGGTGATTTTTAAGGTGGCTTTTCTAGATGGTTTCTTCCCTTGGGAGATGAGGGAGGAGAAAGTGATGGAGTTCATCAATCTTCGCCAAGGAGGAAAGCGTGTCCATGAGTACACTTTGGTTTTCATTAAGTTGTCCAAATATTCTCCTTCATTGATCGCTAATCCTAGAGAGAAAATGAGCCATTTTGTGTCAGAGGTGTGGGAGGACTTACAATAAGAGTGACAATTGGCCATGATACATGACAATATGAACATTTCCCCTCTTATGGATTATGCAAGAAGGGTTGAGGAAACAAGGGCTAAGCAAAAAAGTAGAGGTTTTAAGGGAGCAAAGTCATTTGATGGAGGTTATTCATAGAATAGGCTTGAGATACAATACAAGCCCATATTTAAGAAGCGCGTTTCTAATAATATCCCTTCCAAGTTCACAAGATCTAGTGGTCATAGGGTGTCTAACCCTAAATTCAACAAGGAAAAAGATACTAATTCACCAAATGAGAATCCAACTTCTGGAAAGTGTGGTAAAAACCACTACGGTGATTGCCTTAAGGGGGCGAATAATTTCTTTAGTTGTGGCAAGAGTGGTAACAAGATGAGAGATTGTCCAAACTTGAAGAGTTAATACAAAGGTAGTGTCCAAGTTCAAGAAAGTAATTTTAGTGATGCTCTAAAGAAGAACCACTTCTATGCTATCCGCTTTTGGGGTGAGCAAGAGACCTCTCAAGATGTGTTGACCTGTATGTTTAATGTTTTCTCTCTTGATGTATGTGCTTTACTTGATCCCGGCACTTCTTTATTTGTAACACCTCTAGTATCTTAAAATTTTGAAATTTTACCCGATATTTTGCATGGACCTTTTATAGTGTCTACTCCGGTGGGTGAGTCGGCTTTTGCAAAAAGGGTGTATAGGAATTATCCTATAATGTTGCCCTATAGAGTTTGTTATGTTGATGTTGTAGAACTCGATATGCGTGATTTTGTTATTATATTGCTTATGGATTGGTTGCATGGATGTTTTGCAGTTGTTGAATGGAAGGGGGGAAATTCTATTCCTAGGGGTCGTATTATTTCTTGTCTAATAGCATGCAAAATGATCTTAAATGTTTGTCTATATCATATAGTAAGTGTCCAAGATCTAGACTCTGAAGTTCCTCCCCCTGATTCGGTACCCATAGTGAATGAGTTTCTGGAAGTTTTCGTTAATGACCTTCCCAGTATTCCTCTCGAATGGGAAATTGACTTTGGCATTGATTTGCTACCGGAAACAAATACCATATAAGTTCCTCCGTATCGGATGGCTCCGACCGAGTTGAACGAGTTGAAGAATTAATCAATGATTTAGTAAATAAGGGTTTTAGAAGGCCTAGTATTTCTCCGTGGGGTGCTCCAGTTTCGTTTGTGAAGGAGAATGATGGGTCCTTGAGGTATTTTACCGCCAACTCAACAAGGTCACCATTAACAATAAGTACGCTCTCCCTCGGATTGATGACTCATTTGACCAACTCCAAGGGGTGAGTTACTTTTCAAAGATAGATTTGAGTTTGGGGTATCATCAACTTAGGGTGAGAGGGGAGGATATACCAAAGACGGCCTTTCTGACTAGGTATGGGAATTATGAGTTCTTGATCATGTCTTTCGGTCTCACTAATGCTTCAGCGACGTTTATGGACCTAATGAATAGAGTATTTCAAAATTACCTAGATTCATTTGTCATTGTCTTCATTGATGAAGAATGAGGATGATCAGATTGGTATTTGAGGGTAGTATTAAAAACACTTAAAGAACATCAATTGTATGCCAAATATAGTAAGTGTGAGTTTTGATTGAGGCCGGTCACATTTCTTTTGCACATCATCTCTAGTGAGGGGGTTGAGGTAGACCCAAGGAAAATGGAAGCACTGAAAAACACGCCTAGGCCATTGACTCTGACTCACATAAGGAGTTTCTTAGGTTTAGCGGGTTACTATCGGAGATTTGTGGATGGCTTTGCATCCATTCAATCTCCTTTGACTACCTTGACTCAAAAAATGTAAGAAGTTTGAATGGTCGGAGGAGTGTGAGCAAAGCTTCCAATTGTTGAAGGATAGGCTTACTTCCTCTTCATTGTTGACCTCACAGGAGGGTTCCAAAAGGTTTATTATGTATTGTAATGCATCCCATGTAGGTTTGGGGTGTGTGCTTACGCAACACGCGAAAGTGATAGCCTTTGCCTCTAGGCAAATAAAGGTACATGAGAGAAACTACCCCAGTCATGACCTTAAATTAGTGGTCGTGGTGTTTGCTTTCAAAATTTAGAGGCATTACTCGTATGGGGTTCATGTTTATGTTTTTACCGATCATAAGAGTTTCCAATATGTGTTTACCCAAAAGGAGTTTAATCTCTGACAAAGTAGGTGGCTCGAGTTGTTGAAAGATTATGATATGAGTGTCCTTTATCGCCCCTGCAAGGCTTATATAGTTGTGGATGCCCTAAGTCGTATGACTATAGGTAGTGTATCCCACATTGACGAAGCCAAAAATGACCTATCAAGGAAAGTAAATAGGTTGGATAGGTTAGGGGTGAGGTTTCAGAGTTATCGGGATGGGGGTTCTATAGTTCTTCATAACTCTAAGTTATCTTTAGTGGTTGAGGTGAAGTCCAAATAACACTCTAATTTATCCTTAGTGGAGTTGAAAGAATCGGTTCTCGGCAAGTTTAATTAATCATTCTCCTAATAAAGAGGGATGGTATGCTAAGTTACCAAAAGATATAATGTGTATTGGTTGACAGTTCGGATCCTAGAAGAAGCACATGCATATCGCTACTCAATTCATTCAGGGTCGACAAAAATGAACCATGACCTAAGGGAAATATATTGGTGGAACGGTCTAAAAGGGACATAGCGGAGTTTGTCGCTAAGTCTCCAAATTGCCAACAAGTAAAGGCCGAACACCTAAAGCCAGGTGGCTTACTACAAATGATCCGAATTCGTAATTTGATGTGGGAATAAATCAATATGGACTTTGTAGTAGGTTTACCTCTGACCCAAAACTCATATGATTCCATATGTGTGGTTGTGGATCGATTGAGTAAGTCCGCTCGCTTTATTTCCGTCAAGTCTTCATATTCGGGGAGGATTATTCAAGAATCTTCCTATATGAGATTGTGTGACACAATCGCATTTCGTTATCCATCATATCGGATCAGGGTGCATAATTCACATCTAGATGTTGAAGGTTGTTCCAAAATGGGTTAGGTATTACGATGAAGTTGAGCACTGCTTTTCATCCCCAAAAAGATGGTCAAGCGAAGATACGATACAAACCCTTGAAGATATACCTAGGGAGTGCATTAATGATTTTAAAAGGAGTTGGTATAGGCATTTACCTTTGGTGGAGTTTGCCTACAACAATAGTTTTCATTTATCCATTTCCATGACTCCCTATGAAGCCTTATATGGTAGGAGGTGTTAGTCTTCTATCGTATGGTTTTAAATGGGTAAGACATCGTTTCATGGTCTTGAGTTTATTTATAAGAATTTGGAAAACGTTTATATCATAAAGAACCGGTTGCAAACAGCCTATAGTTTGCAAATGTCTTAGGTCGATCATAGAAGAAGAAATTTGGAGTTTGAAGAAGGTGATAAGGTGTATTTGAAAATTTCACCAATGAAAGGGGTGGTTAGATTTAGCAAGAAGGAATAATTGAGTCCTCGTTATCTGGGTCCCTATGAAATATTGCAAAGGGTTGGTAAGGTTGCTTATGAATTGAAACATCCTAGTGAATTGGCTTCGGTTCATCCTGTTTCCCATGTTTCTATATGGAAAAAGTCTATGGGTTGATCCCGAGTCCATTCTTCCTATTGAGGGTATTTTTTTCAAGGATAACCTCTCTTATGAGGAAGTTCTAGTTAAAATTCTTGATAGGCAAGTCAAGAAGTTGAGGAATAAAAAGGTGGTTTCCATAAAGGTGTTATGGAAAAATCAACTAGTTGATTGTGCAACATGGGTGGACGAGGCCGACATGAAGTTCAATTACCCTCATATTTTTGAAAATATAGGTTATTCATTCATTTTAATAATATAAATATGATTAGAAATTCAAAATCTCTTGATTTTTGGGTGAAGTTTTGCAGATTATGCATTTTCAAAAAACTTAAAGTGAAGTTACTGGAGTATTTCTTTTAAAAACATGAAATTTTGCTTTTTGCATGTTTTGAGTTATGATGTGAATTTTTATATGGTGAGTCTTTATGAAATGATAGGTAGCATGTTTTTGAGTTGAACCTTGTTCTAATTGACCGAAAAGGTAAGAATATGTCATTCCCAACAACCATACTCTTCACCATGGTCCCCCACTTAGGAGAAACCCAATCTAAGGTAAACATAACTATTCTACAAGGAACTCCCTCAAGGGACATTAAACCTCACTAACACCTTCTCACTAACTATTCAACATACTAGACCTCATGGAACAACAATTAACACCCCCCCCCCCAATAGGAGAAACTCACATTTACTCTTTCTAACCTCACCTCATGCCTTTCTAAGGTCGGATATAAGCAACATCAAACAATCTCAACTACCACTCCTTGACCTATCTAATACTATACCTTACTTTTTCTTCCAACTATACTATCCTTCAAAAGTTAATGAACCAACTTAAGGTCATCAATACAATATTCCATACAACATCTAACAAGTCACATATCATCTTTTATCTATCTAAGACCATAACTTCACAAAGGTTACACTCAAAGGATAAACATATAAATAAAAAAGGAAAAGACACCATATACAAGCTCTTAGGCACGATTAGAAGACTGAAGAAGTTAAACTTTTCCTAACACCCAATAGCCTCCTATTCACAATGTGGTGCGCTTCACATTATGAACATGACTCTACTGAATGTGGTTTATGAGAAATATAAGACACTACCAAACATTATGCTCTGATACCAACTTTGTCACAACACACACATAACCGTAGAAATTAGATCATTCATGAATCTCCACACGGCATATGAGACTCCAAAAAGTCTCACTAAATCCACTCATATCAATCATCACATTATAAACACTCTATAATAATTAAGAATTTAAAATTTTCTCCACAAATGAAAACATCTTTCAATAACATACGGAAGCAAAAGACTTTTATTTAAACAATAAACCTTTAGAATGACTCATTGAACAATCTATACTTTGGAGCATACAACATTTGGGTTAAATCAAATACATGACATAAAATAAATACTAAGAGATATAAAAACATGTGCGTAATGTCCTCAAATCGATGAGGAGTCACCAATACTTCATCTTTTCCCTTAGAAACCTATCCATACTCCATGGCATGTCACGACATCTAAGTCCTTAAACTTTAGTCAAAAATGGAAAATAAGTAGCAAATTATATGCACCAGATTAGAAGACATGAAAAAATCATGAAAAAGTTACATTTAGTATAGAAATATGTTTTCATGATATTTTGATATTAAACCTTCATAAAATAGTTTAAGAGACATCAAATGTAAGAACCCAAAAATAACTTAGGTGAAGTAGAGACTAACATGTTTTACATGATGATATAAAGTCGTAAATCAGTCTAACATATGGTATTGAGTCAGTGTCTAAGAGTTTAGGTGCATTGGAAGTCAAACGTCAAGGGACGACCAAGACGTTCGATGACTAAGTCACCTATGTGACTCATGTGTGGTTCTTTATGAATATGTGTGATTAATGAGGTTATAAGGTCTTTAAATGAGTTATTATAGTGTTCATAGTCAGTATGTCATGTTTTGTGAAGTTTGGAGGTCAAACGTCTATGATGTTCATAAGGTTTGACTTGAAACGGCCTTGTATGTCTAGGCATGTTTCGTCGAGTTTTACGTATTTTTTTTGGATGATATTCATCTGAAAGGTGATAAACTCATATAAGATCACGTTTTTGTTGGAAACTTCTGCACTAAAATCCCTAAGAACCATCCAAGGGTCCTTGAGGACGGACCAAAAGTTGGTCCAAAGGGTGCCCAAGAAAGCCCAAACCACGGAGGCAATCGACTCACAGTGGGTAATTCGATGCCCCATTGTTTGGGTATCATAAATTGAGAGTTAGTAATGGGATAGTAGAGGCCAAAGAAAATCCTCATTCCTAAAACAAGGATCAACAGGACGGTCCGTTGGTCAAGGGACGGACCGTTTATGGCCCTTCCATATGTGAAGTTGTCCCTGCGTGCAGCTCACTGCCAAGTGAGGGGTGAACTTCTAATTTCACCCCGCTTCAAAATAAGAGTGTTGGCGGTTCCATAAGGGTCTTTTGGGTATTTTAAGTTTGTATATAAGGTGTTAATACTTAGAAGATTTCATTCTTCCAAATCAAAACCCCAAAATCCCTTAGAAATTCCTAAAGACTCCATTGAAGTCAAAAGTAAAAGAAGAACTTGGATTGTTAAACTGAGTGGAGATTCTTCATCAAATTGAAGAAATATTATCATTGAGGTATGATTTTTTATCCTTGAAACTCTCTTCATCAAGGCGCCCAACTCGCAAGAAGTTTTCTAATGATTTTCAAAGTTGTATTGTCCAATTTCATGATATACCATGGATTCTTGAATTAATTGTTTTTGAATGTTTATGATGGATTAAATTGTTATTATATTGATAAATTTAATTTAAACTAACTATGAACCCATGAATTGGATGAAACCTAGTTTTTTACTAAGTTATGGGTTACTTGATATTGACCTAATGTTGATGAATTATGGAGTAGTTTTCTATGGGGTGTCTAATGATGTAACAATTGTACTAAATTGATATATAGGTTGTGTTTGCTTGATGAATTTGTAGTTAATTGACCTATTTTCATGAATATTTATATAATTGCATTGGATTATTGGTTATGGTCATGGTTAATGGCCTTATGATATCGAATTGGGTGATTTGGCATTGATTTGAGGTATTCAAGATGGAGTGTTGGTATGATGCCCTATTTAGTTTATTTTAATGTTAATTAGATTTCAATTATATTGTGATTTATGGTCCACTTAATGTGGTGGTGTTATATGCTTTACTTGCAATTGATTTGGCCTTGTTGGCATTATTTTATATATTATGATGATCATGGCCTTGTCGGCAACTACATGAAGTAAGGTGGCTATTTGTGTACTTATGTAATGTGAAAGTATATGTCTTTTTCTATTCATGTCATCGTAGGTGATCAGATTAGACTATGACTTTGACCTTGTGTGTATAGTCTTAGGTAGATGCTTGGTTACTCCTAATTGACTATATGAGTCTATGTTGGTTAGACGGATGATGGTATGATAGTGTATAGGATGACCTAAAGAGAATAAGTTTATGTCTATGTTTTATAAAATTGAATATAATATGTGTTCAGGTTAAGTATGTTGTATTATGTCTTGGTTGACTTGTGTCCCTTACTTGATGCATGTATGAACGTGAATATGTGATGTCTTGACTTAGGATGCTAAAGCCTCTTGGTCTTGAATGTATGAATGACATGTGACCTTAAATGGTGTTAAGAGAGTCTTTTATGGAAAACCTTGAACCTAGAAGTAAGGTTATGAATGCTGAAGTAGAAAGTCGTAATGGTATCCTTCAAAGGAAAGGAATGATGGGTTTAAGGTTGATTACCTAGAACCGCATAATATCAAACCTTAGGAAAGTCATCATGAGCTTCTTGTCGCTATTTTAAGATAACCTTAGAAGACCTCTTTGGTAGGGTAAATTTAATTGGGTCATGAACTTGATATGGAACGCCTTTATATAATTAATTACTCTATGAAGATGAAGGCTAGCACCGAGTGAGTATGGTAAGGAAACTAGTTCAAGTTAAAGAATGAGACCACATTAAAAATCATGCCATTCATGTTCCTTAACCATGTGCCTACATGTGGTGTGTCTAAGTTCTACAATTGGCAAGTAGAACACCCTCATCGGAGTAGGTTAGAACTCCGGATTCCATGTCTAGCTATCATGGTCTATGTCTGTTATTGACTTTTCTCATCATGTGGGATACTTACTAGCATTAGAAAATTTCAATGAATTTTTGGTGGTGGTATGGTATGCATCTAGACATTGAACAATAGGCTTTGAAGGTGATAGTTAGAGTCCCTAGGTCTTGTCCAAGACCATTACTTGAATGTTTTTTACGTGATGTATGAGTCTCAAATTAACTATTGAACTAATGACTTATGTTATGGAGCATGTAAATAAATGAGTACCTATTCTAAATTGATTTAAGGATTCCTTAGCTAAATTTGAAGAGGGTATAAGAGATGATATCTTCATGTCATATATATGGAAGTCTTGCGAATGACTCCAATTAGGGAAGTTGGTTGAATATGTAGACATGATTTAAGCCTTAGGCATTCTTAAGGATTACTTAGGTAATATTGAAGAGGTCAATCATGGATGTTATCTCCTGGATTTACTTAAGTAGGTCTTTTGATAGCCTTTGGTAGGAGAATGTCATGTTATGTATGTGTTGGTGTATTACCTGAGAATGATTCTATCCTAGGAAGCGTATAGTATCTCTTGAGTGTGTGTGTAAGGTACTTTATGGGAGGTCGCTTCACAACTCACTCAAGTGAGACATCGAATCACCTTTAGTAAATGAATGTGACATTGATGTTTCTGATTCCTTGTAAGTGTGTATGTGACTCATTATAAGTAAACCTAAGGGTCGTTTAGGCACACTTAGAGAGGGTGTATGGAGCTATATCTTTGTGTCACTTAAGTGAATCTTGGGATAGCTTTAAGTGGGATGATTACATACTAAAAGATGTCTAAGGTGAAGACACGTAACTTCACTTTACAATGAACAAAGTCCCTGTAACAGTGAGTTGATGATTCTTTATAGTGACTTCAAAATTTATGATACTTGGTTTATTGTTATCATATGTGTTTCTAAGTTTATAAATGTTGTTCTTATCATTATAAGATGATTTCTAAATGAAAAGACGCATATTTCCAATAAATGTCCGTTTTCATGATATTATGCATTATGCCATACATAATTCATATGGTTGTACTAATCCATGCTTTTATGTATCTCTACAGTTGATGGTATGTGAGGAGCATTTTTTGGGAAGGAAGACTTGGACCGTAGCATCATTCAAGAGAAGTTGAAGTATGTCATTAATTGACTCGAGGGAATATATAGATCTCTTTTATGTTTCATATTGAAGTATTGTAATAGACTAAGTATTTCTATATTCATATTGTGTATAGGCCATGTCCCAAGTATTCTCGTGTTTGAAGTTTGATGAGATTGAGACATAAGATTTCCTATGATTTTATATGAAAAAGTTTTTAAAGACAGATAGGATTTATGAAAATTTAAATTTTGCACTACTTTTCAGTATGTATATGTGATGAATGATATGTAAGGTCTTGTGCAAGATCTCTGAGAGGTAATGCACGCCGGTTGTACTCCGATAGTGACCTAACCTCTAGGGTGTGATTTACGGATGTGACATGCTTGGTATCAGATTATAGGTTATGAAAGTATTTTGGATATCGAAAAGTCTCATCAAGTCATGTCTAGTAGAGTCTTGACCATCTGTGTGAGTGGCGACACTTCTATGGGCTTGAGGCTATAGGACGATTGAGTGCTATGAAAAGTTATAAATTTTGTGCTAAATTTACTATGACAATGTGATGAATGATAATTATGAGCTTGTATAATACCTCCAAAACGTCAAGTACGCCATGTTACATCAAGGGAGTGCTCCCCGGATGTGACAGTCTAATCGTCAAGAAACGACCATGACATACGGAATTTTCAAAATTGAACTAGTAGGTGATTTTAGGTATTGTGAGTGTTTAGCAGTGTCATATGGTGGTTAAATTTGAGAAATTACATTAAATAGGTATAAAATTGTGTTAGGGTCAAAATGTCCAGTATCGAGCCCCACAGAACCACCCTAGGAGTCATTAGGGAAGACATATGTGTTTGGCAAAAAGTTGTCAAAACACATGAGCCTTCCACGACCACCATTGATGTTCCATCAAGTGGGTGACGGGGTGTGGAAGGGGATCTTTGTTTAAGAATTATTATCGTCACAAAGTTCCCCATTTTCCACGAGGCAACAGAACAGGGGTATGGAGCCAACTATGGTCCTTCCGTGGTGACCATAGGTGTGGAGCAGTATAGAGGGGGTCCAAGTTATTGTTTTTTGTTTAATTAAGGGTTAGTATGGTCAATTAGTGAGTTAAATACCTACTAAACCTAATAAAAATATCATAACCCCATTTCACATAGTCATTCTTACTCAACACACTAAATCAAAACATATACTCTCTCAACTCATCACTACATTGGGTTAGTAAAAGCATACCCCTGTAGACGGACCAACTTGCATGGTGATTCCCTATTGGGAGTATAAATCACTTAGGGGATACCTAAGTTACCAACCTTTCATGACAAACAGCAGGACAGGATTACTATTATTAGGATTATTACATTAAGAGCTCATGGGTAACATATATGCCCTAGTTTTCATCACTTATTGATAATTCAAATTTGAAATATTATTTAGTTGTCACTTAATAAACAATATGTTTCTTCAGTTAAAAAATCATCCCTTAATTACTTTTTTTAAAAAATAATTTGACTAAATGAGGATAATAGTGAGTTAAGTTTCAATCTAAACTATATTCCTCGTGGGGTCGACCCTGTAATAGTGCGAAAATCTAAGAAATATTCTAGAGCCTAACATAGGTGTCAACATGTTTAGATATTGTTTTGAAATTCCATTTTAAGGTATATAATTCTTTTAGGAAGTTTAAAAATCAAAAAGTCAAGGAGCGTCCATGACGTCCGGAAACTAGCTTAATGAGGTTATTGCGTGTCTTAGCCTATTTCACTAAGTTTTAGAAGTTGGAAAATGATGAATTTAGGTGTAGGAGTGTCTAACACGTATTAGAATAGTTTATAGTCAAAAATTCTGGGTAAGAATCCCCAAGGAACAACCAAGGGACCATAAGGAGGACCCTTGCAATAAATGGCAAAAGCTGCCAAGAGGCAGGTCCACATATGGAACAAGTCGACGACTCGTGGTCGAATCGACGGGGCATTGATGGACTTCGTCAATGGACACTTAGATTTTCGGCCAAGAATTAAATGTTACAAGTCTCTGAACTTAACGACGGACCAATAGGACTGTTGGTTCCTTGGTCCGTCGATTGACAAACGGAGCGTAGACGGGGGTCTCGTCTATAAGTCCCCTGGTTTTGCTGCTTGTTTTTAATTTAGTACAAAATTATGGGGTTATTTGATAAGATAGTGGTTGAGGGATATCTAATCAAGTTTTTAATGAACTAATGAACTATATAAAGAGCCTAACCTAATTCGACTAACCTAAGACCTCATAATTCCCAAACCCAAATTGTCCTTTTGTTCTCTTCTTTCTCTCTCCCAAGTTGAAGAACACCATAGAAGTCAAGGTCAAGGGATTATAAATAAAGAAATTTCTCCATCAAAATTCATCAATCATTAAGTCATGGGATTCCTTTGACCTTTGGGACTTCTTTCCCCAAATGGTCCAATCTAAATTGATTTAGAAAAGTATGAAATTTAAGTTGGTTTTCATCCAATACGAAATTGATTTTGTGAATTTCTTTGCTTATGATTCAATTTAGATATTATTAGTATATTACTATGTATTAAAACTCAAATATGTTGTTTGTTGATTGATTGGTCTAGTTTGTAGAAGATGACCTATTCCCACTAACCCTAGGTTGTGATCTTTAATTGAACTATCTGGGATTGATTAATTGTCTTGGTTAATGCGTGATTTACTATCCTATGATGTTATTTTACAATTTATGAGTAGATTGAGATGAATTTTAGTCTTATCATGCTACTTCTTGAGTAATTGACCTAGATGATGAAGTAGACTAGGACCTTGATCTAAGTCTCTAATTCTAGGCTATGAACTATTGATGGATTGTTGTATAATGATTCAATTTTTCTTGTCATTGTGTTAATTTAATATTATATGATGCTATTATAACATTGTTAGGTTAACTTGGAGGTTGACCATAAGACCTTCATGATTGAATTGTGAAGAGGATTGAGTAAGTCTTGTGATCCTTATTTTTTACTTCAATTATGGTTACTTATGCTTAAGTATTGATGTTGTATTGAATTAAGATTGATACGGTTGGTATAATGTTGAATGGAAATGTCTTGAACTATGGATTTTCAGTTGTTTGCTATGATGTAAATGTTATGAGGATGGTGATAACTTATCAATGTGCCCTATTATGATGTGACTATGTAAATGTGCTAACCTCACTTATATGAATTGTAATAAAAGGAAAATACTCATACAAGCCTAGGTTCAAAAAGAGGGCTTATAATAAAGTTCTTTCCAAGTTCCCTAAGGCTAGGGATAAAAGGGTATCAAACCCTAAGCCTCAAAAAGGAAGGGGTACTAATTCACCAACCAAAAAGCCAAATTGTGGAATGTGTGGCAAGAAGCACTATCGTGATTGTCTAAAGGGAAGGGATAATTGTTTTCAGTATAGTAAAAGTGGGGACAAGGTTCGTGATTGCCCAAATTTTAAGGGGCAAGACAAGTTGAGTGGACAAGCAAGTTGTCCTAATGATGCTCTGAAGAAGAATCTTTTTATGCTCTCCGCTTTAGGGGTGAGCAAGAAACTTCTCCCGATGTGGTGACTAGCATGTTCAAAGACTTTTCCATTTATGTATATGTTTTACTTGATCCGGGGGCCACATTATATTTTGATACTCTCTTGATAGCTAGAATTTTGACATCTTACCCGATATTCTAAATGAACCTTTTATAGTGTCTACCCCAGTGGGTGAGTCGTTTGTTGCAAAGAGGGTGTATCGAAATTTTACTATAATGATTCCAAATAGAGTTACTTATATTGAACTATTAGAACTTGATATGTTTTATTTTTTTTGTCATTTTGGGAATGGATTGGTTGCATCGTTGCTTTGCCTTTATAGATTGTAGAACAAGGGTGGTGAAGTTTAACTTTCCAAATGGACCAATTTTAGAGTGGAAGGGGGGAAATTCTATTCCAAGAGGTCGTATCAACTCTTGTATTAAGGCTTGTAAGATGATCTCTAAAGGGTGTTTATACCATATAGTAAGACTCCAAGACTTAGACTCTAAAATTCCTTCTATAGAGTCGGTCCCTGTAGTGAGGGAATTTCTTGAGGTCTTTCGTAATGATCTTCCCGGTATTCCTCCCGAACGTGAAATTGATTTTTGCATCAACTTGTTAGTTGATATAAATCCCATTTCAATTCCTCCTTATCGAATGGCTCCGGTTGAATTGAAAGAGTTGAAGGCTCAACTCAAAGATTCACTAGACAAAGGCTTCATTAGACCTAGTATTTCTCATTGGGGTCCTCCGATATTGTCTCTAAAGTAGAATGATAGGTCCCTTAGGATGTGCATTGATTACCGCAAACTTAATAAAGTCACTATTAAGAACAAGTATCCTCTCCCTCGTAATGACGAATTGTTTGATCAACTCCAAGGGGCAAGCTACTTTCATAAGACAGACTTAAGATCGGGATATCACCAACTTTGGGTGAGAAGTGATTATATACCAAAAACATAATTTCGGATTAGTTATGGGCACTATGAGTTCTTAGTAATGTCCTTTGGTCTCATTATTTCCCCAACGAAGTTTATAGAGCTCATGAATAGGGAGTTCTGAAATTACCAATATTAATTTGTCATTGTCTTCATTGGCAACATCTTGGTATATTTGAAAAATAAGGGTGATCGCATGAACCATTTGTAGCTAATGTTACAAGTGCTTAAGGAGAACCAATTATTTTCCAAGTATAGCAAATGTGAGTTTTGGTTGAGGTCAGTTGCATTTCATAGTCATATCATCTCTAGTGAGTGAGTTGGGTTTAATCCAAGGAAAATCTATGCGGTCAAGAATTGCCCTAGACAATCGACTCCAACCGACAATAGGAGTTTCTTGGGTCTAGCAGATTAGTATCGGATGTTTGTGGATTGTTTTGGCGTCCATTACATCTCCCTTCACTAATTTGACCAAAAAGAGGAAGAAATTGTAGTGGTTGGAGGTATGTGAAAGAAGCTTCCAAATCTTGAAAGATAGGCTTACTACCACTCCGGTGTTGACTTTACCGAGTGTACAAAGGGCTTCATTGTATATTGTGCTGCATCACGAGTGGGTTTAGGGTGTGTTTTTATGCACATAAGAAAGTAGTAACCTATGCTTTAAGAAAACTTAAGGATTACGATAGAAACTATCAAACTCATGATCTTGAAGTAGCGGTCGTGGTGTTTACCTTGAAAATATGGAGGTATTGCTTGTATCGTGTTCATGTTTATGTGTATACCGACCATAAAGGTCTCAAATATGTGTTCACTCAAAAATAATTGAATCTCTGACAAAGAAGGTTGTTGGAATTATTGAAAGATCACGACATGAGTGTTCTCTATCACCCAAACAAGGACAATGTGGTTACGGATGCCCTAAATCGTATGACCATGGGTAGTGTGTCTCGTGTAGAAAAACCCAAGAAAGACCTTGTGAAAGATATTCATAGGTTGGGTACATTAGGTATGAGGTTGAATGATTCTCCGAATGTTGGTTTTATGGTGCATCATAACTCCGAGTAAACTTTCGTAGTAGAGGTGAAGTCCAAACAACACCTTGATCAACCATTGTTTGAGTTGAATGAATAGGTTCTTGGTAATCTTAATGAGTCATTCTCCTTGGGGGTGATGATGTCATGAGGTATCAAGGAAGGTTGTGTGTTCCGAATGTAGATGGTTTGAGGAACCGGATCCTTGAGGAAACTCATTGATCCCATTTCTCCGTTCATCCGTGCTGGACAAAAATGTATCATGACCTTAGGAAACTATTTTGTGGGAAGTTTTAAAAAAGGACATAGAGGAATTCATTGCGAAGTGTCTAAATTTCCAACAAGTGAAAGTTGAATACCAATAGTAGGGTGGTTTACTTCAAGAAATCCAAATTGCTACTTGGAAGTGGGCATAAATAGAGATGGATTTTGTGGTAAATTGGCCTTGGACACGAAAGCAATTGGAATCTATATAGGTGGTTGTGGATAGGTTGAAAAAAACCGCTCATTTCATTCCCGTCAAGTGTACTTATTCGACGGAAGATTTTACAAGGATCATTATAGATGAGATTGTGTGTTGCCATGTTATTCTGTCATCTATCATATCATATAGGGGTTCACAATTTACATTTAGTTTTTGGAGGTCATTCAAAGAAGGATTAGGTACCAAGGTGAAGTGAAGCAGTATTTTTCATCCCCGAATGGATGGTCAAGCGGCGCGTACTATTAAAACTCTTGAGGATATGCTTAGAACTTGTGTCATTGATTTAAAATGAAATAGGGATAAGAATTTACCTTTGGCAGAGTTTCGTTACAGCAATAGCTACCATTCATATATATTTATGGCTTCATATGAAGCCTTGTATGGTAGGAGATGTAGATCTCCAATTGGATCATTTAAAGTGGGTGAGACTTTGCTTCTTGGTCCTGATTTAATTTATAGGACTTTGGAGAAAGTTCATTTTATAAGGAATTGCTTGAAAATGGCCTCTAGACGGCAAAAGTCTTATGCCGATCATAGGAGAAGGGATTTGGAGTTTGAGGTAGGTGATAAGTTGTATTTGAAAATTTTGCCTATTAAAGTGGTTGTTCGATTCGGAAAGAAAGGGAAGTTGAGTCTTTGTTATATGGGACCCTATGAAATCTTGTAAAGTATTGGTAATGTTGCCTATTAATTAAAACTCCCTAGTGAATTAGCTTCGGTTCATCCGGTTTTCTATGTTTCCATGCTTAAGAAGTGTATCGGTGATCCTGATTGTTTTCTCCCTATTGAGGGTCTTTGTGTAAAGCATAACCTCTCTTTTCAGGAAGTTCATGCAAATCTTTTATAGGCATGTAATGAAATTTAGGAATAAAGAGGTGGCTTCCGTAAAGGTTTAATGGAAAAATCACCTAGTCTAGGGTGCAACATGGGAGGCCGAGACCGACACGAAGTCTTGTTAACCTAATATATTTGATAATTTAGGTAAGTTGTTCTTACTCATAAAGTAAATAATTTTTAAAATTGAATTTGCTTAATTTTTAATGACATTTGCAAAAATGTGCGTTTTGGTGTTGATACAGTGACTTACAGTGAAATGTGCTTTCAACTTGGAAATTTGCAAATTTTAAAATTTGCTTCTTTTGAGTTATGTTATGCATTTTTATATCGTGAGTATTTATGAAATGATATGTAGCATGTTGGTAAGTTTAACTTTGACATAATTGACTCATGTAAGGTATGTTGAGCTTATGTTGTTGTTGTGAGAAGGAAATTCCTCATGTTGTGACTTTGAGCCTTATGTGTTAAAATTGATGTTTTGAGTCATTATATAAATGTCATATTGTTATGTTTATTTGATTTGTAAGTCATGATAATGTTTTATATTGTTTGGTGGGCTGCTAGTCTTGCGTCTATCCTTTCCCTTATAAATGTTTAATGTCATTCAGGGACGAATGATCCTGGGGGGGGGGGGTAATGTAACACTCTGAAAGTTTGAGACCTAATCTAGAGACTAACATGAGTTTATAAAGTTTTAGTTACTGTTACAAGACATAAAATAATGTTTATAAGTCGTTCGAGAACTATTAGAGCCAAGGCGTCAAAGAATATCCATGACTTTCGGAAACTAGCTTAACTGAACTAGTTGACCTCGCTATGTTTGGGATGGTTACGGAGGGTCAAATGAAGTCTAAAACTTGTAAAAAGAGTTTGGTTCGGTAGAGTGTAGTATAGAGGGTCTGAACATCAAATAACGATGCCTCAACGACCGCCCGAAGGGTCATGGAGGAGGACCCAAACATATATGGGAAGGCTGCCAAAGAAGCCAGCGTAAGTCAAGAATCAGTAGGTTGTTGTCTGACGGTGTAGCACACACGGACCTCACTATCCCAAAATTTATTTTTGGGAAATAAAATGTGGGTTGGCCCCACGACGTGGAGCCACATCTTAGATTCAGTAAAAACGTATTTTGGACATTTAGACTTCACAAAAAATCAATTTAAGTGAGGCGTGTTTTGGTTAATTTAGGGGGTGATTATATATATTATAAGGGTCAGTTTTTAAGTCATTTTCACTCACCTAAAACAAATTCCCAAAACAAAACACAAAAGCTCTCACCTATATCTACTTTCTCTCTCCCCAAATTCCTCCATAGGGGAAGGAACAATGACGAAGAAGGTGATTTTTCTAGAATTTCACTTCAATTTCGTGGATTAATCTTCATTGAGGTATGATTTCAAAATACCTAATTCCATGGGGTTTTCCAATTCTAATGGGTTTTCTTTTAAATTTAAAATTGATGATGCATTGTGATTTCCTATTACTAATTGAGTATTAATTGTTTATTGATTTATTCAATTTCATGTTGATCATGTTCCCTTCCCTAATTTCCCCAAATCTTGGATCTTGGTCATGAATTAATGGGAATTGAAGAATGAGTTGATTAGTAGACTTGTTTTATCTATTCTAACTCATGAATGAATTTACTAGGGTAATATATGTTTGGGGTAGGATCTAATTCTTGATGAGTTCATGATGAACCATAATTCCCATGTTATAAATTTATGTTAATTGGAATAGTGATGATGCAATTGACCTAGTTGTCATTTTATTTACTTTTGATTGATGTGACTACACCTATTGTTGGATGTAATTGGTTGGTTGAAGGAAAGACCATGATCATGACTATTGAAGGAGATTGACGAACTATTTGAGATCCTAACCTTTACTTCAATTTTGATAGCTTGTGATTGATGATGTAGTTCAATTGAAGCATGACTTGTGATTAGCCTAAATTGGTGTTGGTATGGTGATGAATAGAAATGTCTTGACTATGTGATTGTGAGATTATGATTAAGAAGAAATTATATAAGGTTATTTATCAAGTACCCATGTGACTTATTATGACATGACGATGATGTTATGATATTCTCACGTATGATGTTTGCCATGAAAGGTTATTCTCATGCAATTTTTAATGAGCTAATGACAATAAATATACAAGGGATTAGATCCTATGACCTACATTAATCTATGATGATTAACAAAGACATTAACTACATTTCAAAAGGGACTTTAGCTTAGCACCGAGTGAACTAGAATGAGGATTGTCCCTTCCCCCATAGGGAAGGTAGGTTCACTAATGTACTTTAGATTGGAAACTTTAATGCATGTAGCATAAAGACGGTCCCAATTATATGTCCTAGTTCATGAACTATGTTGCCCCCATAGGAATACTAGCTAGTGGATCCACATAGTTTCTATGTTGTTGTTTTGATTATACTTTGGCAAGTAGTCCGCCTTGTTTAAGAGTTGGGTTCCATGACATCGGATTCCATATTATCTCATGTGGTCTATGTCGTATAAGGCAAAATTTTCCCAAAAAGGTAAAATGAATTTTAGGAATGTACTCTAACTAAGATAACCTAAGGGGTTTAGCTTAGTCTATGTAGGGGTATGGGACTCTACCTCAAAATTGCACTAGTTAGCCTTGAGGGAAGTCTTATAAGAATGTTTTTGTGTTTGTATATGATTACAGTGGTACATGATATGCATATGATGAACTTGCACATTGTTGATGCTATATGTTGATTGGTTTCACTTATGAATATGTGTTGGTCTCTAGTGCTAAAGTATGATAATATGTACTTGTAAATGATATGTTATGTTAAGTTTGATATTATTCATAGTTCTTATTAGGTTCCTTGATTGATTAAGGTTATGGGCATTTCTTGGCCATTGTACTATTTGACTTGCTAGGGGTTCAATTGTCTTGCTTTGGTTATATTGAAATATACTGTTATTCATAATTGTTGAAGTTATTACTTGACGACCAGGGTGGTCTTGATATTATATTCAAGTGTGTTGATATGATCATTAACTTGACTACGCTTTGTATTGTTGGTCTTGTGATGTAGATGCCTATGACTTAAGGAATATGTCTTGTTGATTGGTATGGTCTTTTTGAATGTGCATAAGGTTTTGAAAGGGTAAAATAGCATGTTTTAATGAAAAGTCTTTTTCATTATGTTTTGATAATATGTGTGCATATGGTTTCATACTTAGTAGAAGTGTACTAATCCCATATCTTCCTTTTACCCAACATTTTAGGTTCCGGTCGTTGAAGGGCTTTGGATATTACTTTGAATAAGACTTGGAATTCTTAATCATCCAAGTTGGGTAGGTCCTCACTTTAAGAGGGCAATGCCATTATCAAGAAATGAAGTTCTTTAGTTTTAATACACTGTTTTTTCTTTACTTTTTCTTTAAATACTGAATATTGTATGACCTATATGTGATCTTATTGTATTGATGTATAGGCTATGCCTAATTTCATATACTCTTACTAGATGGTTACAAGATGAGTCATGTTTTTGAGACTATGTTATATTTCATATATCTATATGAAATAACAGTAGAAGACTAAGTAATCTTACTATACAAAGGGTTTATATATATTTGATTTGTATCTACTATCTGTATGTAGAGGTCTATGTAAACCTCCATGTAGAAGTGATGAAAAATTTTTAATTTTTTTGTAATTTTGACTTATGAAAGTAATGATGTAAGCTAAGAAGCTGGTCTTAGTTCTCAAAGAGGATGATGACGCCGCTTACATCTAGGGGGTATTCCGGGATTTTATAGTAGGATCACTAATGTACTCATGAGATTGGATACTATAATGCATATAGAAAGAAGAGGGTCCCAACTATATCCTACTTCTTGAACTTTGTTTCCCCCCATAGAAATACTAGTTAGTGGATCCACATAGTTTCTACATTTATGTTTTGGTACTACATCGGCAAGTACTCCGCCTTCCTTTGGTGTATGGTTCTATGCCACCGGATTCCACATTAGGTCATGTGGTCAATGTTGATATAGGAAAGATGTTCCCAAAAGGTAAAATGAACTAAAGGAATGAACTCTAACTAGGATGACCTAAAGGGTTTAGCTTAGTCTAGGTAGGGGTATGAGACTCTACCTAAAAATTGCAGTAGTTAGCCTTGTGGGAAGTCTTAGGAGGATTTTAATATAAATGTCTATGCTTATTATGGTACATGATATGTATATGACTATCTTGCACATTGATGATACTATATGATGATTGGTTTCACTTATGAATATGTGTTTGGTCTTCATTTCTAAAGTGCGATGATATGTACTCTTAACGATATACTATGTGAAGTTAGATATTGGTCATGATTATTATTGGGTTTACTTAATTGAGTAACGTTATGGGGTTTTGCTTGGTCAATGCACTAGTTGACTTAATTATTGTGCATATATAATTTTGTTGCTTTGGTTATGTTGTAATGAACACTTACCCATGATTGTTGCTATTTTATCTTGATGATAGAGTTGTCTTGACTTAGTTTTTATTATGTGATATGCATGTTGGCTTGATTATCCTTGGTATTGTTGGTGTTATGATGTACATTCTCTTGACTTAATGAAAATGTCCTGTTGATTAGCATGATCTTTTCGAATTTCCATAAGACTCTTAATAGTAAATTGCATACTTTAATGAAATGTCCCCTTTTAGCATGATTTCATGATGTGTATGCATATGGTCTCATACAAGTACTAGTGGTGTACTAACCCCATTTTATCCCTTTTCCCCAACATTTAAGGTTCCGGTTGTTGAAGGGATTTTTAAGACGACTTTGAAGGAAGACTTGGAATACTCACTCATTCAAGTTTGGTAGGTCCTCACTTTCCGAGGGCAATGCCACTATGAAGCTTTTGATGTTGTTCTTGTTAAAAGACTTCTAGTTCTTTCCTTTTCATTTAAATATTATAGATTGTATCACCTATATGTGGCTTTATTACTTTGATGTACGAATATGCCAAATTGATATACTCGTATTTTAGATGGTTATGAATGAGACATCAGTTTAAAACAATTTTATATCTCATATACCTATGTGCAATAAAAGTAGAAGACAAAGTAATGTTACTATACGAAGGTTTTATGTATACTCTGTAGAATTCCATAAAATATACTTGTCTAGTGAAGAGTCTATTAGGTTTTAAGAATATGTATTGGGGTACATAGGCATCCCAAAGCCCAATATTGAGCAATATTGGGCATGTTAGAGAATATTGGCTTAATGGTGTTAGCCAATTTCTATGTATTAACAAGTAACTTAAGATAGACTTTGATGTTAAAATGCTCAAACCCAAGATTGTCTGAGAATTATACCTGCAATAAAGAACCTAAGCTAAAATTATTTATTGCATAGCTTACACACATTAGGTACGAGGCATCCAAGTGCCAAGCCTCGGTGCCATAGCACATGATCATCTGAAATGATCATGTAGACTAAGAAGTGTGCAAGGACGTAGTGAGGATACTTGGGACTATAAGTTCTCAGCAATACATGTGCAAGCACATTGTAATAACATATGCTACCGGCCGTTAGACCATGTGAACAAGCCCTACAGATTCGGTTAGGGTGGTTAGGGGGCAGGCGGGCGTCAGGTCTAGCCACATGGGGTTGAGCTTCCTAATCAATCCTAGGCTCTAACTGACTTACCTAAATATCTAACTAACCTAGGACTAACTAAAATAAACTAACTAGTGAGCTCGAAATCCTAAGACCTAACCAGGTGACACTAGCAGAGTGGATAACTAAAGAAACATCCTAGTTAGTACCTAATATAGGATGGTTCAAAGGGGTTGGTTATGGTCCTAGCGACTTAGAAGTACTTTAGTTATTACCTTGGGTCACTTAATTAATAAAATTAGCAACTTAATTAATTAATTTAAATTCATGGTCAAACCCGAGACCCTTAGCAAATTTTCAAAATTTGGCTAATTCAAATGCTCTCCTAATTTTAGTCAATTTAGGAGGGCATTTTGGTAATTATCTAATTGATTTATTTAATTAAGTTAATTAGCCTAAGCTGAATTAGTAAATATTCATTTTCTAAGACTTAGACTCACGTTTAACTAGGTTAGAAACTCACAACTGAAAAAATAGTGAACAAACATAAGAAAAACAGAAGAATATTCTCGATTCTCCTTAGGCGATTTCAAGTCAATTCATCAAGATTTTCATGCAAAATCCATGGTGATCTTCGTAAATTCAATTCTACAATAAGGTATGGATTTTCCTCTCTTTGATTCCTTTCCCCAGGAGCCTTTTCAAACGTTTTGAATTCAAGAAAACCATAACTAGGGTTTTTCCCAATGAGATTGTTGAATATTCATCTCCCTAGTTCTACCTATCTCCGATTCTCGTTTGATGTATAATGCAAATCTAGAGCATGTTGTTGGTATATGGTGCTAACTGATCATTATGTGTAGGTTTCTATGATTTGATAATGTCGAATGATACCTATAGGTTAGATCCATATAATAAGACTATCATTTATATGAGATAAAAATGTTGTATGCCTAATTGTTCGAGAAGATGAAATTGCAATAAGTCATTTATGAAATTTAGTTTACTGCTGAAAGGGATGAAGGTTTTGATTACGGTGTGTGTTTACAGTAGATATGTTTGTAAGTATTAGGAATTCAATGTTTTGAAGAAGAAATAAGAATGAGAATCAAATCTAGTAAATAAATCTTCAATGTCAAAACAACTTTATAGCTTGGCCAAACTAAGCACTAAATTGTTCTTATGATGTAATCAAATCTTAAAAGTTGGCTTGCTTAAAATGATGTGATTACTATATATACAAATGAAATTAATTGACTTGGCTAGTTATAACATCATGACAAGTGTTTAGTGAAAGTTTGGTTTATGCCAATAAATTGGCCATCAATATTGTTTCAAAAATATGTAATAGAATTACCCAATGAAGAAGTCATACCAATCTTATATTGCCAATGTAAATAATGGTGTTTATTATAAGGACAAATACATGTTAAAGATTGACTTGACATGATATAACTCAATGGACTCATAACCTAGGGAATGCCAATGATTGGGACAAGTCCAACATTACCCTATCTAAATGAACTTGTGAACATAGTAACACATTGAATAAGTCCTTATAACTCTCATAAAGTATGGTACAAGACTACCAAATAACATTGAACAAGATAAGGTGAGTAATGAAAGATTAAAAAGCTTATGAGTTATGAAATTTACCTATAATGGGGTGTTAAAGGAAGTGCGACAAGTCTCACTTGCACCTAAACAATTTTGTTAAAGATACTTACATAATAGGGTGTAAGAAATCATAAGACAATTCTCATTCACAACATAATGATAATGTAATACAAGTTCACATTCATCAAGTATATAAAGAGATGACAAGTCATTCATTGATCTAAGCATACCTCATACTAGAAGAAAGCTTCCATAGTGTATGAGTCAACTCTAAAAGTTGTAAAGTATAAGAAATTGATCGAAACACCGATAGACTAATAATGAGCTTGTGCAAGCACATGTAAGCCTCATGATATGAGACTATCACCAAGGTGGATAAGGGTCTCCAAATTCTTCTAGGAAGTATTCGGTTTCACATTGGACGGTGAACCACCTCTTTAGAGTGTGGGGAAGACACTGGATTTCATGTTAGGTCACATGATCTATGTAGTTTTAATGATACGGAGTTCTGTATTAAAGTATTAAACAAAGAATGAAAGAACTATGAAGATGAGAGGTTTTCGGGTAGGATGACCAAAGGGTGAGCTTAGACTAAGTAATGATGTAAGTCATTCTTAGTCATTGCACAGAAAGATCCCAATGGAAGTCTTAAAAGCATATACTAAGTCAACCTAGCATGTTCAAAGTCAACATGAGATCAAAGAAAAAGAAATGTAAGTTCAAACTGAACTACGTATGAAAAAGCATTAGAATATCAAATCATCAGTGTTTGATAAGAATGAAGTTTTAACAGTTATTGACTTATGCCAATAAAGGGAACAAAACATAATGGCTCATTAATTGGAGTACGAATATATGCCCCAGCATCTTCATATTATGCAAATGATCAAATCATGGGCATAACCAATAAAGTTTAGCATATAAAGACTTCATGATTAATTTAACAAAAATGGAAAGAATAACTTGTGAGTAGGGTAGTCAAATCATTTCCTTAGTATTTTGGATTACTTACTTGATTAATTTTAGCAATGGGACTACAATGAATAATTGAACTTGTAAGTAAAACATAGGATCGAAGGAGATCATTAAACTACACAACAAAATGAAAAAAAGACTCAAAAATAAACTAAGTCTGGAAGAGTGAGCTCTCGGTCTAAGGGGTGAAAAAATATTACATTTTGCTGGAGTTGTTCTAAAATTATGTTCATGATTCCAAGGTGTTATATTCCTATAGAAAATTATTTGAGTTCTTTGAATTCATGAAAATATGTCGTATTTATATTATGATTCATAAATAACGAATCAGGAAAGTGAAGTGACTTCACTTTCCAAAAATGGCATGTTTCTATAGGAAGAGCTTTCCTTGATCATGCATAGTCCTTATGTGTTTATGCACATACACCCATACTTAGTAAAGTGTGTAATAACATATATACAATAACTATTTTATGCGTGCAGGTCCTTGATGAATATTGAAGATCAGTTGAAGCTTTTTGGACAAGTACCTCTAGGCTTTGGTAGGTCCTCTAGAGTTCGACGATGCCTACGCTTTATTCTCTAGCTTTAGTAGATTAGACATAGCTAGTGAATGTTGCCCCTAAAGTTTCCTTTAAAAAAAATTCAAGCTTTTATATTAAAGCCGGTTCGAAAACTATTAATGATATTAGGAGTTCTTCACTTCAATTGTTCAATCTGTTAATAGATAGTTGTTCATTTTGAGTTGTTAGCATATCACTTTATGCAAGAATTATATGAAGTATAAGCACACTTCAGTAAATTTAAAAACTTTTAAAATTTCCACTATATTTAAATGTATGATTGTGATGAAAGCTAAGAAGAGGATTGTTTGCGACCTCTATGATGTCAACGACGCCGGTCACATCTAGGGTCTAGGACCCAGGTGTGACATACTCGATATGACTATACTTTGTGTATGCAATAGGTATATGTAAACCTCAAGATAGATATATAAATGTTTTTAATTTTCTGCATTTTGACATATGAATGTAACGATGTAAGATAAGAGGGTAGTCTTAGTCCTCAAAGAGGACAACGACTCCGGTTACGTCTAGAAGGTGCTTCTTGGATGTGACAAACTTTGTATCATAGCATGAGGTTGAGTATCCTTAGAATCAATGTCTCACATAACCACGTCTATGTAGATTATTTTTCATAATTGTTAAGCGTGCCACACTTATGAATAGGAAACTATAAAATGCATAGGAAACTCTCACTTTCTTTGAAGTCCAATATTGTGCCTCTACAAACTTGACCTTATGTGCCCTTAGAATCTAATCCTTTTACTGTGATTATAGAGAAAGAATACTCAAAGAACATACGCTTGAAGACTTAATGAAGATATTGACAATGCGGGAGATCCTCCCTGAGGCAATCAAGTCCCTTCTCTTGAAGAAGTTTCTAATAATGACCAATCTCCGATCAATCCTCCTCCTTTGATGGATGTTGACATAAGGTCTGCCTTTTTACAAATGTACCAAGCCATTACTACTCAAGTTCAAGCTGTCAATACTCAAGATCAAGTCATGATGGTCGAATCTAATCAGGAGGTTTCACTCCGAGCAAACAAACATGTTGGTACCATGACCTCCCATTTGAGGGATTTCACTAGGATGAATCCACCTACATTTTATGGTTCCAAGGTATAGGAAAACCCCAAGAGTTCATTAATGAAATCTACAAGAACCTCTATGGTATGGGGTGACTACTAGTGAGAAGGACGAGTTAGTAACTTATAAATTTAAAGATGTGGCCCAAACTTGGTACGTTCAATGAAGAGACAATAGGCCCTTAAGAGGTGGACCGGTGGCATGGGAGAATTTCAAGAAGGATTTTCTTCATAGATTCTTTCCTTGGGAGAAAAGGGAAGACAAAGTGGTGGAATTCATCAACATTTGTCAAGGACGTATGACTATTCTTTAATATTCTTTGAAATTCACTAAATTTTCAAAGTATGTTGCTTCTTTGGTTTTCGAGCCTAGAGATGAAATAAGACTCTTTGTCATTAGAGTTCGAATGACTTGCAAGAGGAATGTCAATAGGATATACTACATGAAAATATGAACATTTCTTATCTTATGGTTCATGCTCAACAAGTGGAAGAGAAAAGGTCTAAGAGAAGAAGTAGAGATGCCAAGAGGGCAAGGTCCTATGATTGTGGTTCTTCAAAGAGTCGGGTTGATATCTAAGACAAGCCTAGGTTTAAGAAGGGGTCTTCTAGTCAAGTTCCTACAAAATTTCCAAAGGCTAGTGATGATAAGGTGTCTAACCCTAAGTCTCGAAAGGGAAAAGTTACTAGGTCACCACACAAGAAGTCGACTTGTGGAAAGTGTGGCAAGAAGCATTATGGTAATTGCCTTGTTGGGAGGGACAATTGATTTTGGGTGTGGCAAGACTGGCCCCAAGATTAGGGATTGTCCTAATATGAAGGGGAAAGACAAAGTTATCGGGCGAGCTCAAGCTAGTCATTTTAAATTGGATCCTCAAAAGAAGAATCACTTTTATGCACTTCACTCAAGGGTGAACAAGAGTGTTCTCCCGACATGGTGACCGATATGTTACAAGTATTCTCTATTTATGCATATGTTGTACTTGATCCGGGTGCTACACTATCTTTTGTTGCTCTCTTGATAGCTAAAAATTTTGATGTTTTGACCGACATTCTAAATGAACCTTTGATGGTTACTACCCTGATAAGAGAGTCAGTAGTTTGAAAGAGGGTATATATAAATTGTCTTGCCTAATAGAGTTACTCATGTTGAATTGGCAGAACTTGATATGGTCGATTTTGATGACATTTTGGGGACTAATTGGTTGCATGATTGTTTTGCTTCCATTGATTAAAGAACTAGAATTGTCAAGGTCAATTTTCCAAATGAACCCATTTTAGAGTGAAAGGGGGGATTCAACGCCTAGAGGTCGCATCATTTCTTGTATTAAGGCTTGTAAAATTATCCCAAAGAAGTGTCTATTTTATCTTGTAAGATTCAAAGATTTAGACTCCAAAAATACTCCCATTGAGTTAATCCTCTTGGTAAGGGAATTTCTGGAGGTATTTCCTAATGATCTTCCCAAGATCCCTCCCGAACGAGAAATTGATTTTGGTATTGACTTGATATCGGATACCAAACCAATTTAAATTAGTCATTATAAGATGGGTGCAATCAAATTTAAAGGGTTGAAGGATCAACTCAAAGCATTACTAGACAAAGGCTTCACTAGACCTAGTATTTCTCCATGGGAAGCTCAGGTTTATTTTGTAAAGATGAAGGATTGGTCACTTAGAATGTGCATTGATTTTCGCCGAGTCAATAAAGTCAATATTAATAAAAAGCATCCTCTCCCTCATATTGATGAATTATTTGATCAAATCCAAGGGGAAAGCTTCTTATCTAAGATTGACATGCGAGTGGGGTATCACAACCTTAGGGTGAGAGGTGAGGATGTACCAAAAATGGATTTTTGAACTACATATGGTCACTATGAGTTATTAGTAATGTCATTTGGTCTGACTATTCCCCCGATGATATTTATGGATTTCATGAATAGTGTGTTTCAAATTTACTCATGTTCATTTGTGTCTTTATTGTCGACATCTAGGTATATTAAAAAATGAGGGTTAACAGATGGACAATTTGAGGGTGTTATTAGAAGTGCTTAAGGAGAACCAATTATTTGCCAAGTATAGAAATTGTTAATTTTGGTTGAGATCGGTGGAGTTTCTTGGTCATATCATCTCGAGTGAGGGAGTTGAGGTTGATCCAAAGAAAACCAAGGGGTTCAAGTATTGGCTAGACCATTGACTCCAACCGACATTAGGAGTTTCTTGGGTCTAGCGGGTTATTCTCAGAGGTTTGTTGATTGTTTTACATCCACTAGATATCCCTTGACTACTTTGACCCAAAAAAGTAAGAAATTTGAGTGGTCGAAGGCATGTGAAATAAGCTTCCAAATCTTGAAAGATAGGCTTACTTCCTCTCCGATCTTGACTTTATCGAAGGGTACCACGTTGTGTATTGTGATACATCCGGAGTTGGTTTGGGGTGTGTGCTTATTCAACACGAAAAGTCATAACCTATGCCTCTAGAAAACATAAGGTGGATGAGAGAAATTATCAAACTCGTGATCTTTACTTTGTGGTCGTGGTATTCGCCTTGAATATATGGAGGCATTAATTGTATGGTGTTCATGTTGATGTATATACTAACCATTAGAGTCTTCAATATGTGTTTGCTCAAGCGGAGTTAAATATCCAACAAAAAAGGTGGTTGGAATTGTTGAAGGACTACAACATGAGTGTTCTGTACCACCCTGGAAAGGACAATTTTGTTGCAGATGATCTTAGTTGTATAACCAACGGTAGTGTTTCTCATGTAAAAGAAGCCAAGAACGACTAAGTGAATGATGTTCATAGGTTGGATATATTGTGTGTTACATTGTAAGATTCTCCGAAAGGTTGT
The DNA here is from genome assembly GCA_027705065.1 of Solanum peruvianum. Lineage (NCBI taxonomy): Eukaryota > Viridiplantae > Streptophyta > Magnoliopsida > Solanales > Solanaceae > Solanum > Solanum peruvianum. The sequence goes on from JAKWJD010001756.1 coordinate 13,018,414, forward strand.
TTTATGGTCCATCGTAACTTCGAGTCATATTTGTTGGTTGAGGTGAATTCCAAACAACACCTTGATAAAATATTAATGAGGTTGAAGGAATCGGTTCTTGGTAAGCTTAATAAGTCATTCTCCTTGGGGGGATGGTGTCTTGAGGTATCAAGGAAGGTTGTTTCTTCCCGGTGTTGAATGTCTTGAGGAACCAGATTCTTGAGAAAGCTCATGGGTCTCGTTACTCCGTTCATCCGGGTTCTACAATGATGTAACATGACCATAGGGAAGTGTTTTGGTGGGAAGACTTGAAGAAGGACATAGCGGAATTTGTTGCAATGTATCCACATTGTCAACACGTGAAAGTCGAACACTAAAAGTCGGGTGGTTTACTTTAAGAAATCAAAATTTCTACTCTGAACTGGGAAGATATCAATATGGATTTTGTGGTAGGTTTTCCTTGAACACAAAAAGCAATATGACTCCATATGGGTGGATAGATTGACCAAATCTGCTTATTTTATTCCAGTGAAGTCTACTTACACGCCAGAGGATTATGCAAGGAACTTCATAGATGAGATTGTGTGTCGGCATTGTATGCCGCTATCCATCATATCAGTTAGGAGTGAACAATTCACATCTAAGTTTTGGAGGTCATTCCAAAAAGGGTTGGGTACCAAGGTGAATCTAAGCACCAATTTTCATCCTAAACGAATTGCCAAGCGAAGCATACTATTCAAACTCTTGAGCATATCCTTAGAGATTGTATGATTGATTTCAAGGGAAATTGGGATAAACACTTGCCTTTGGTTGAGTTTTCTTACCGCAATAATTAACATTTATCTATATCTATGGCTTCTTATTAAGCCTTGTATGGTAGGAGATGTAGATCTCCAAGTGGATGGTATGAAATGGGCGAATTTTCACTTTTGGGTCCCAATTTGATTTATAAGACTTTGGATGACCTTATATCATAAGGAATGGCATAAAAACATCCTATAGTTGGAAAAAGTCTTATGCCAAGCATAGGTTAAGGGAATTAGAGTTTGAAGAAGGTCAAAAGTTTATCTTAAAATTTCGCATATGAAAGCGGTGGTGATATTTGGCAAGAAAGGGAAGTTGAGTCATCGTTATAAGGGTCCCTATTAAATCTTGCAAAATATTGGTATGGTGGCCTATGAGTTGAGGTTACCTAGCGAATTGGCTTTGGTTCCTCCAGAGTTCAATGTTTATATGCTTAAAAAGTGTATCAGCGATCCCGAGTCTATTATTCCATTTTAGGGTCTTGGTGTACATGAGAATCTCTCTTATGAGGAGGTTCCAGTTCAAATCCTTTATAGGAAAGTAAAGGAGTTAAGGAACAAAGAGGTGGCTTCCGTAAATGTGTTATAGAAGAATCGTCTAGTTGAGGGTTCTACATGGGAGCCCGAGACTGACATAGAGTCCGGTTACCCTCATCTATTTGGATAACAAAGGTAAATTATTCCTACTAATAATGAAAATAATTACTTAATTTTAATTTGCTTTTTTTTGGTCAAGTTTTGCAAAAAATGATCATGTTACAGTGACTTACAGTGAAGTTATGCCTGTAGACTTGAAAATTTGAAATTCTTCTTGTTTCGAGTTATGTTGTGCATGTTGATATCGAGAGCCTTCATGAAATTATATTGACATGTTGTTAAGTTGACTTTTGGCATAATTGACTCATATATGGTATGTTGATGTCATGTTGTTGCGAGAAGGAAGTTCCACATAATATGATTTTGAGCGTTATATGTGGTAATTGAAGTTTTTGAATTGCTATGTGTAAAAATACCACGATTGATGTCATAAATTTTGTTATAATTTTTTGTTGTTGGTTGGGCTGCTAGTCTTGAGTCTATTCCTTCCTTTTAAAGAAATTTAGTGTGATTCGGGGACGAATATTCCTAACAGGTGGATGATGTAATACTCCGAAAGTCTAAGACATGTTCAAGAGACTAAAATATGTGTCACTAGGTTTAGAAAATTTTTTAAGGTAAGTTTTAAGGTATATAAGTTATTTAGTAAGTTTACAAATAAAAACGTCAAGGAATGTCCATGACGTCCGAAAACTAGTTCAATAAGGTGCTAGTGTGCCTTAGCTTATTTGACTAAGTTTTAGGAGTCCGAAAATGATGAATTTAGGTGGAGGAATGTCTATCAAATATTAGAGTTAATTTATAGCCAAAAAATCCGGGTACAACTCTCCAAGGACCAACAAAGGCCCTTGAGGAGGACCCTAGCAATTAGTGGCAAAAGCAGCCACGAGGCAGTGTCCACAAACGAAACCAGTCGATGACTCGTGGTCCAATTGAGGGAGCATCAATGGAAACTTAGATTTTTTTCCAAGAATGGAATTTGACCACTCTCTAATCTTAACGACGGACCAATAGAACGGTTGGTCCCTTGGTGCTTTGATTGACAAACGTGGCGTAGACGTGGTCTCGTTTGTGAGTCCCCTTGTTTTACTACTCAATTTTATTTTACATTAAATTAATTAATTATAGGCTTAGTTAATTATTTATGAGTTAAAGGAGGTCTAATTTAGTTTGTTGATGACCTATATAAAGAGCCTAACCCAATTAGACTGAACAAAGACCTCATAATTCCCAAACTCAAATTCTCCTCCTTCTCTCTTCTTTCTCTCTCCCGAGTTGAAGAACACCATAGAAGTCAATGTCAAGGGGTTATAGGGCTGCTAAACACAAAAGTTTCTCCATAAAGCTTCATAAATCATCAAAGGTATGGGTTTCCTTTTACCTTTGGGACTTCTTTCCCCAAAGGGTTCCATAAAATTAAGTTACAAAAGTATGAAATTCAACTGGGTTTTCATCCAATACGAAATTGATTTTGTGAATTTCTTTGTTTATGATTACATTTGGATATTATGAATAAATTAACATGTATTATAACTCAATTATGTTATTTCTTGATGGGTTGGTCTAGTTTGTAGAAGATGACACATTCTTCTTAACCCTAGGTTGTGAACTTGAATTAAACTCTCTAGTATTGATGAATTGGCTTGGTTAATGTGTGAATTACTATCCGATGATGTTATTGTGAAAATTTTTGTTTATGTTGAGATGAATTGTATTCCTACCATGCTAGTTCTTGAGTAATTTATCCAGATGGTGAAGTACACTAGGAACTTGATCTAACTCTCTAATTCTAGGCTATGAACTAGTGAGGATTATCCTATAATAATTCGATTGGCCTTGTTATTGTGTTTTTTAATATTATATGATTCTACTATACCATTGTTGGGTTAACTTGGAGGTTGATGGTAAGAGATTGAAGATGGTATTGTGAATAGGATTGAGTAAATCTTATGATTCCTATTCTTTACTTCTATTATATTTACTTCTATTTTGCTTAAGTAATGATGTTGTATTGAAGTATACTTTATATTAAGACTGATATGGTTAGTAAAATTCTTATTAGAAATGTATTTTAACTATGTATTTTGAGTAGTTGGCCAAGATGTACATGTTATAAGGATGGTGATAAATTACAAATGTCCCTTATTATGATTTGACTATGTAGATCTGCTAACCTCACTTATATTAATTGTAATGAAAGGACAAGAATCATGCAATTTTTATTGAACTATGATGATTATGATTATACAAGAGATAGACCCTATGACTTACATTAAGATATGATGATTATACGGATATTAAACACATTTCAAAAGGGACTCTATCTTAGCAGCGAGTGAACTAGTGTGAGGAGTGTCCCTTCCCACACAGGGAAGGTAGGATCACTAATGTACTCATGAAATTGGAGACTATAATGCATCTAGCAAAAAGAGAGTCCCTACTATATCTCCTAGTTCTTGAACTATGTATCCACCATAGGAATACTAGATAGTGGATCCACATAGTTGTTATGTTCTTGTTTTGGTACTACCTTAGCAACTAGTCCGCCTTCCTTCGGTGTTGAGTACTATGACACCGGATTCCACATTAGCTCATGTGGTCTATGTCGGTTAAGGCAAGATTTTCCCAAAATATAAAATAAACTAAAGGAATGAACTCTAATTAGGATGACCTAAGGGTTTATCTTAGTCTAGGTAGGGGTATGGGACTCTACCTAAACAATGCACTAGTTAGACTTGAGGGAAGTCTTAGGAAGGATGTTGTTATATATGTATATTCTTATAATGGTACATTGTATGTATATGATGATCTTGCACATCGATGATACTGTAGGATGATTGGTTTCAGTTACTCTTGTCATTGCACTAGTTGACTTAACGAGGGTTCATAGGTAATTGTCTTGCTTTGGTTATGTTGTAATGAACTCTTACCCATGCTTATTGCTATAATAACTTGATTATAGAGTTGCGTTGACTATGTATCCTATTATGTGACATGCATGTTGTCTTGACTAGACTTAGTATTGTTGGTCATGTAATGTATGTGATCTTGACTTAATGAATATGTCTTACTGATTGGCATGGTCCTCTTGAATGTGCATAAGGCTTTTCAAAATAAATTGAATAATTTAATGAAATCTCCCCTTTTAGCATGATTTTATAATGTGTGTGCATATGGTCTCACACTTAGTACAAGTGGTGTACTAACCCCATTTTCTCCTTCTTCCCGAACATCTTAGGTTCCAGTTGTTGAAGGTCTTTTTGAGACGACTTTGAAGGAGGACTTGGAATTCTCACTCATATAAGTTGGGTAGGTCCTCACTTTCTGAGGGAAATGCTACTATCAAGCTTTTGATATTGTTCTAGTTATAAGACTTAAAGTTCTTTCCTTTTCATTTGAGTATTATAGATTGTATAGCCTATATTTGGCTATTACGTTGATGTATGGGATATGTCCAATTGATATACTCTTATTTTAGATGGTGATGAGATGAGAATCTGTTTAAGACTATGTTATATCTTATATATCTAGGTGCAATAAAAGTAGATGACTAAGTAATCTTCCTATCCAAAGGGTCTATGTATACTCGATATTACTATATTATATGTATGCGAGAGGTCTATGTAAAGCTCAAGATAGATATAGAAAAGTTTTATATTTTCCGCATTTTTGACAGATGAGTGTAATGATGTAAGCTAGGAGACAAGTCTTAGTCTTTAAAGAGGACGCCGCCTGCCAATTACGTCTAAGGGGTGCTCCTCGGATGTGAGAGATCGAACCTACAAGTTGAGTTATTTATTTGAAAATGACCGCTTACACTTCTTTAGGAAGGTTAAATTTGAGCAGATGATGGACTAATTGCTATTGGTGGACGCAACCGAAGAACTGTAGATGTATATGTTAGGATCGAATTCACGCACACACACTTGATGAATGAAGAACACAACAACTTTCAAGAGAAAGAGATGAGAGATCTAGAGAGAGAAAGAGAAAACCCAATATTTCATGGTAACACCCCGTGAGTAAACTTCCACGACGGTGAGGTATATGTACATTAATAAATCAGAGTATTTTTGTTTACAGAAAATATATAGAGAATAAGTACTACCGCGTAAACAGTTATATATATTAACAGGCTCCACAACCTAACAATATACATGAGGCAAGGGTGCCCAACTAAATTTCATTAGCTCTCTTTTTCCTACTTTATTTAGGATTTGGTTTTTATAAATATTTTTTTTTTGTTTATAGGTTGTTATAAATATTAATTTTTTTTTGCAATATAGGTCGTACGTGAGGGTGTCTTCCCGTCGCACAGTCCACACTTAAAAGGAAAAAGTACCTAGCCACGCGGGCCTTCATGAGGCTCACTTCTTGAAGCCAGATTCTACAAAAAAAGATTTGAAAGTTCCCCCGCGACGTGCAGCCAAGTCCCAAATTTAATCACTTCGTTTTTAAGTTAAATTGACTTCACAAAAAGATCCAATTAATTGAGGGACCTTTTGGTTAATTTAGGGGATGACTATACATTAATTTTAGGTCAGTTTTAAGACGTTATTACCCACCCAAATGAATTCCCCAATTTAAACAAAAATCACTCTCACTTCTATCTAGTTTCTCCCACTACTCCATACATCCCCATTGAAGAAGAAGACCAAGCTTTCTTGAGGGCTTCAAGATCAATACTTTCATTCACGATAATTGAAGTATTCTCAAGGTATGGAAGCTATTCACTCTTGGGATCGATTTCTTCAAGAGGTTCTTCAATATTTGGATTTCAATGTACTTCTGAAACCTTATTTTCATCGAATTTCGTGTTTATTGTTTCTAAATGAAATTGTGTAGTCTACATTCGATAATTGTTTTTGAATTATGCATATTGATGTGTGGATTGATTTATCCCCAAAATCATTGACGTAAATCTCTACAAAGACCCATGAATCCTCTTCTTCTCCCAACCCTAACTTGTAATTTAGGTTGGTTTGTGATTGAGGGAGATATAATTGAATGTGTTATGGTTTAATTTTATAACACTCTGGAAGTTCGTGACTTGGTCTAGAGCCTCCCTATATTAAATAAAACTCAAAATACTATTTCTAAGCCTGAAATAATGTATTGACACTAAGTAGTAAGTGTAAGAGTCAAAATGTCAAAAAAAGAACATTTATGTCCGCATAATTGTGAAATGTGTGGTAGTGTGCCTTTGCATTTTTCATGGGATTGTAAGATTCTGAATTTAGTGAAAATATGTAAAAAGGTTTTGAATAGATAGAAGGGTGTATTTAGGTTTGAAACGTTTGGGTACGACCCTCCAAGGACCACCTTAAGGGTCCTTGGAGAGGACCTTTGCGTTCGACCCAAAATTAAAATTTGGGACATTATGTATTCATGAACCAAACGAGGAGCAATCGTTTGATCGACACTCTGTTGATGTATTTGGTGGTTAAAACTTTGAATTTTTTCCTAAATTGCCAAAATTACCAGTCTCTGTCCGAAACGATGCCCTTTTAGGATGGGCTGTTGATGGGACTACAATCTCTAGGTCGGGGTCTCGTAGTTTGGGGTTGAATTTCACTTTTTAGTTTAAAGTTAGAGAGTCAATAATTTAATTTTTTAAGGTTTAAGGTATGTCTAATTAATTTATCTTGGGACTATATAAGGACTAAACCTCATTTAACTAACCTAACACCCCATATTTCCCAAACCCAATTCTCTACAACTTCTCTCTACGTTATCTCTCTATTTGAAGACTCCATTGAATACCAAGCTTCAAGGATCACTAGGTCTTCAAAACTTTATGTTTTCTCCATTAAACACCAAGGAATCATAAGTTATGGGAGCTATTCACTCTTGGCATCTCTTTACTCAAGAGGATCTTCTAAATTTATTTCGAATGAAATTAACAACTTGTATTTTCTTGCAATTTTTTAATTGATCTTTCAAATTAATTTTATGTTGGTTTAGTTTGATTTTTATTGATATATTATCATTATCGTATTTAATTTCTATAGATATTAGTCTTTGACCTAGTTCTATGGAATAAATCATGATTGAACCCTTTTCCGTAACCCTAGGTTATGAATTGAGGTTTAATTGATTAGTGATGATACAATTGACTTAGTTATTGTATAGATTACTATTATATGATTTTATTAAGTGGATTTCTGGATTAATGGTTGCATTTATGGTAATATTTTGACGAAGTCTTATGAAGGCTATGTGGTAAGCTTTGTGATCTTGAGTTCTTTACTTCAATAATGATGCATTTATGGTAATATTTTGACGAAGTTCATGTATCTGTGATTAGATTAGGAATATTATGATATGATGATTATGATTAAATGTATTGACTATATGAAATTTTGAATCATGTTACGTGTATGATGATACAAGGTTGAAAATGAATCATTTGTGTGCCTTACTATGATTTGAATATGATATGTTGATCTAAAAAATGAAGGATTGTTACGGATGGAAATTCTCATGCAATACCTAATGAGATAATTAAATGTTATACAACCATATGATCTATATAAAACAATTATGATTAACAATGACTAAATGAAATTTCAAAAAGGGACTTTAGCTTAGCACCGAGGACATTTGACAATGAGAGGTGTTGACTCCCCAATGGAAGGGAGATTAACCATATGTTCTCATGAGATGAGGACTAAAATTTCTAATGCACATGTAGAGGGTTTAATACATATATCCTAGTTCCGGAATTATGTTGCCTCCATAGTAATACTATCTAGTGGATCAACCTAAAATGCTATTTTCATGTTTTAGTTCTACATAGGCATGTAGAGCACCATCTTTCGATGTAGTGTTTCATGACACTAGATTCCATGTTTATCTCACATTGTCTAATGTTGATTAATTCAATTTTTCCCAAAAGTAAAATGAATTTATGATGTAATGAAGATGAACACTAACTGGGGTAACTTGAGCGGTTCTACTTAGTGTAGGTAAGGGTATGGGACTCTAATTGTACATGGAACAAGTTTACCTTGAAGGAAGTCGTAGGAGGTTGTTTTTATGTAATTATGATATGAATGAAAATTATATGATGACCTTACATGTTGATGATCCTATATAATGTTAGTTTCATTTATGAACATGATATTGGTCTACATTGATATATATGATTATTAATATGCATGATATGAATAATCATAGACATTGCTTATGATCCTTTTTTTGGTTTACTTGATTATGGGGGGTTATGAGGCTTCACATAAGCATTGAACTTATAGTCTTGGGAAGTGGTTGTGAGTAAGGATCTTATATGTTATCACGTTATACACTCTTGTACATGAATTATTATTGTGACATTATGTTGGAGTTGTTGTGGTTATATAATCTTATAATGATTACATTTAGGTTGATATGACATTATATTTATTATACTCATGTTAAGTTGACTTATGATGTGGGTATTGTGTTGAATATGGACTTGTCTTAAGTGAATAAGTGATCATTGGATTGTATATATGCTTAACGGTGCATAAATGCTTTTCAAAGTGACTTCGAATGGTTTAGAACTAAATGTCCTTTATAAGAAAGATTTCCATGGTTTTACTTGACTATGTTTCCATACTTAGTACATGTTGTTGTACTAACCCATATTATTTCCCTTTACCAAAAAAATGTAGGTTCGGGCCATCGAAGTAGATGAGGCAACTTTCCAAGAAGACTTGGACATTATTCCCCAGTTTATTAGTATGTCCTCAATATTTGGCGATGTTACCTTTTCATCATATTATCTATGAACTACTTATGTCTAAAGACACTATTTCATTCCATTATCTTTGACACTATTGTTGTAAGCCTATATGTGTGTCTTCTGTATTGAAGTATGGGTTCGGCCTAAATATTGTAATACTCCTTACATGTTTAATGTTAGACAATGTTATTAGACTATTTCCTATGTATTAGTTATGTTGTCTAAATGAGAAGCCTATGTAAGCTTCACTAACTGAGAAGTCTATGTAAACTCCATATATGATACGTGAGAGGTCTATGTATACCTCACTAAGTAAAAGTTTTGTAATTTTTTGCATTTTTTACCTATGATATGTTATGACAAATTCTAAGGGCTTGTCCAAGTCCTCTCCGAGGACGAACATGTCTGTTAAGTCTAGGGGGTGCTCCTTGGTTGTAACAAATATTGTATAGATCATCAGGTTGAAGTAATATTATGATTGATGTCTCACTAAAAACCCGTCTACGTAGAGTCTTTTTCATGGGTGTTAAGCGCGCCATACTTATGAATGAGAGGCTATGTGATGCTTAGGAATTCTCTCTTATTTGGAATCTTAAAGTCGTGTCTCAAGAGTGGTAACTCTATATGTCCCTTTTACTTCTAATATTTTCTTTTGGATATAAGAGATGATTACGAGAAGGACAGCCGCAACGAGAGTGGAGGAAGATATTTCTAATGTTGGAGTTCCTCCCCTAGAGAACTAAGCTCCTTCACAAGGCAATGAAGTTCCTCCGTAAGACAAAGATCCGGTCATCCCTCCACGTATGACAGATGGAGAAATAAGGTCGTCTTTTCTATGTTTGGAAAAATCTATGAGTACCCAAGCCCAAGTGGTAGCTACTCAAGCTCATGCCATGATAGCTCAAGCAAACCTGGATGTTGGACCCCGTGTTCAACGAAATGCTAGTACAATGTCTTCTCCTTAAGGGACATCAAAAGGATGAACTCTACAATTTTCTTTGGGTCTAAGGTGAATAAAGATCCCCGAGACTTTCTTGATAAAGTCTACAAGATCTTGTGCTATGGGAGTGAGTTCTAATGATAAGGCCGAGCTAGCCTCTTACCAATTCAAGGATGTGGCTCAAACTTTGTATACCCAAGGTAAAGAGATTAGGTATTTGAGAGTGGGTCTTATAACTTGGGAGGCATTTACAAGGGATTCTCTTGATAGGTTCTTCCCAAGGGAGAAAAGGGAAGAGAAAGTGGAATAATTCATCAACCTTCGTCAATGGGGTATGAGAGTGCAAAAGCTCCTTCCTTGGCATCCAGTCCTAGGGATGGGATGACCTGCTTTGTGACAGGAGTGTCCGACGATATTTTTGAAGATTTTCGTTCAGCGATGCTTCATGAGAATATGCACATGTCTCGTATGATGGTGCATCCTTAACAAACTGAGGAGACTAGACTCAAGAGAAATAATAGGGAGTTTAAAAGGGACAAGACTTATGAGGGAGGTACTTCAAAGGGTAGGCTTAAAATTAAAGGCAAGACTATGTTTAAGAACAGTGTTTCCAACCAATATCCTTCCGATTTACCTAAGGTTAACAAGGATACAATGTCTAAAACTAGGCCCCAAAAGTGAAGAATTGGAAATTCAACAAGTGAGAAACCTACTTGTGCCAACTGTGGTGAGAACCATAGGAGTGAATGTGTGGTGGGAACGGGAAATTGTTGTGGCGTTGTAAACGATGGCCATGAGGATAGCCATTTTCCTAATCTGAGGAGTCAAGAGAAAAGGTGTAACAAATTTCAAGAAAGATGTCCTAGTTTTGATGCTCGAAAGAGGAACCGCTTCTATGCTATCCGCTATAGGGGTGAGCAAGAAGAATCTCCCGATGTGGTCATCGATATGTTACAACTCTTATCTATTGATCTTTATGATTTACTATATCCTGGTGCTACCTTATCATTTTTAACTTCTCTAATAGCTAGAAAGTCTAATGTTCTACCCCATGTGTTGATTGAACCTTTTTGGTTTACTAACTACCCCCGTGGGTGACTCCGTTGTGGCTAGAAGAATCTTTAGGAGTTGTCACATATCTTTTCCCAATAGAGTTACATGGAAGGATTCGGTAGAACCTGATATAAATTATTTCGGTGTCATTTTGGGAATGGATTGGTTGTATGCTTGTTTTACTTCCATTGTTTGTAGAAAAATAATGGTTAAGTTCAAATTTCCTAATGAAGTCATCTTAGGGTGGAACATGGGTAATTCAATCCCTAGAGGTCGTATCATGTAAGATGATCTGTAAGGGTTGTTAACCATATTGTGAGGGTCAAGGATCCTGCGTCCAGCATTCCTCCTTTAGAATCGGTACCCATAGTGAAGGATTTTCCAGAAGTCTTCCCGATGACTTATCTCGAATTCCTTCCGAAAGGGAAATAGACTTTTGTATTTACTTATTACTAGATACAAATACTATTTCAATCACTCCTAACCGAAGTGATCTAAACTAGTTGAAAGAGCTAAAGCTTCCACTTACGGACTTATTAGATAAGTGTTCCATAAATCCTAGTATTTTCACAATAGGGAGCTTCGGTGTTGTTTGTTAAGAATGTGGATGGGTCCCTTAGGATGTGCATTGATTATCGTCAACTCAATAAGGTCAACATTAATATCAGGTATCATCTCCCTCAGATTGACAACTTGATTGATCAACTCCAAGGGCAAGCTATTTTTTAAAATTGATTTGAGGTTGACTTATCACCAACTTAGGGTGAGAGGTGAGGATGTATCAAAAACGGCAATCCAAACAAAGTATGGTCATTATGAGTTCCGAGTGATGTCTTTTGGTCTCACTAATGCCTCGGCGGCTTTTATGGACCTTATGAATAGAGTGTTACGAAATTAGTTTAATGCTTTTGTGATTGTCTTCATTGATGCCATCTTGGTATATTCAAATAATTAGGGTGAGCATATAGACCATTTGAGAGTCGTATTGCAAGTCGTCAAGGAACATCAATTTTTTTCCAAGTATAGTAAATTTGAATTTTTGTTAAGATCGGTGGCGTTTCTTGGTCATATTATCTCAAGTAAAGGCATAGATATTGATCCGAAGAAAACTGAAGCGGTTAAGAATTTGCCAAGACCTTTGACTCTAACATATATTAGAAGTTTCTTGGGTTTAGCTGGGTACTATAGAAAGTTTGTGGATGAGTTTGCATCCATTCCTTTGACTACCTGTACCTAAAAGAGTGTTAAATTTGAGTCATCGGAGGCTTTTGAAAGAAGTTTCCAAGTGTTGAAAGATAAGCTTACCTCCGCTCTAGTGTTGATCTTACTAGAGGGTACCAAGGGTTTTGTGGTATAGTATGACGCCTCTTGAGTGGGTTTGGGTTGTGTCCTTATGATACATGGGGAGATGGTAGCATATGCCTATAGACAACTCAAGGTGCACGAGAAGATCTATCCAACTCATGATCTTGAATTAGCGTTCGTAGTATTTGCTTTGAAAATATGGAGACATTACTTGTATAGTGTTCATGTGGATGTATATACCGACCGTAAGAGTCTTCAATATGTGTTCACCCAAAAGGAGTTGAATTTATGACAAAGAAGATGGTTGGAACTATTCAAAGATAATAACATGAGTGTCTCTACAAACCCAACAATGCCAACGTGGTTGCGAAAGCTTTAACCCATACGACCATAGATAGTGTGTCGCATGCAAAATAAGGTAAGAAAGACCTAGTGAATGATGTTCACAGATTGGCTCGGTTGGGTGTTCATTTGGAAGATTGTCCAAAGGGTGGTTTTATGGTCCACCATAACTCTCATTCATATTTAGTGGTTGAAACGATGTATATGAAAAATCATGACTTATTGATGTAGTTGAAGAAATTGGTACTTAGCAAGTTCAATGAGTCATTCTCCCAAGAGGGGATGGTGTGATTAGGTACCAAGGTACATTCTTTTTTCCGGATGTTGAAAATTTGAAGGGGAAAATTGTAGAAGAAGCTCATGGTTCCCAATACTCTATTCATCTGGTGCCACCAAAATGTATCATGATCTTAGAGAGGTATATTGGTCGGATGTCTTGAAAGGGGACCTAGCAGAGATTGTAGCTAAGTGTCCAAATATTAAACATGTTAAATCCGAGCATCTCAACCCGAATGGTTTGACTCAAGTAATGGTTTTTCCTTATTTGAAGTTGGAAGAAATTAATATGGACTTTGTTGTTGGGTTACCTTGAACCCGAAGGCAAAATGACTCAATTTGGGTTATTGTGGATAGATTGACAAAATCCACTCACTTTATCCATGTCAAGTCTACTTATTAAGTGGAGGATTACGTGAGAATATATATTATTGAGATAATGAGCTTACATGGGATCCCTTTTTCAATCATTTCGGATAGAGGTAGTCGATTCACTTCTCATTCTTAGAGGTACTTTGAAAAAGGGTTGGGTACTCAAGTAAATCTTAACACCGCTTGTCATCCTCAAATAAATTATCAAGTGGAGCTCTAAAATTTCAAGACCATAACCTAGAAGTTAGGGTACAACCTCGGATTGTAGCCGGCGTACTCGACCTCTCGGAGGTCTTATATAAGCCCTTCCATATAATTCATTGCATAAATAGAGTGAAAGTAGTAAGGAAATAAAACTTTTCACAAAACATAATATAATCTTAAAAATCTCTTTCATATAAAAGTAATAGGAAATACTAAGTCTCAATCTAATCATATTAAGACACAAGAATACTTGGGACACGGCCCATACTTCAAAATACGAATATAGGAATACTTAGTTTATTACAATACTTTGATTAAAAACATAAAAGACATATATTCCCTGGAGTCAAGTGAAGACATACTTCAACTTCTCTTGAACGATCTTCTATGTCCAAGTATTCACTTCTCAAAGCTCCTCACATACCAAAAACTACATAGATAGATAAAAGCATGGAGTTAGTGCAACCACATGTACTAAGTATGACTTTATGCATAAAAATCATGAAAAATGAACATTTATTGTAAATATGCTTCTTTTCATTTAAAACCCATATTTTAATCATAAGATTTCATTTAAAACTAAGGAACACATAAGAAAACACTTAACCAAAAATAGTATTTTTAGAAGTCACTTTACAATAACCTCATTCACTGTTACAGTAAATTAATTCACTTTACAGTGAAGTACTTTGTTCATCATTTTAGACACCCTTTATTATGTAATCTTCTCACTCAAGTATATCCTAAGATTCACTTAAGTTACACAAAGAGAGACCGCCCATACACCCTCTCTAGATGTGCCTAAAGGACCCTTAAGATTTCCTATGATGAGTCACATACATACTTAGAATGTATCATACACATAAAGGTAAAATTCCACTACCAAAGGTGACTTCTAAGTTTCACTTGAGTGAGTTATGAAGAGACTTACCATACAATCCCTTACACACACTCAACAGATCCTATCGACTCCCTAGGATAGAATCATTCTCACTAAATCACCAACACGTAGATGATATGACATTCTCTTCCCAAGGTTATCGAAAAACATAATTAAGTTAATCAAAAAGATAACATACATAGTGAACTCTTCAAGATTTCCTGAATAAATCTTAAGACTACCTAAGGCTTAGATCATGTCCACAAAATCAACCAACTTCCCTAAGTAGAGTCATCCTCAAGACATCAAAAGATAAGACATGAAGAGATCATCCCTTATGCCCTCTTCACACTTTATGTAAGGAATCTTTAAGTCATATTAGATTAGGAACTCACTAATTTACATACTCCTTAACATGAGTCATTCATGATTTCATTAAGACTCATAAATCACATAAAGGACATTCAAATAATGGTCTTGGACAAGACCTAGGAACTCCACATAACACATTCAAATTCTATTGTGCAATATCTAGATAGCTTCCAATACCACCACCTATACTATATAAACTCCATTTATGCTAATAGGTATTTCATATGCTGAGAATAGTCAATAACTTACATAGACCATGATAGCAAGACATGGAATCCGGAGTTCTAACCTACTCTAATGAGGTTGTTCTACTTGCCAATGGTAGAACTTGGACACAATCCATGTAGGCACATTGTTAAGGAATATAAAGGGCCTCTTTGTATTCTAGTGTGATAATTAACTAGAACTACTTCCTTACCATACTCACTCGGTGCTATCCTTCGTTCTCATAGAGTAATTCATACATTAGATTCACATAAAAGGGTTTCATAACAATTTCATAACCCAGTCACATTTACCCTACCAAGGAAGGTCCACTAGGGCTACCTCACAATGGAGACAAGAAGCTCATGATGTCTTTCTTAAGGTTTAATATGATGCCGTTTCAGCCAACTACACTTAAGTCCATCATTCCTTTACTTTGAAGGATACCATTACGGCTTACGCTTCCACAATCTTAACCTTACCCTTAAGTCAAGGTCACATAATAGACTCTCATATCATCATTTAAAGTTACATGTCAGTCATATATTCAAGACTAAGATTTATAGCACCCTAAATTAAGACATCACATATTCATAATCATATACACATCAAGCAAGTGACACAAGTCAACCAAGACAACATACCACATACTTCACTTTTAACTCATAATGCAAGTCATTCTAGAAACACCTAGAAATAATCAAATATCTTCATGGCATCTTATAGGTCTTCATTACATCATTAATTTACTCCCCATATAATCACAAAGGAAAGTAGTAATAAGTAAGACTTAACGCTAATACTATACTCATAATGTCAAAGTCATTGTCAAACATAATCACTTAGGGCAACATAAGTAGAAGAACACATATGACTTCACATGTCGATAGATTATGTCATGCTTCACATAATCAACTACACAAATAGCCACATTACTTCAAGTAATTGTCAATAAGGCCATGCTCATCATATTGCATAAAGTAACACCGACAAGGCCACATCAATTGCAAATAAAACACACAACATCGCCACCATAAGTGGACCATACCGATAACAATATAATAGAAGTATATTTAATATAAAATTAAATAAAATGTGGCATCATACCTTCATCCCCTCATCCAAACTTTAATTCAATGCCAAATCAACCAAATCAACAACACAAGGTAGTCAACAACACAAGGCCCTTACCCATGGCCATGAACAATAATTCAAAGCAATAATCATAAAACTGAATGAATCTACATCAATTTAGTATAGGTTTAACAAATCTTATATCAATTGTATATCAATTAAATACAATTATTATATCATTAAAAATCCCATAAGAAACTACATAACAATTCAACAATATTAGCTTACTATCAAATAACCAATAAGTAGTCAAAACTAGTGTTTATCAATTTACATGGGTTCATAGGTAATTTAGGTTTAAATTATCAGTTCAATATCAATTATATCATAATTCAATGTTTAGAAATCATTTATGCAAGAACCCATGGTAGAATCCCAAATTTTGAAAATTCACTTTAGAAAACTTTGAAAAACAACTTGAGAGTTGGACTCCTTGATGAAACAAGTTTGAAGGATCAAAAACCATACCACAAGGATGATAATTTTTTACTTTAAAAACCCCACACCAAGGTGCTTCTTAAATTTGGACTTCAATTGAGTCTTTAGGATTTTTCTAAGAGTTTTGGGTTTCCAATTTGGAAGAATGAAGTCTTTAAGGTGTTTACCTTTTATATACTTAATTAAAATACCCATAATACCTTTAATAAACCGCCAATGAATTAATTTATAAGTGGTGTGAATTTACCAATTCACCCCTAATTTGACAGCAGCCTGCGCAGGAAGACAGTTCGCTCGACGTCTGTCATTGCCAGGGCGTCGCCACCACGACGGGCCGTCACTGGCCACCGTCGGTGGTTGCAGTAGCCTTAAAAGGTTTCCCTATTCACCCATGGCCATGTCCCCCACGACGACACCCTTCGACGGGGAGGTAACAGGCCTACAAGTCGTCGACTGCTCCATCGTTTGGGACCTGCCTTGGACTGTTTTGGCATCAGTTTTGGGTCCTTCCTCAAGGACCCTTTGATAGTCCTTGGGGATAATTTCCTGGACGTTTCAAACCAAATACAACTTTATATAAGTTTAACACCTCTCACATGAATTTCATACAAAACGAACTCATAAAACTCGACGAAACACGCCTAGACGTACAAGGTCACTTCAAGGCATATCTTTCAAATGTCATGGACGTTCTTAGTCATTTGACTTTCAAACTATACGAAACTCAACATACTACCTATGAATGCTATAGTAACTCACTTAATAACCTTAAAACCTCATTAAAAACACATAAACACATAGAATCACATATGAGACATTTAGGTGACTTAGTCGTGAAACGTATTAGTCATCCCTTGACGTTGGACTTCCAACATGCCTAACTTTAGCTACTGACTCTATAACATATATTAGACATATTTAGGACATTATAAAATCAATAACAACAAACTACGATCTAGTTAACCTAGGTCATCTTCGGGGTCTTACAATCTCCCCCTCTTGGACAACATTCGTCCTCGCCACTTGGACAACATTCTTCCTCGAATGACATTTGTCCCTCTCTGAACACTTCCAAAATTAGAGACTTAAGTAAACCATTCCATACGACAAATATCCAAGAAGAAAACATCAACTTCACATTGTCAAGAGATTCACAACACAACAAGGAACTTAAAAACAATTCTATAACTCATTATACTACTATACTTACATTCTTCAATCCAAATAGTAAAAACTCATTTTATATTCAATATCATGCTTATATATATCAGTTCTAACAACATTACAACATTATTAGACCAAAAAATCAAATAGTCATTGTTACAAATATATTACAGTAACTGTTTCTAAAGTTACAGTGATTTTATACAATTTTCAAAATCTAAATTTTTAGGCAATTCATGATATAAACATGTTATTATGAAAAGTAACACCATTTAAACACATCTTATAACATAATCAAGCCTTCATAAAACACACAATGCAAGAATTTAATGAAATTAAATTTTAACCAAACTCTTAAACATCATACACAAGCAACAATTTCTAGGACTGCTATTCTATCTATAAATCATACTCCCCCACTTAGAAGGAACTCATATCTTAACAAAAGAAAGAGAACTTACCAACATCATAATCACCCTCCTTCTCATCTGGCTTCTCCACTCTAGAACAGAGTGCACAGAAACGCCTCTTTGTTGAAGCATCATCTTTTGGAACACTAGGAGCAACTTTCTTACCCTCTCTTCCTTTAAAAGCAATCATAGGACAATCTCTTACTTTGTGCGCAACTTTACCACAACCAAAAAAACTCCCGATACCCAATAGAAACTCACCATAATGTTTCTTGCCACAATTTGCACAAGTAGGCTTGCCATCCTTGGAACCACCTCCTTTCTCGATCTTGAACTTAGCACTCCTAGATTCTCCTTGAGATTGAACCTTCTTCTTAAACCTAGTTTTCTCTTGATCACTAGCACCACTCCTTTTCAAACTTCTTGCCATCCTCTTAAGTTTAGAATCTTCAATTGATTGTGCATATACCATGAGTCTAGCTAGGGTCATTCCATCATGTAACATAGCGGTACGACATTCTTCCACCACTAATTCGGATACCCTCGTCACAGAACAACTCATTTCATCTCTTTGATTGGACCAAGAGAAGGTGCAAACCTAGACAGAGTTGCGAATTTCAAAAAGTAGTCCTCAACACTCGTACTACTTTTCTTGAGATTGATAAACTCATCCATCTTAATCTCTATCCTCTCTCGGTGAAAGTACATACCAAGAAAAGCTTCCTTAAATTCTTTCCACGCAATAGGACCCGATCCTTCCGTCCAATTATCCTTCCACTGAACGTACAAATTTTGAGAAACGTCCCTCAATTGGTACGAAGACAAATCCGCCTTCACCCTAGATGTAACCCCAATAGCATTCAAAACTTTGTACACTCCATCAGAAACTCTTGGGGATCCTCATTTACATTAGAGCCAAGAAATATAGGAGGATTCATCCTCAAAAAATCTCTCAACCTAGATGTCATAGTGCTCTCCACAACCCTAGTAATTATATTCAAATAAGCTTACATAGTCACGGCTCGGGCTATAGAAATCAAAGCCTCTCTAAACTTTCTATCAGACATCTCCAAAACCTCAACACCTCCTTCCACATTAGGAATAGGATCACCTTGGGGATGCACTTGGGCATCTTTAACACCTTGAACTCCTTTCCCACCTTGAGTAACTTTCTCAACTTTCTCAACTTGAGGGGGAACCTCCTCATTCACCATCTCCTCTTCCATCCTTCTAGAAGCCATCCTTCTAGTATTCATCTCCTAGAAAAAAAAGGAAACTCATAAGAATTGTAATTATAACATTTACTCTACAGCACGACATATGAGTAGAAATGAAGGGAAACACTATCGTCCTATAGCCTCTCGCCCATACATGTGTCTCAACTCACACCTATGGTCAAGACTCTACTAGATGTGACTTGATGATACTTCTTGATTGCTAATACTATTTTCACCATCCTATATTGTGATACCAAGCTTATCACATCCCAAGACCATACCTTAGAATTTAGGGTACAATCTCGAATTGTAATCGGCGTACTCGACCTCTCGGAGGTCTTATACAAGCCCTTTCTTATAATTTATTAAATAAATATAGTGAAAAGTATTACACAATTAAATCTTTTCACAAAACATAACCTAGTCTTCAAAATCTCTTTAACATAAAAGTAATATACAATACGAAGTCTCAATTTCATAATCTTAAGACACAACAATACTCGGGACGCGGCCCATACTTAAAAACGAATATAGAAATACTTAGTCTATTACAACAATTTCAATCAAATCATAAAAGACATTTATGCCCTCGAGTCAAATGAGGACATACTTCAATTTCTCTTGAACGATATTCTAAGTCCAAGTCTTCACTTCTCGAATATCCACACCTACCATGAACTATATAGATAGATAAAAGCATGGAGTTAGTACAACCACATGTACTAAGTATGGCTTTATGCATAAAAATAATGAAAAATGGACATTTATTGGAAATATGCATCTTTTCATGTAAAAAACATATTTTAATCATAAAGACATTATTTAGAAATTAAGAAACACATAAGAAAACATCTAACCAAAAATAACATTTTTAGAAGTCACTTATAGATACCTCATTCATTGTTATAGTGAATTAATTCACTGTACAGTGAAGCACTTTGTTCATCATTGTAAACACCCTTTAGCATGAAATATTCTCACTCAAGGCTATCCTAAGGTTCACATGAATCACAAAAAGAGTGACCGCACATACACCCTCTCTAGATGTGCTTGAACGACCTTTAAGATTACTTATAATGAGTCACATGCATACTTAGAAAGTATCATAAACATCAAGGTAAGATTCCTCTACCAAAGATTACTTATACGTTTCACTTTAATGAGTTGTGCAGTGACCGTACATGCAAACCCTTACACACACACTCAAGAGATCCTATCGACTCCCTAGGAGACAATCATCCTCACTAAATCACCAATACGTAGATGATCTGACATTCTCTTCCTAAAGTCTATCTAAAGACCTAATTAAGTAAATCAATAAGATAACGTACATAGTGACCTCTTCAAGATTACCTAAATAAACCTTAAGACTACCTAAGGCTTCGATCATGTCCATTAAATCAACCAACTTTCTTAACTAGAGTCAACCTCAAGACTTCCAAAGATAAGACATGAAGAGATCATTCCTTATGCCCTCTTCACACATTATCTAAGGAATATTTAAGTCACATTAGATTAGGAACTCACTACTTTACATACTCCTTAACATGAGTCATTAGTTCATTATTTCATTAAGACTCATAAATCACATAAAGGATATTCAAATAATGGTCTTGGACAAGACCTAGGAACTCTACATAACACATACAAAATCTATTGTGCAATATCTAATGCTAATACTGATTTCATATGATTAGAATAGGAAATAACCGACATAGACCATGATAGCAAGACAAGGAATCCGGAGTTCTAACCTACTCCGATGAGGTTGTTCTACTTGCCGATGGTAGAACTTGGACACATCCCATGTAGGCACATGGTTAAGGAATATGAAGGGCTTCTTTGTATTCTAGTCTCATACTTAACTAGAAATACTTCCCTTACCATACTCACTCGGTGCTAGCTTTCGTTCTCATAGAGTAATTAACACATTAGATTCACTTAAAAGATTTCCTTAAGAAGTTCATAACCCAATCACATTTACCCTATCAAGGAAGGTCCACTAAGGCTACCTCACAATTGCGACAAAAAGCTCATGATGACTTTCCTAAGGATTAATATGATGTCATTCCAGCAAACTAACCTTAAGTCCGTCATTCCTTTACTTTGAAGGATACCATTACGGCTTATGCTTCAACAATCTTAACCTTACCCTTAAGTAAAGGTTTTCGCATAGACTCTCATATAATCATTTTAAGTTACATGTCATTGATACATTCAGTACTAAGAGTTCTAGCACCCTAAATCGAGACATCACATATTCATAATTATATATACATCAAGCAAGTGACACAACTCAACCAAGACAAGATACCAGATACTTCACTTTTAACTCATAATGCAAGTCATTGTAGAAAAACCTAGAAATAATCTAAGATATTCAAGTCATACTATATGTATTCATAACATCATTAATGTACTCCTCATAAAATTACAAGGACCTTACCCATGGCCAAGAACAATAATTTAAATCAATAAGCATACAACTTAATGAATCTACATAAATTCAATCTAGGTTTAAAAAATCTAAGATCAATTAGATATCTATTGAATACAATTCTTATATCATTAGAAATCCCATAAGAAACTACATAATAATTCAACAATATTAGCTTAATATCAAGTAACCCAATAAGTAGTCAAAACTAGAGTTCATCAATTTACATGGGTTCATAAGGTATTTTAGGTTTAAGTCATATAAAAAAAGGCCAATTATATCATAATTCCATGTTTAGAAATCATTTATACAAGAACCCATGGTAGAATCCAAAAATTTGGCAAATCACTTTAGAAATCTTTGAAAAACATTTTGAGAGTTGGGCTCCTTGATGAAACAAATTTAAAAAAATCAAATTCCATACCTAAAGGATGATAATTATTCACTTTGATGCAGAATTTCCACTCAAAACCGCCACACCAAGCTGCTTCCTCAATTTGGACTTTAATGGAGTCTTTGGGATTTTTGTAAGAGTTTTGGATTTTCAATTTGGAAGAATGAAGTCTTTAAGGTGTTTACCCTGTATATACTTAATTAAAATACCCAAAAGACCATTAATAAACCTCCAATGAATTAATTTAGAAGTGGGGTGAATTTACCAATTTATCCCCAACTTGGAAGCAGCCTGCGCAGGAAGATAGTTCACTCGACGCCTGCCCTTGACTGGACATCACCACCCCGATGGGCCGTCACTGGATACCTTAGGTGGTTACAATATCCTGACAAGGCTTCCCTATTCACCCATGGACATTTATCCCACGACGACACCCTTCGATGGGGCATCAACAGGCCTACGAGCCGTCGATTGTTCCGTCGTATGGGGCCTGCCAAGGATTGTTTTGGCATCAGTTTTGGGTCCTTCCGAAAGGACCCATTGATAGTACTTGGGGATAATTTCCCATACATTTCCAACCCAATTACTATTTTCTATAAGTTTAACACATCTCACATGAATTTCATAATAAATGAATGCATAAAACTCCACAAAAAATGCCTACACGTACAAGGTCACTACAAGGCATATCTTTCAAACGTCATAGACGTTCTTGGTCGTTTGACCTTCAAACTATATAAAGCACAACACACTGATTATACAAGATATATTAACTCATTTATGAACCATACAACCTCATGAAACACAAATAAAGACATAGAATGAGATATGAGACATTTAGGTGACTTAGTCGTCGAACGTCTAAGTCATCCCTTCATGTTTGACTTTCAACAAACCTAATACTTTAGATACTGACTCTATACAAAATATTATACATATTTACAACCTTATAACATCAATAACAACATGTTAGGCTCTAGTTAACCTAGGTCATTTTTGGGGTCTTATAGGAGCGTCCCATTCAAACCGTAGAAGATATGTTAACAGCTTGTGTAATAGATTTAAAAGGTAATTGGGACAATCACCTACTGTTTATTGAGTTGTCCTATAATAATATATACCATTCGAATATTTGTTTGGCACCTTTTGTATCACTCAATGTTAGGCTATGTAGGTCTCCGATTAGATGGCTTGAGGTTGGTGAGTCCTCACTCTTTGGTTCCGAAATAATCTTTGAAGCTTTGGAGAAGGTTCGGATGATCAGAGATAGGTTGAACACAGCCTATACTCAGTAAAAATCATATGCCGATAATATATAAAGAGACCTCGAATTTGAAGTAGGTGATGTGGTGTAATTTAAGATTTCACCAACGAAAGGGGTGATGAGATTTGGCAAAAAGGGGAAGCTAAGTCCGCGGTATGTGGGTCCCTATGAGGTATTGCAACGGATCAAAAAGGTTGCATCTGAGTTGAAATCACCTAGTGAACTAGCTTTGGTTCATCCAGTATTTCATGTCTCTATGATTAAGAAGTGTATTGGCGACCCCGTGTCCATTCTCCCTATTGAAGGGTTCGGTGTGGATGATAACCTTTCCTATGAAGAGGTTCTTGTGGAAATTCTGGCTCTCCAAGTCATGAAGTTGAGGACAAAGAGGTGGCCTTGGTAAGAGTCCTATCGAGAAACCACCTGACTGAGGGAGCAAAATGGGGGGCTGAGGCCGACATGAAGTCCCGTTATCCTCATCTTTTTCCTCAAAATTCTATCCAAAGTTGAGGTTAATAATAAATCCTCTTAAAAATAATGAATAATATTGAGTTTCGCTTGCTTTGCTAAAATGTGAATAATTATGGTAAAAGTTCATGCTAAAATGAGTTTTCATGAAAAATGCTCTTTTGCTTAACGGACACTTATTTTTTTATGTGTACCATTGCCTTCAAGAAATGGTATTTAGCATGTTAATGTGTTCTGAAATAAGTTTGGCATAGTGACTCTTGATATTTATGTTGATCTCATGCTGATGTTGAGAAGGTAGTTCCTCAATTTTAAGGTTGAGCTCTTATACGTGATAAATTGTGATTTCAGTTGGTATGTGTAAATTTCATATGTATGTGTTGAATAGAGTTGTGAATTACTACTATGTGTTGGGAATCATTATGATTATATGTTGTTGGTTGGGCTTCTAGTATTGAGTCTCCTAATTCCCCAACAAAATTATTTATGTCATTCGCGGACGAATGTTCCTAAGAGGGGATAATGTAACACTTCCGAAAGTTCATGACTTGGTCGATTTCCACACTAGATGAAAAAAGACTTACAACACTATTTATAAGCCTAAAATAATGTATTGAGACTAAGTATTAAGTGTTAATGTCAAAATATCAAGAAACGACCATGAAGTCCGGAGAATTGTGAAATATGTGCTAGCGTGCCTTGGTATATTTCATGGGGTTTTTAAGGTTAGAATTTAGTTAAAATTTGTAAAATGGTGTTACATAGATAGATTAGTGTGTTTACGGTTGAAACGTCGGGGTACGACCCCCCAAGGACCACCCTAAGGGTCCCTTGAGAGGACCTTTTCATTTAACCCAAAACTATCATTTGGGAGAGTGTGCACCAACAAGCCAAATGACAAGACATCGGTTGATCGACGCGCCATCGATGGATCCGTTTGTTGACATTTAGCCATTTTTCCTAAATAGCCAAAATGACAAGTCTCTGTCCCAAACGACGCTCTTTTAGGATGGGCCGTCAATGGGTCTACGGTCCATAGGTCGGGGTCTCGTGGTTTGGGGGCGAGTGTCACTGTTAATTTTTAAAGATAGGGATGTAATTGGTCAATTAATTAGGTGAGTAGTTAAGGGCTAAGCTATGGTTAGTTAAGTTAGTTGCGGGACTATATGAGGACTAACCTTCATTAAACTAACCAAACACTCCATATTTCACAAACCCAATTCTCTCCAACTGTCACATCCTGAGAGTACACCCTAGAAGATATGGCAATCTAGAAGTGTGACATGGCATACTTAACCTATAAAAGGTCTTGTAAAATCCCTTTGACATCATTCCTTGCATACAAGCATGAGAAGTGGTGCGGGATTAAAACTTTTCACACGAAACATCGTAAAACGTCTTTCATATTAAAATCATAGGAAAATACTAAGTCTCAACTAATGCCAATATTAGTCTCAAGATTACTTGGTATATGACCCATACAATACGAATATAGAAATACTTAGTCTGTTACATACTTTGAACTACAGAAAATCTGAAGATAGTTATGTCATCGACTCAAGTGAGAACATACTTCAACTTGATTTAAAGAATCCTAGTTTCAAACCTTTGCTTTAAGACGCTTCTCCCTTTCTACCTACACCTTTTGAAATAACAAAATGTATTGAATCAGTAGTAACACATGTACTAAGTATGCCTTAATGTATAAAATCATGAGAACAGACATTTATGATAAATATGATACTTTTTATTAAAATATCATATTGAAATCATAAGAATCATATTTTAATCACCAACCATAACATTTATGACACATTGCAAATTATACTCAATTTATATGTACATTACAGTAAGGTCACGGTGAACTCAAAGTTAGCTTACAGTGACTTCACTATAACTTCACCTATAATTCACACATGACAAGATAGCACCAATAACCCCTTCAAAACGCATAAACATGATATCCTCATACCAAAGGTGATTCTAAGGTTCACTTGAGTGAGTTATGAAGCGACCACCCATGTACGACCAAAAAATGATTTAGGTAAATCTAGAGCCTAACGTGGTTGAAATGGTTATATAAGGTCTTAATTTTGGTTATAATGTGGGTAAGATGCAGTAGCTATGATTGTATAAGTGAAACGTCAAGGGACGACCATGACGTTTGAGGACTAAGTCACCTAAGTGCCTCATATGTGGTTTTATGTGTTTATGGGTGATGCATGAGCTTATATTTTTCTTAATTGAGTTAATAAACAATTTATAGGCAGTGTTTAAAGTTCGTGAAGTTTGGTGGTCAAATGTCCAAGAACGTCCATGATGTTCGAATGGTTTATCCAGAAACCACCTTGTGTGTCTATGTTTGTTTCGTCTAGTTTTTTTGTGTTATTTTTGTATGAAATTCATGTGAGATGTGTTAAACTTATAAAAAATTGTAATTGGGTTTGAAATGTCCGGGAATTTATCCCCAAGGACCATCTAAGTGTCCTTGAGGAAGGACCCAAAACTATTGCCATAATAGTCCCAGGCAGGCCCAGACGACGGAGCAGTCCATGGCTCGTGGGCCTGTTGACGCCCCGTTTAAGGGTGTAGCCGTGGGGAATTGTCGATGGGTGAATAGGTAAGCCTTGGAAGTCTACTGTAACCACCTACGGTGGCCAGTGACATCCCGTCGTGGTGGTGACGCCCCATCAATTGGTTAGTCGTCTGTGAGACAGTTTTCAGCAAGCTTTCTGTAATGTTAGGGGTGAAGTTGGGATTTACGCCAAATCTTTTAAAAATAGGAGGACGAATTATTTTATGTTCTATGGGTATTTTAAGAGTATATAAGTCATTAAACTCTCGTTATAACCCTCACATGTAAATCAAAACCCCTTCCCTCCTAAAATTTCTCCAAAAACCTCCATGTGAGTTCAAAGTGAAGATGGAGCTTGAAGATGGGTCTTCAATATAGTTTCTTCTTCAATTAGATTTGGATTATTCAAATAAGGTATGGGATTTCTTAATCTAAGGCTTTTTATCACTTTAGAGCCAATTTCAAAGACGATTTTCAAAGATTTCAAAAAGATGTAAAAGTCCAATTTCGACTCTAAGTCTTGAATATTTGCATAAATAGTTTCCAAATGTTAAGATATGATGTTATTGATTCTTAATTGATGTTTTAAAATTAAATTCTCCATGAACCTTTGATCTTCTCACATCTCTAAATTTCACTAAAATATGGGTAAATTGATTATGCTCTGATATTCATGAACTCATGTGTAGAATGTTATGGTTTTTGATTCATGTATAGATTATGTATGTATGGTGTATACGCTGTTCCAATTTGATTAATTGAGTAATGGGTACCCTTAGACCTAGTGCATGATAAGGTTATTGAAATTATATTGTCTTAAGGCTTATGATATCTAATGTAAGTTTCTATAGGATTTTTTATGATGCAATAATTATATTCAATTGATATATAGGTTGTATTAGATTTATAAGTATGTAATTAATTGACCTAGTTTCATTTATTATCAATATAATTGTATTGAGATGTTGTTTATGGTCTTGGGTAAGGGCCTTGTAATATCGAATTGGATGATTTTGCCTTAGAATCGAAGTGGTAAGATGGAGTGGGGTATGCTTCCCTAATTACTTTATTTTGATTTTAATTAGACTTCAATTATGTTGCTATTGGTATGTTCCACTTATGATGGCGGTGTTATGTGTTTTACTTGCAATTGGCGTGGCCTTGTCAGCGTTACTTTATGCAATATGATGATCATGGCCTTGTCGGCACTACTTGAAATAATAAGATGTTTTGTATATTTTTTTTATTTGAAGTATGAGTATATATATATATATATATGTGAAGGAATATGAAAGTATGTGTTCTTTTTATGTGTGTTAGGAGATAACGTAAACTATGAGTATGAGCTTCTATGTGTAGTCTAAGGGTTGATGCATTATTGTTCCTATTTGGATATATGAGTATATAATAGTTATGTTGATGATGATAATGTAGTGTGTTGGATGACTTAAAGATAATAATGGTTATTCGTATGTGCTTATAGAATGACTAGTAATATGTGTTAAGGTGAAGTATGTGGTGTCTTGTTTTGGTTGACTTGTGTCCCTTACTTGATGTTTATGTCAATATGTGATGGCTTGACTTAGGAACCTAAAGGGTCTTAGTCATGAATAAATGAATATAAGTTACACCTTGCATGATGATACGGAGGTCATTTATGTGGAACCTTATACCAAGTGGTAAGGTTATAACATGTGAAGTAGTTAGTCGTAATGTTGTCCTTTATGCAATAATTGATGGGCTTAAGTTTGATTAGCTGGAACGACATCATATCATACCTTAGGAAATTCGTGATAAGCTTTTTGTTGCCATATTGAGATATGCCCTAGTGGACGTTGCTTTGTTTGGTTGAATGTAATTGGGTGATGAACTAGATATGGGACCCAATTATATGAACCTTAATGTCAATTACTCTTGTAGAACGAAGGCTAGCACCAAGTAATTATGTTATGGGAACTATATCTACTTGAGAGGATACTAGATTACAATGTACCTCTACTTGAAAATGAGACTAGAGTACATAAAAGCCCTTCATAATCCTTAGCCATGTGCCTACATGGGATGTGTCCTATTTCTAACCTTTCCAAGTAGAACACCCTCATCGGAGTAGGTTAGAATTCCGGATTCTATGAGTTGCTAACGTGGTGTATGTCGGTTAATTCCTATTCTCATCAATGTGGGATACACACTAGCATTTGAGAAGTTCTATGAAGTTTAGGTGGTGGTATGGGACGCTATGTACACATTGCACAATAGGCTTTAAAGATATTATTTGGAGTCCCTAGGTCTTGTATAGGACCATTACTTGAATGTACTTTATGTGATGAATGTCTCTTAATTAAATATAATGACTCAAGTTAAGGAAGTATGTTAAAATGAGGTAGTACTTATCTAGAGTAATTAAGGGTTGTCTAGTTAAGGTGTGAAGGGGGCATAGGAGTGGTCACTTCTTATCTCACCTAAATAAGTCTTAAGAATAACTCTAGTAGGGAAGTTGGTTGATTATGTGGACATGATCTAAGCCTTAGGTTATCTTAAGGATTATTTTGGTAATCTTGAAGAGGTCACCATGGACGTTAACTACTTGATTTACATAAGTAAGTCTTTTTATATACTTTGGAAGGAGAATATCATATCACCTATATACTAATGTGCTAAATGAGAATGATTCTATCATAGGTAGTCTATAGGATTCTTAAGTGTGTGTAAGGGATTATAGTGGTGGTCACTTCACAACTCACTCAAGTGAACCTTAGAGTCACTTTGGTAACAAAATCTCATGTTCTTATGTTGATATATCTTAAGTGTGTATGTGACTCATTATAAGTAATCTTGAGGATCGTTTAGGCACATATAGAGAGGGTGTATGGGCAGTCTCTCTTTGTGTGACTTAAGTTAATCTTAGGATAGCTTTGAATGAGAAGATTACACGCTAAAGGGTTCCTAAAGTAAAGTGAAGTGACTTTATTGTATAGTAATGTGACTTCACTGTAATGTTTTCTAAAAATGTGACTTTTTGTTAATTGATTTCTTATGTGTTTCTAAGTAGTAAAGTATTGTTATTTTGATTATAGTATGATGTTTTAATCGAAATTCATGAAAACCATGCTTATTATTAAATGTCCATTTTCATGGTTTTTACATGGCTTCCATACTTAGTACATCTAATATGCTAGGCCCTTCTTTTACATTTTTACATATGTGTTGGGAAATGGAATCTTGATGTGCCATGAAGGATGGATAGGTTAACTCTAAGGGTTGAAGATGAAGTGTTGGTGAGTCCTCATCTATTCGAGGACAATAGCCATATGTTCCTTTATGTCTTAAGTCTTTATTTTATGTCTATTTAAGGATTAGTCCCTAGTGTTGTAAACTCCAAAGTCTAGATGGTTCAATCAGATGTTGTATAGTTCTAATGTTGTAAATGAAAGTCTTCCGCTTGCATATTGTTTATGAAAGAGTTCTTTGTGTGTGAAGAAAGTTTTAAATTTGTACTCATTTTAGATATGCTAATTATGCAATTAATGATACGAGAGGCTTAGATGAGACTTCTTGAAGTCTCATTTGCCGTGTGACATTGCAAGGATACTCTAACTTCTAGGGTGTACTTGTGGGATGTGACAAACGTGGTATCCGAGCATAAGGTTTGGGAGTGTCTTAGTTGTGTCATGAACCACATCTAGTAGAGTCTTGTTTGTAATGTGAAGCGCGCCACATTATAAATAGGAGGCTATTGGGTGCTAGGAAAAGTTTCACTTCTTCATTCATCTATCGTGCCTAAGAGTTTGGTATATGGTGTATTTCCCATGTTTTTCTTATATGTTGGTCCCTAGAGGGTGACTTCATAAAGTTTGGGTTGAGGGAGAGAAAAGATTAGATATGACTTGTTATATGACGTGTGACAGATGGGGGTTTTGACCTTAGATTGGCTTTGTTATATTTTATGGGTAATGAAGTTGGAATGAGTGGTAAGATATAGTGTGAGAATGTGAAGGATTGGTTGTTAAGATAGTTTTATGTTGTTAAGACCCCAACCATAGGAAGGGAGGTGATGGGATTTGAAGGAATAAAGGTGAGTTCTTCTAGTAAGGGGGATGCAGTCGTTAGATAACAAGAGCTTTGAGAGACTTTAGTATCCATGATATAGACTTGGGTGAGAAAGTATTAGTATGGTTTAAGGTGCCTTTAGGAAGTTCCTTATAGTAAATGTTATTTGGACGTTAGAGTGGGTTTCTCCTGAGTGGGGGAGTATGGTGAAGGGTAATGCTTGTTGGGAGTGAGGTGCAACTTAACCTTTCATAATATGTTTATTGAAGACCAAACCAAGAGTTCTTGGTAACTTGGTTGTAAATGATCTTTTGTGGAAGATTAGTTCCTAACTTTCTCCTTATGATGTGCATAATTGGTTGAAGTTTTGTTGAAATTGAATTTCATTAACTTATTGCATTGTGTATTTTATGAAGCCATGATTATGTTTCAAAAGATGTTTATATGATTTACCTTGAATATTAGCATGTCTATATTATGAATAGCCTAGAAGTTGCATTTTTATAAAAAAAAAAATTTGCTCAAATCACTGTAATGCACACTGTGAACTTTTTTGAAATTCGACTAATTTATTCTTTGGTCTAAAATTGTAGTAATGTTGTTATAACTGATTTGTATAAGTATTATATTGAATATAAAATGAGATTTTGCTATTTGGAATAAAGCATGTGAGTTTTATAGCATGATATGATATAAAATGCTTTCTAGGTTCTTTTTGTATTGTGATTCTCTTCATTATGTGAAATTGATGTGTTCTTATTGATTGTGTGTTATATGCAATGTGTATGAGTTTCTAATTTAATCCTTACTCTTGGAAATGTTCGGAGAGTGACAAGTGTCATTCAAGGATGAATGTTGTCTAATTGGGGGAGAATGTAAGACCCTGAAAACGATTTAGGTAAACCTAGAGCCTAATGTGATTGAAAATGTGATATAAGGTCTTAATTTTGTTTATAATGTGGTTAATAGGAAGTATCTTAGAGTTTAGGTACATTAGAAGTCAAACGTCAAGGGACGACCAAGACGTTCGACGACTAAGTCACCTAAGTGCCTCATTTGTGGTTTTATGTGTTTATGGGTGATTAATGAGATTATATGGTTCTTAATTGAGGTAATATAGCATTTATATACAGTTTTTAAAGTTTGGTAAAGTTTGGAGGTCAAATGTCCAAGAACGTCCATGATGTTTGAAAGGTTTTCCTTGAAACAACATTGTGTGTCTATGTATGTTCGTCAAATTTTATGTGTTCCTTTTGTATGAAATTCATGTGAGAGGTGTTAAACTTATAGAAAATCTTAATTTGATTGGAAACGTCTGGGAAATTATCCCTAAGGACCTTCTAAGGGTCCTTGAAGAAGGACCCAAAACTGTTGCCAAAATCGTCCCAGGCAGGCCCCAAACGACAGAGCAGTCAATGGCTCGTGGGCCTGTTGACACCCCTTCAAAGGGTGTTGTCGTAGGGTACTTAGACATGGGTAAATAGGGAAGCCCTTTCTGGCTACTGTAACCACCGATGCTGGCCATTGATGGCCCGTCGTGGTGGTGACGCCCCGTCGATGGACAAGTCGTTTGTGAGGCAGATTTCTGCCAGTTTTCTTTAATGTAGGGGTGAAGTCGGCTTTTCACCCCAAGTCTTTTAAAAATAGGAGGACGATTATTTTAGGTAGTTATGGGTATTTTAAGAGTATATAAGTCATTAAACTCTCATAATAACCCTCGAATCTAAATCAAAACCACATCCCTCCTAAAATTTCTCCAAAAACCTCCATGTGAGTTCAAAGTGAAGAAGACGGGTCTTCAATGGAATTTATTGTTCAATTAGCTTTTTATTCTTCAAATAAGGTATAACATTTCTTCATCTAATGCTTTCTATCACCTTATATCCAATTTCAAAGATGACTTTCAAAGATTTCAAAAAGATGAAAAAGTCCAATTTCTACTCTAAATCTTGGGTTCATCCATAAATAGTTTCCAAACGTTAAGATATGATGTTATTGATGTTTAATCTATGTTTTCAAATGAAATTATTGATGAACCCGTGATATTCTCAAATCTCTAAATTTCACTAAAATATGGGTGGATTGATTATGCTTTGATATTCATGAATTTATGTGTAGATTGTTGCTTTTGATTCATGTATAGATTATGTATGTATGGTGTATAGGCTGTTCCAATTTTATTAATTGAGTAATGTATATCTTAGATCTATTGCATGCTAAGATTGTTGAATTGATATTGACTTAAGTCTTATGATTTCTAATGTAATTTTCTATGGGCTTTCTAATGGTGCAATAATTATATTCCATTGATATCTAGGTTGTATTAGATAGATAAGTATGTAATGAATTGACCCAGTTTCATTGATTATCAATATAATTGTATTGAGATGTTAGTTATGAACTTGGGTAAGGGCCTTGTAATATCAAATTGGATGATTTATCCTTGAAATTGAAGTGATAAGATAGTGTGGGGTATGCTGACCTAATTCCTTTATTTGGATGTTAATTATACTTGAATTATGTTGTGATTGGTATGGTCCACTTATGGTGGCAGGCTTATGTGTTTTACTTGCAATTTACATGGCCTTGTCGGCATTACTTTATGCAATATGATGATCATGGCCTTGTGGGCACTACTTGAAATACTAAGATGTATTCCATAGTTGTTTTATGGAAGTATGAGTATATCTATCTATATGTGAAGAAATACGAAACTATGTGTTCTTGTTATGTATGATAGGAAATCATGTAAACTATGACTATGAGCTTCTATGTGTAGTCTTAGGGTTGATGCATGGTTGTTCCTACTTGAATATATGAGTCCATAATACTTATGTTGATGAATATATGGTAGTGTGTAGTATGTAATAAAGACGATAATGGGTATTCCTTTGTGCTTATAGAATGACTAGTAATATGTGTTAAGGTGAAGTATGTGGTGTCTTGTTTTGGTTGAGATGTGTCCTTTACTTGGGTTATAATGAATTTAGGAGGCAGTGTTTAAAGTTTGGTGAGGTTTGGATGTCAAACATTAGAGAATATCCATGAAGCTCGAAAGGTTTGCCTTGAAACATGCTTGTGTGCGCCTTACTGTGTTTCGTCAAGTTTCAAGAGTTCGTTTTGGATGAAATTGATGTGAGGTGTTCCTAACATGTGCACGACTATATTTTGGTTTGACACGTCCGGGAAAAACTCCCCAAGGACCAACCGATCCTTGAGGAGGACCCAACTCCTGAGCCAAGACTGTCCAAAACAGTCCCACGTACAGAGGGAAACCAACGCTCAGTAGTCTAGTCAACGCCTCGTGGGTGGTGGCTTAAATGGAGACTTAGTATAGGGAGATTAATATCACATTATCAAGGTTGTGACCCAATCGACAGTTTCTAGCACGGGCCGTCGAAGGGTTGACGCCTAGTAGACCGTCGATTGTCACATAGAGATATCTTGCAAGCGTCTCAACCAGCCGAAGGTTATTTTAGGGTTTTCACATAGCCTTCCTAAAATAATTAGACGTGTTATTAAGGTTAGTTTTGGTATTTTAAGAAGCTTTATAAGTCTAGAACACCATTCAAAACTCCAAGACCCCTAAAGAACACTCTAGAACACCATTGAAGCTTGAAGGGAGATGGAATCTTGAAGATTGAATTCTCCATCAATTCATCTCAAATTTCGTGGTCTAGTATCAACTAATGTATGGTCTTCAAACATGAATCTCTTTATTCAAGGAGCCAATCTTCAAAATAGTTTTCCAATGTTTTCTCAAAGGATGAACTTCTAGCCACAGGTTCTTACATAAAATGTTTTTAATCATTGAATTATGATTGAATTGATGTTAATTTGATGATTTTAACCTAAAAAAATCTATGAACCATGAAAATCATGAAATTCTAGTTTTTTACTATTTTATGGGTGAAGTGATCATGTGTGTATACTATTGAATACTTGTGTAATTTTATTTGTGGTATTGAATTACAAAAGGATTATGTTAGAATCGTATGTAGGATGTTTAAATTGATGAATTTATATTGATTTACTTTAATTTTATTGTATATTATGTTTTTTAGATTGAATTGGTGATCATGGCCATAGGTAAGGGCCTTCGAGTATTATGTTGGGTGATTTGGCTAGTTGTGAGATTGGAATGGTGATATCATTCCCTAACAGTCTTTGTAATATGTATTATGTCTTAAACTATGATGATGATTGGTATGTCCACTTATGGTGGCGGTTCTTATGTTCTATACTTGTGAATTATGTGGCCTTAGTGGCATTACTTTATGAATTGTGAAATAATAAAGCCTCGTCGGCGTTACTTTATGCATTATGATATTATCATGTTATAACTTGATTATGTAAGTAATGTGAAGGTCTTTATGAGCTATATGTTATGTGAAGTCAAAGTATGAGTTCTCGTAATTGATGATATGTGTCTCTAGTAGGCTATGGTTGAGTCTTATGTGAATGACTTGTTATTGAAGTACAATACTTCTTGATGACCTATATGAGACTTTTCATGGTCTATATTGATTATTCTATAGAAGTGTTTAGGATGACTTGCAAGTATATCTAGTTGTTCCTATGTGCTTCATGAATGAGATGCTATAGGTGATAATGTCAAGTGAAGTGTGTCTTGTCTAGGTAGACCTATGTCCCTTGCTTGATACATGAATGAATATGAATCCTTGAATTGTATGTTAGAAAACCCTTTGTTATGAATGTATATGTATGAAATGAATAGGATCTTGAATATAACAAAGAAGGTCATTTAAGTGGAACTTTTAGGAAGAAGTTTCTGATATCCTTGAAGTTGAAAGTTGTAATGGTATCCTTCTTGTGTGAATGATGAACTTAGGTTTAGTTGGCTGGAACGACGTTAAATCATCCTTAGGAAAATCATTGAGCGATACTATTAACCATTGTAAGGCAAACCTACGGGACCACTTTGGTAAAGTGTAATGTGATTTTGTTATGAACTAGATATAGAATCTCTTCATATACACTTTGATTGAATTTTTGTATGAGAGCAAAGGATAGAACCGAGTGAGAATGGTTTGGGAAGTAACTCCATTTAAATTTGAGGTTAGAGTACAAAGGAACCCTTAATATTCCCTAACCATGTGCCTACATGGGATGTGTCTTAGTTCTACCATTGGAAGTAGAACACCCTCCATCGAAATAGGTTCATGACTCATGATCCCATGATTAGCTAACATGGTCTATGTCGGTATTTGTCTATTCTCATCATTTCGCATACTTCTAGTTTTGGAGAAGTACTATAAAAGTTTATTAGAAGTACTATGAAGTTTATTAGTGGAATGAGACGTTATCTAGACTTAGAAAGATTAGGCTTTGAAGATGTTTGTGTAGTCCCTAAGTCATTCCCAAGACCATTATGAGAAGCCCTCTAAATGCTTAAATGAACTATAATTGAATTAATAATGATTATGAATTATTTTTTTGAAGATTTAGTGAAAGTAAACCAATATAGGGAAACTTTGAGGGTTTCTTCGGTAGACTTGAAGAGGTGTATGGGCGATCTCTTCATGTTCCACTCAAGTGAATCTTAGGGTAACCTTAGGTGGTGTAAAACCTCGAAACATACATAGGTGAATTAGATCCTAACATGTTTTTTAGGATGGTATAAGGTACTAAATAGGTATAAAATGTGGTATTGAAGCAATGTCTAAGGGTTTAGGTGCATTGGAAGTCAAACGTCAAGGGACGACTAAACGTTCGACGACTAAGACACATATGTGCCTCATATGTGGTTTATGTGTTTATGTGTTATTCATGAGGTTATAAGATCATTAAATTAATGATTATAGGTAGTGTGTCAAGTTTCGTGAAGTTTGGAGGTCAAACATCGATGACGTTCGAAAGGTTTGCCTTCAAATGACCGTGTGTGTCTATGCATGTTTCGTTAAGTGTTACGTGTTTATTTTGGATGAAATTCATGTAAGAAGTCCTAAAATAATGTAATGTCATGTTTATGTTGGAAACTTACAGGAAAATATCACCAAGGACCATCCAAGGGACCTTAAGGAAGGACCCAAGTTGGTGCCCAAGACTGTCCAAGACAGCCTAACAAACGGATGGCAATCGACGCCCAGTGGGTTAGTTGACACCCCGTTGGTGGTGTATCGTCATTTGAAACTTCTTATTTGGAAAGAAAGGACTAAATACAAGCCTCATTCCCATACCACGGACCAGCAGGAAGGTCCGTTGGTCAAGGGGCTGGCCGTCGATGATCCATCCGTCGATGTTATTGTCCCTGCGAGCAACTTCAATGATAAGTGAGGGGTGAAGTTGTAAATTCACCCCACGTACAAATAAGTAATATGGAGGTTCCTTATAGGGTATTTTGGATATTTTAAATGTGATTATAAGTCTTTAACACTTAGAATATATCATTTTTCAAAATCAAAATCCAAATTCCCTTAGAAATTCCCTAGAACTCCATTGGAGCCAAAACTCAAGGAAGGGATTGGATTGGAGAATTCAGTGGATATTCTTAATCAAATTGAATAATTAGATTAATTTAGCTATGATTTTTGATCTATGCAACTCTGTTCATCGAGGAGCCCAACTTTCAAAGAAGTTTTCTCAAGTTTTCAAAGTTGAATTGTCCATTTTCATGATCTATCCATGGGTTCTTGAATTAAAGGTTTTTAAGAGTTGAATTGTTATTAAATTCATGATTTTAACTAAATTAACCTATGAACCCATGTAATTGATGAACGCTAGTTTTTGACTACTTTAGGGTTACCTAATATTGACTTAATGTTTATGAATTATAGTGTAGTTTTCTATGGTTTATCTAATTATGAAATAGTTGTATTGAATTGATATATAGATTGTCTTATATTGATGAATTTACATTGAATTTACCAAGTTTCATTGAGTATGATAGTTTTTGCATTGAATTGATGTTCATGGCCATGGGTAAGGGTCTTATGGTATTGAATTGGATGATTTAGCATCGAATTGAGGAGTTAAGGATGGAGTGGTGGTGCACTACCCTAAATCCCTTTATATTATGTTATTTAGACTTCAATTATATTGTTATTGGTAAGGTCACTTATGGTGGCGGTGTTATGTGCTTCACTTGCAATTGATGTGGCCTTGTCGGCGTTACTTTATGCATTATGATGATCATGGCCTTGTTGGCAACTACTTAAAGTAATGTTGTTATTTGTGTAATTTATTATATGAAGTATAAGAATATCTAGCTACATTATAAGTAATGTGAAAGTATGTATGTTCTCTATTGATGTTATCTAGGTGATCATGTTAGACTATCACTATGGCTTTATGTGTATAGTCTATGAGTTGATACCTGGTTATTCCCACTTCACTATATGAGTCTATGATGGTCATGTTGATGATAATATTATCGTATATAGTATGGCTTAAAGATGATAATAGTTACTCCTATGTGTTTCGAGAATGACATTTAATATGTGTTAAAGTGAAGTAAGTTGTGTCTTGTTTTTGATGACTTATGTCCCTTACTTTATGCATGTATGAGTGTGAATACGTGATGTATTTTATGTTTTAATGACATGAGACCTTAAATGATGTTAAAAGAGTTATTTATGTGAAACCTTGAACCTAGTGTTAAGGTTATGAGTGTTGAAGCCAAAAGTCGTAATGGTATCCTTCAAGTAAAGGAATGATAGAATTAAGGTTGATTAGTTGGAACGGCATCATATCAAACCTTAGGAAATTCATGATGAGCTTCTTCTCGCCATTGTAAGGTATCCCTAGAGGACCTCTTTGGTAGGCTAAATGTTATTGGGTTATGAACTTTATAAGGAACCCTTTTATATGAACCTTAAGTGCGAATTACTCTATGAGAACAAAGGCTAGCACCGAGTGAGTATGGTAAGGGTTATCTAGTTAATGTGTGAAGCGGGCATAGGAATTGTCACTTCTTATCTTACCAAGATAAGTCTTAAGAATTACTCTAGTTAGGGAAAATGGTTGAATATCTACACATGATCTAAACATAGGTAGTCTTAAGGATTATTTAGGTAGTCCTTAAGAGGTCAATAATGGACATTATCTTCTTCATTTACTTAAGTAAGTCTTATGATAGCCTTTGGAAAGAGAATGTCATATTAACTATATGGTATTGTATTAAGTGAGAATGATTCTATCCTAGATTTTCTATAAGATCTCTTAAGTGTGTGTGTAAGGGATTGTGTGGGCGGTCGCTTTACAACTCACTCAAGTAAGATTTAGAATCACCTTTGGTAGAAGAATCTCATGTTCATGAGTAGGATGCCTTGTAAGTGTGTATGTATCTCATTATAAGTAGGTCTTGAGGGTCATTTAGACATTCTTAGGGAGTTTGTATGGGTGGTATCACTTTGTTTTGCTTAAGTGAGTCTTAGGATAGCTTCTAGTGAGAAGTCTATATGCTAGAAAGTTTTAAAAGGAAAGAGAAAGTACTTCACTGTTACAGTGAATCAATTCACTGTACAGTGAATATAGGCTACTGTAATGTTTCCTCAAAAATGTCTTAAATTGGTTAAATATTATATTAGGTGTTTCTAAGTTGATAAATGTTGTACGTATGATTATATTATGATATTTAAATTAAAATATGCATATTTCCAATAAATTTCTGTTTTAAATATTTTTATGCATTACGCCATACTTAGTACATGTGGTTGTACTAATCCATACTTTCATCTATATCTATAGTTATTGGTAGGTGAAATGAATTTTGGAAGCAAGACTTTGATTATAGCATCGTTCAAGGGAAGTTGAAGTATGTCCTCATTTGACTCGAGGGGGTAGATGTCTCTTATGTTTCTTATTGAAGTAATCTAATAGACTAAGTATTTCTATATTTATATCATGTATGGGTATGTCCCAAGTATTCTCATGTCTAAGATTGATGAGATTGAGACTTAGTATATCCTATGATTTTATGTGAAAGAGTTTTTGAAGACTATCAAATATTTTGTGAAAAGTTTTAATTTCGCTCTACTTTTCACTATGAATATGCGATGAATGATATGTAAGGGCTTGTAGAAGACCTCCGAGAGGTTAAGTACGCCAGTTGCAATCCGAGGTTGACCCTAACTTATAGGATGTGGTTTCGGCATATGACAAGCTTGGTATCAGATAATAGGTTGTGAAAGTAGTATTAGGATTCGAAAAGTCTCATCAAGTCACGTCAAGTAGAGTATTGACCATCCATGTGAGTCGCGACAGATCTATTGGCGAGAGGCTATAGAATGATAGAGTTTCCTTTCGTTTCTACTCCTATATCGTGTCGTAGATTAAAATTTTTTAAGTACTGTTTTCTTATGGTTTTCCTTGTGTTTCTAGGAAGATAATGACGAGGAGGATACCGGCTAGGAGAGTTGAGGAGACTGATGTGCATGAGGAGATTCCCCTCAAGTTGAGCTAGTTGAGAAAGCTACTCAAGGTGGTCAAGGTGATCAAGTGCCTCCCCAAAGTTATCAAGTCCCCATTGTGGAAGGAGGTGATGATCCCCTGGAGTTGAGTAATAGAGATATTAGAGAGGCTTTGCTTGCTTTAGCCCGATCACTCACTACTCAAGTGAATTTGAGTTTGATTCTTAGGGTGAATATTGTATAGAGCAATATGTCATGACCAGAGTCTAGAACCTAGCGTAAACTGGCGTGGTTGACCTTTTAGAGGTCGCAGACAAGCCTACATACGTCATCGTTACATCATCTAGATAAATTTTAGCGGAAAATTTGAACTTTTTGTTTAGTTGAAGTATACTTAGAATTCATTATAGGAAACATTGTATTCTAATAAGATCATCTACATAGACTCATAAGAGTTTCACAACAACCATCTAGGATCAAGATAATCAAACGAAAGACATATTCATATCAGTATAAAAATATAGAGTTGCAAAAATGGCACCAATATAATATCTGAAAATAAATGGGAAAGAAACACTAGTGGAATATACTCCACTAGCTCATGCCTACATCTAAGCAAGAATATAAAAGATAGGCATCACTGAAAGCAAGAGGGCCTACCAAGTCCGAATAAATGCTCCATGTCTGAATAACTTCAGTGTAGTCTCGTAAGCTCTAGCGTTCACTTGCACCTACACCTAAAAGTAGAGAGTTGTATGGAATTAGTACACACTTGTACTAAGTATGGGTATATTCAAGCACACACAAAGGACATGCATTATTAAGAAGAGCTCTGTCCTAATGATATGAAGTATGGAAAGTCAAGTCAGTGGACTTGCAAAATTCGGATTTGGAAAGTCATGCCATGAGTGTAACATGCATTAAAAACAGCACATAGCATATTGCACATATCATATCACATAGTTCGTATCATTCTTTCATATGCCATGAGACCTTGGAATCATGCACTTGACATTAGGATTTCCCAAAATGAGGGTTCAACATATGGGACCTCAACTAGGGAGCCTTCTTTAGCAAACACAGAGTCTGCTTCATTCATTCATAGGTACTTCATTTTCATTCTTTCATATACTAGTGCAACCACCAGTCATACATATGAAGTAGTTTAAGACTCTCATCGGGTTATCTGTGCAATGACCAAGAATAATCTAGTGTCATTACTTATGTCTATCTCACCTCTTGATTATCCTATCCTAAAACCTTTGGTATTTTTCATTTCATTATGTGCATTCAGTGAGGCTGGACTCATTCTTTCTTTGGGAACTATAACATTAACCGACATAGATCATGTGAGCATCATAATATCAATTGTGTAATCCCCACAGCGAAAAGAGTTGGAATCACCGGCCAAAGTAAACCAAAACATGCTAGAATTTATAGGGAATTGAACCCTGCTGGATCCCTATATTGGTTGTATAGGTTCAAAGACTAGGATATATAAGAATGCCCATACCCATTATACCGGACAGTCTTATCTCATGAGAGTTACGTGAACCTCCGCCCTTCCCAAAGGAAGGCATAACCGATCATATCTATCCTATAGGTTCTCAGTTATAATGATCCATTACATTCAACTCATACATCATGGAAGTTGGCTTCTAGCATGAGGACATCATAGCTCATTA
Source organism: Solanum peruvianum (assembly GCA_027705065.1). Taxonomy (NCBI): domain Eukaryota; kingdom Viridiplantae; phylum Streptophyta; class Magnoliopsida; order Solanales; family Solanaceae; genus Solanum; species Solanum peruvianum. The sequence continues at coordinate 13,060,071 of JAKWJD010001756.1, forward strand.
GATGATTTCTCATCTCATCATTAGTATTATATATGCATTAACTTCAATTCTTTCATTATAGTGTTCATAGAGACTGGTCTCTTCATTAATTTTACACTATCATAGGTGAGTAAGGTTTGGTAAAATATACTTAGGCTCATTTGAGATTGCTCTCATCTTTCACAGTAGCCTGTTATCATATTGTCACCTCATTCATTAACTTTAACACATTTTCTTTTCATAAATACTCACCCCTTCACGTGAATGCTCATTTCATCATATGTCAATGCACTTGGCCATTTAGTGTGTTGCACACTCTTACTTAACCCTTGTAGGGGTACATCATTTTATCACATACATCTTAGGCTCACTTACCACACATACAAGCCATGAGGCTTCATTCATAGTTTGTCTAAGTGATTCATGTTTACCCAAGATTATGTGGTACAAGACTTTTGCATCTTGTAGATATGTCAAGATATTGATTTTGACCTTTAGAGGCATCATTCATTAAATATTTACTTACATATGACTTATTTGTCAATACGGAATTGGACAAGGGAAACAAATTTCGAATCCCTTGGACAACATTTAATCGTATTTTAAACTTGAGAATTCCTTTTTTCGATTTGGGGGACCCTAGTTCGATCCCCATCAACCCCATATTATTTCCTTTCTGTTGCTCTTCTCCTTTTTCGTTTAAGTCAAGGTGGTTGTGGGTTCAATCCCCCACAAGCTCATTATTTTTATTTTTATTTATCTCTTAACTTTCTCACTGATCCAAGAGGTTGTGGGTTCAATCCCGTCTTTCAAAATTTATTTTCTCCTTTATTTTTCTCCTAACTCTCTTATCCATTCAAGAGGTTGTGGGTTCAATGCCCACTCACCACAGTTATTTTTCCTTTCACTTTTCTCACGAAATTTTTATGAAATTTACATTTAGTAAGGTCATGGGTTCAATCCCAAAAGACCTCACATTTTAAATTTTTTTGTAAACGAAGCTCTTTTTTAAAAAAGTTGGCCGAGACTACAATTTCCAGGAGGCTGGAAATTTGTCTCTTCCAATCTATTTTTGTCTTAATCATTTGGTAATTTTATTTGTAGATTTCATGTAATGATGTATTGGGTTCAATCCTTAGTTATTTCACTTACTTTACATTCATTTTTCATTGCATATTGTACCAGTTTGTTTGGCCAAACCCAACCTACCAAATGCTGGAAACTTGTTCACTATTTTCAACTTCTTTTTATCATCACTCATACGTTAATTCTTAAGATATTTTGTGGATAATTTGGTGCATATTTAAGTGTAATCTTTTTATGATTATAATCATCAAAGAGTTACCATTACATCCGACAACATTACACCACTTTTACACCTCATGATTTACACAAAATTCGCACATAAAACTCAGTCATCAAAATATATCATTTTCACATACTTTCGGTGGACATAACATAACATGCTTACAATTCCAAACACATATTCATGAACACATTATCACAAAAATAATACTTCACACTTAAACTACCAGCAAACATACCAACAACATGATCTCTAGCCTATTTCACATTGAGATCAATGGGATACTAGGGACAAGGAGATCGACAAGAACGGGAACAGTCCTAATTCATGATTCGTTGAATTTATGGGGAAGAAAATCCTCTTGGATAAAGAAGTCCAAGAGATAAATCCATACCTGATTTTAATGTTGTTCAACACTTAAACTTGCTTCCCAAAACCCACCACCAATTCATGTCCACCAACAAATCTCACACCTTACCCGACTAGAAATTTCGTTAACTTTTAGTTTCTTAGTTTAGCTTGTTCATTAGTAATTTTGTAAGTTATTCAAGTGTGAAGAACATCAGTTTTGTTTTTTGTTTTGTAAATTAGAGAGAAAACGAACGTGAGAGATAGATAGATAGATAGATAGGTGTGAAAGAGAGAAGTGTGAGGTAGTGTACCCTTAGAACTAGGACATGTTGGGTGGAGAAATTAGGTATTGTCCACCCGTGTTTTACCAATTTAAATAAACCAAATTAAATCGCTCCTACCTTGGTTTGAACGCAGGTGGAGCAAGATTTTGCTAAAAGGGAAATTTAGGCCCTCTCTACCCAAAATGCCCCTCCATCTTATTAATTTAATAATTAATTACATATTTAGGGTAATTACGACACTATCCTTAGCCTGGAAAAAGACCATTTTACCCCTAGACCCTCCAAACTTAAGATTTCCCCTTTTTAAGGCTGGTAATGACTCATCGGAGTAAATCTTCATATTCGAGAGCCCTATATGGCTGGACCCAACCTTTCCTATCTCAACTAACTCCCCAAGTTGGTTTGCTTGGCTGTCGCAAGGGTTCAGAGTTCTGGTTCTACGCGCATCAATCTGTGTGAACCCGGTCTAATCCTAGGCATTCGAGACACTTTAAACATCACTTAGCATATCCATTTTTAGGATTGTTACACAATATGAAATCTAGATTGAGAGATTTTGTGAGGATGAATCCGCCTATCTTTCTTGGCTCAAAGGAGGGAGAGGATCCCCAAGAGTTTATTGATGATGTGTATGAGGTAGTGCATGCTATCGGAGTGAATTCTAGGGAGAAAGCGGAGTTGGCTTCGTCAATTGAAAGATGTTGCTCAAGTTTGGTAAACACAATGGAAAGGCAATAGGCCGGTTGAGTTGGGTCCTATTGAGTGGGAAGAATTTTAAGAAGCTTTTTTTGAAAAGTACTTTCCCCATGAGAGGAAGGAGTTTAAGTGAGGAGTTTATCAATCTCAAGCAAGAAAATATGAATGTTGAGAAGTACTCTTTGAAGTTTTCTATGTTGTACAAATATACTCCATCCCTTGTGACTAATCTAAGGGATTAGATGAGTAGATTTGTCATCGGGGTTGCCGATCTAGTGAGGGAAGCATGTCGTACGGCCATGCTATATCATGATATGACCCTAGCTAGACTCATGGTGTATGCACAATCAATTGAGCAGCCTAAACATGGAAGGATTTCTAGAAACTTGAAAAGGAGTGGTTCAAGTGATCAAGTTCAACCTAGGTTCAAGAAGAGGGCTCAAACTCAAGAAGAACCTAGGGGTGCTAAGGTGAAATTTGAGAGAGGATGTGGTTCTCAAAAATGAAAAGCCTACATGTGTCACTTGTGGAAAAAGGCACTATGGCAAGTGTCTAGTTGGTACTAGTGATTGCTTTGGTTGTTGGAAGGATAATCATAAGGAGAAAGATACCATCGCGGCTTGAGGAAGATAAGGTAAGCAAGTTGCTCCTAATGTTCCAAAGTATGATGCTCCAAATAAGAGGAATTTTTATACACTCCGAACTAGAGGAGAAAAACCAGATGAGGATGAGGATGATGATGGTAAGTCCTTGTATCTCTTTACTGTTATGAGTTCCTTCTATATGGGGGAGTATGGTTAGTATATGGGACAAAAAGTCCTAGAAGTTTTTTGCATGTGCATTGTGTTTAGTAGTTTTGTTGAAATTGAATTTCATTGGTTCCTTTCATTGTGCATTCCATGATGTGAATTTAACTTGCATATTAGCATGTTTCTACCATGAATTTCCTATAAGTTGTATTTTTGAAAAAAAATTGTATAATTCACTGTAATACACTGGCAGCAGCTCACTGTGAACATTTTGAGAATTTGACTAATTTATTCTTTGGTAAAAAATTGTTGTAATGTGGTTAGGATAATGTATATGAGCATGATAATAAATATAAAGTGATTTTTTTCTATTTTTAATGAAGCATGTGAGTTTTATAGAATGATAAGTTACAGAATTTTCTTCTACTTTCTTGTTGTGTGGTGATTCACTTAACTATGTTAAATTGATATTCTCCTAGATGATTGTTTTTGTATAATGTGTTGTTTGGTATTTTTATGAGTTGTAAGATGAATTTCTATTCTTGGAAGTGTTCGGAGAGTGGCAAGTGTCATTCGAGGACGAACGTTGTCCAAGTGGGGGACATTGTAATACCTCAAAAATAAAATAGGGAATCTAGAGTGTAACAGGTTTTTCATGATGGTATGAGGTCCTAAAATGGTCCACTATGTGTTATTGAGGCATTTTCTAGAGTTTAGGTGATTTGGAAGTGAAACGTCAAGGGACGACGAAGACATTCGACAACTAAGTCACCTACATGCCTCATGTGTTGTTTTATGTGAGTATATGTGAATCATGAGGTTATAAGGTCCTGAAATTATTTACTATGGTGTATATAAGCATTGTGTCAAGTTTCGTGAAGTCTGGAGGTCAAACATCTAAGAACATCCATGACGTTAGAAAGGTTTCCCTTGAAACGACCTTGCATGGATATGCATGTTTCGTTGAGTTTTACGTGTTTGTTTTGGATGAAATTTATGCAGAAGGTTTATACACTCATATTATAATTCCCTAAATAAGTATAATAGGTCTTATCAATTAAATAATCCAACTATTAGGTTGGAGTCGATCCCACGAGGAAAATGATTTAGACTTAACTTTAATGTACGATTACCTCTATTTAGTCAAGTCCTTTCCGAAAACTAGTAATTCAAGGGGGGGTTTTGTGAAACCAAAGTTTGGTCATTTTCTGAAATCAAACAAGTATCAAGAGTGAATTCTTAGTGTTTATGAAGTTGTAAGAGAAACTACGGTATAAGTGTTCCCCAATGGTTCCTAACGCCACAATCCTACACATAACAATTCTTTTATAGTGTTTTGCATGCAAAGTGATAAGTTATGTATCTATAAATCCTTGGTCCGACATTTAGAGAATTTCACCCCGCACCTTGGTCCGGCTACTTGTGTCTAAGCTACTAACCTTTACCTTTACTTCATATTAAGCATTATATTCGATGTATGAATTAGTTAGTACGTCGCACCAATCGAAACTAGCCTATTAGATAGTATCCACTAAATCTATGTAGATAATTATTTTCCTATTAAATACCTCCTTGGGCTGTCAAATAGCAATAAGGCGAGTTCTAACGCGTACACTCATTTAAAAGACTTCTAAATGAAAGAATTATCCATGCATGCAATGACCTATTTGAAACTTGTTATTTATCTAGGTTTATTTTTTTAATCACCCATGGTTCCCAAAACCCTAGTTGTGGATTTAGTTACCCATGATTAGAAGAACATAATACATAATTTATAAATAATAAATCATTAACTTACTTTAACTTCGAATCACACAATTATCTTAAAAAGCAAATTTGGAAATTTAAATTAACTCCCAAGTTGCAAAAATAACTCACCTAGAACAAATTAGTAAAAGAATCCAACCCCAAAAATGAGGTTTTTCACCTTATTTATAATAAAACATGGTCCTAATTTAAAAGCAGTTCAAATAAGGAAAGTTTGTCCAAAAACGCGACTTCAATTGACGACCCCCACAGATAGTCCATCGATGAAATGACGGACCATCGACTGCCTCCATTGGTACATACTTAGCATCTTTTATTAGACTTCAGTTTGCATCTTCTTTGATCCAATCAACGTACCAACAGCACGGTCCATCAATTCACCTACGTTCCATCGACGCTTCTCATCGTTCCATACTTAGCTTTTTCTTCAACATTAGGTACTAGGACATTCTGTGATCAAATCGACATTTTGTCCGGACAGTCCATCGATCAACTGACAAACCGTCGATCTTTTTTTTAGCCTCACACTTAGTTAAAATTCCCCGAGTTACTTCCTGAAGATGAGTTGAGTTAGAGCACAAGGCCATGTGGGCGATGAAAAAATTGAAGATGGATTGGAATGAAGAATTGGAACAGAGACTTACTGGGTTGAATGAGATTTATGTGTTTCGCCTAAAAGCATATGAAAGTTCAGCCTCTACAAAGATAAGATGAAGAAGTACCATGACCAAAAGATTGAGAAGTGCAAATTTGCGGTTGGGGACTTGGTGCTTCTTTTTAACTCTAGGCTAACTTGTTTCGGGGAAAACTCAAGTCCAAATGGACTGGTCCATTCTTGATCACTAAAGTGTTCCCACATGGAGCGGTTGTGCTGGAGAACAAGGAGGGTGCAAGGTTCACGGTAAATGGGCAAAGAATTAAGATCTACCTAGGGCATACGGAGAGTGCCCATGAAGTGGTTGAGGCATATCAACTCTATAAAGTTTTAGTAATGAAGGATCTTGCACCGTGCCACGACGTTAAATCAAGCGTTTCTTGGGAGGCAACCCCAATGTGTATCCTCTAGTCAACAATAGGTTTTTCTTTTCTTTTTAGGAATATTTGCATTCTTTTGTTTTGTTTTCTTTTACTCAATTTCATTTGTTAATTTTTATAGGTATGTTGGCTACAGAGTAGTTTAAGGTCTGTATCTAAAAGTGTCAATAAAAAAAAATGTCTTAATGGCTGCTTAATGTGGAGCGACAAAACTACAAGAATTTTGCAGAAATTGGTCTGGTGCACATGTCTATGGACCAACCTACGGGCTGTCATTCAATCGACAGACCAACCGACGGGCCGTCGTTCAATCTACGGACCAAAGATGGTGTCCGTATATCGCAGGTATTTCTTGAAATTTTGTCTAAAGTTAGGGCACAATCGACGGTCCAGTTGGCAGTTCGTCAATTGACTTACGGATCGTCAACGAGGTACTGTCAGTACACAAAAAACTCTGACCTAACCCAACCCGACAGGCTATATTAACGTATAATAATTAAGTTTCCCTCCCACACCTTTTCAAATTCCCTCCCAACCGCTTCTCTCCCCTTACTCCCTTTTTGTCCATCAACTCCCACAATCACTCCCTTGCATTTTCCTCAAAATCACCACACGTCCCAAACTCCCAACATCCAAAAACCTAACTTCCCAGTTTTCTACTCAAAGAAAAAAATCCATCGTTTCTCCAGTCGGTGTTCGTAGGCGGCACTTCTGTTGGTTGTTGCAAGATCACCCACTCATTCACTCCACTACAACTTACACGAATTTTATTTTCCTTTTATAAATAATTCTCGTTCATTTGCTTGTGGAAACGAAAAGATTTTATGTGTGTCTTGACTTAGGGACAAAATTGCATGTTAAACTTGTTTCAATTGGGTTCTATTTCCCTTAGAATGATAGAAAGTGAATGTGTTGGGGGTGGAATCTGTGTGAATTCAATATGCTTCTAGTTTTTTAGACTTAGGGCTTGATAGTCTCATAAAATCCATGATCAAAATTTGCAAAATCGAATCCCTAAGGATGATGAATTAGTCTTATATTTGTTTTTACATGTTTGGTAAACTTATTATGTGCTTGAAATTTTCATATGTGGGATTAAAACAATTAACTAAAAACTTGTCTCTAACCAACAGAACAAGACCCCATCTCTGGATCGACGATTGATCGACAGACCATCGATGGGGTCCATCATTGGCTACAATCTAAATTTTCTCAACAATGGAATGGCGGAAGTCGACTACGGTCGGTCGATTAATCGATGGTCCATTCAGCACGTCCGTCATTTCTGACAGTAATTTCGATTCTTGAGATTTTCTGAACTATTCTAAGTGTCAGACGATGAATGTGGACAATGGTTCGTCGATTGATCGACGGGCCGTTCTTCACATCCATCATTCTAACTGAGAGGTCTGTGAAAGGTCGACTTCTCAAATTTTCTAAGTGTCCACCAACGGACCCTATTGACGGACCATCAATTCATCGATGGGCCGTTGATAGTGCCCCTCTCCCGATTCTGGTTTTTCCTAGTTCTTGTGCATCCAGGCTCTTTTTTGATCATTTTGCTTGTGTAGATCGAATACATTGAAACAAAAAACTTTCTTTTCAGGTACGGATGGCCCCAAAACAAGACCTTGTTTATTTTAGGGGTAGGTCCAAGTTTGTGGCTCCTTCGCGAAGATTGATAGGAATGTCAGATGATGAGTAAGATCTGGAATATGTGCCCCCTATCCCCAAAACCCCTACACCAGCTGCTAGAGATACTCGAGGAACCCCTTTAGAAGGTGGCGCCCGGCTATTCATTGCTTCCCAATCTGTTGAGGAGCCCACAGTGACCGGCTTACCGTCTGGGTCAGCCTTCAGTTTGAGGGAGCATTTGGCTCCGAGGAGGCTTTATGTTCAGAGTTTGAACACTCTACAGGGTCGAACGAGGCCGCTGCCTTCGGTTTCGGATCACAGGGAGCTGCTCTACAAGACATTCTTGGCCTCAATGCCTCATTTTATGAGACCCACAGTTCGGATCCAGCTCCAGCACCACAGCATGAGGTCCTTTCAGCAATTTCTGATAAGCCTAACCAGTGGTGCGTCGATGGCCAATACCAAGTATACATGGATGCCAAGTTGCTGAACGATAATGGGGTGATGACTCAGATGTTGATAGTTGAGCGGCGAGTTCTTACAGGGAACCTACAAACAGTCCCTGCGGTGCATGACTTGTTTACTCGCCATCGGCTTGAGTGGATAGCGAGGAGTGTGGGGGCCTACAGTGAGGAGATTATGCGAGAGTGCTTGCCTCATACGTAGTGTCTCTCCGAGGTGTTTTGGATAGGCAGTTGGAACCGGCCAAACACGCCTCACTCACAAATGTTCGAGTTTGGGACTGTGGGGTGGACATCTCTACTTCTTCATCCGTCGCTTGCTATACAGTGGGTCCACTAATGTCGCAAGGTTACCCTTATCCCAATGTTTGATTACACGTGGGACGTGGTAAAGAGTGGTCATTTTCAGTAGAGCAGAGATTTGAGAGAGTCCACTAAGAGGTGTATTGCACAACAGCTCTCCATTAACACTGAGGGATCAGACTAGTCGCTGGACCCTAAAGACCTTACCAAGAAGTCCAACCTCCCTTTTGTAGACAAGTTCTTCTTTCTATTTGTCCACCACCGCCTATCCCCCACTGCTGCAGATAATATACTTACTTGGGAGAGCGTTCTTGGTAGCAGCTCTGTTAACCGGGTTAGAGATCGACTTCGCGAGTTGTTGATCTCTTTGATACATGAGAGGGCCTTTGAAACATCTACCACTTACTTGTTCGCCTGTATGATTTTCCTGTTATGCAGGGATACTAGAGTGCCCCTCTGGCACTATGATGTCCTTCATACAATAACAAGGATTGTGGATATTGGTCTTATTAGGGATGAGGCCAATGTAGCGGCACCACAACGAGGCCCCAAAGTTGATTTGCAGCAACTGAGTGAGAACTTGGCATATATGGTAGAGAAAGACCAACGGGCTGATCATGCCACTTGAGAGCCTACTGATACCACCCTCGCCGAGGCTGCCCCTGACACTAGTATGGCACCTAGTTCCTCTCGGTCTACACCACCATCAGCAGCACTGGTCCCGATTGCTATGGTCCAGAAGTTAGAGGCCCAGATGGCCACCTTGCTGCATAACATCCATCCTTGGATGCAGAGATCTATTGTCGAAGCTGAGCACCGTATTGAGAAGAGGGTCGCTCAGCAGTCGGAGCGATAGATTAAGGCAGTCTACCAGCGCATCGATGCGTTTGAGCTGAGAGTTTTTGGAGGCCCAGCTCCCACAATTCATTTCGACGACTTTTAAGGAGGTTGTGGTGAATCTTCAGGTAGACGTGGATGGTATACTTGATATGAGGGGACCCAAGCCTGATAGCGCACTTGTGGAACTCACGGAGGACACAATGCTTTTTGCACTGTTCATTACCACCAATGAACTGTTGAATCCGTCACGTGAGCATGCCAAGAGGTACCGTTCCAGCCGTACCAGTGAGGGTGAGGATGCTCGTGCGCAGAAGAAGGAGCAGATGGATTTAGAGGATGCGAGGAGATCCTCATTTCTTGATGAGGAGGCTTGTCAGGTTAGGTCTACAGAGTTGGCTGCTGGGGTGTCTAGCTCCGGAGTGGAGGTTGTTGAGAGGAGCACCAATGAGGGTGCAGATACTGTTGTTGTCACTACTAAAGGTGCGGGTTCGGGGAAACTGGACCCGCCTTCTTGTTGATCTTCGGCGCTATGTGCCTCAGGTTTTCTTCACCTACCACCCTATCTTTATATTTCTTATGCATTGGGGACAATTGCATGTTTTTCTTTTGGGGTGGGGTAAATGGAAAGTGAGTGCTATGATGAAGTCTTAGTATCCCAACTCATGATCCTCTCTTCGTGGTTTTCTTGCATGTGTTCTTTTTGCCTAAGAGACTGATTACTTTACTGTTGAACCGGCATGTGTCGTAACCTGTACAAAGTTTGGAAGTGAAAAATGAAGCATGATGGCTAAATTTAAAAAATATCCCGTTCTAAAAATGTGCTTGCATGAATAGGTTTAATGAATGTTTAATGTTGGCTATAATCATGACATAGAGATGCACTAACTGCATGATCCTTACTCTAACACTCAAAGTAGGTGACCGATAATCTGATAGTGTAATGAGGTCAAAAGAATGTGAGGAGATTTGATTATTCCCCTGTTGATACCTAGCTAGGACTTTCCCGTTTGGTCTTGCAAAAGGAATCTGTGTTAGACAATTAAGAAAGTATCATAGGCCCTTGTTCAAATTAGCAAACATCTTGCCTGAAGTGAAGTGAGCCGAATGAAATTGTTCTCCATTTTTATCCAAATAGTTTGAGCCTATAATAGACCATTCTTTTCTTCACCAACTTAACTTCCATAGGTATAATGTGTTGGCCTTGGTCCCTCCTAGGACATGTGTACCTCAATTTAGGCCAAAAACATAAGTTTAGGGTGGCTAATGCAAAAACTGATCTCGTCTTGACCCTCACCAAACCTTGGGTAATGTGTACCTCGACTTATGGCAAATCCATCAGTTAAAGGTGGTTATTATGAGTGCTGACCCAAAAAGTGGGTGTGAAAAAAGAGTAATGTGGAAAAGGAAAAGGAACAGTGAACAAGAGAAGTGACTCAGTCAAAATTGTCAATTGAATATAAAAAAAAGGGTATTGAACAAAAAGAAGTAAAAGTCACTTCCACAAAAGAGAAAGAAATAAAAAAAATAAGGAAAAGATGACAAGAAAAGTAGGGCATAATAATTAATGAAAGATGTAGGACGCTTAGTCGTAATGTCAAGGAGGGCAACAAGTCACTAAAATGTACCCACATGTACCATACCTAACCCTAAGCCTATGTTAGAAGCCAAGAAAGTCCTATCGTGATCCTAAGAATCTAATATAGTGAACTTAAGCTGTGAAAATAAGGGCAAGCCTATGGCGAGGAGTACCAACTAGGTGTGAATTTGTTTTGAGCGTGAGTGTTTAAAAATGATCCTTATACTTAAAGATAAAATCACTGCGTGAAAAAAGGGGATATCTTTTGAAGTGAGGGCACTAGTTGCAATATCGAAAAGTTGGTACCTTGGCGAGAGACAAAAGAGTAGAGGTGTTAGTGCATGGTTAATTTGTGTCATGGTCTGATCCACATGAATAAGCCTATCAATCCTAATAGAAGAAACATGAATTAAAATAAAAATAAAAAGTTGGGATTGATAGATATGTGATTGTGGAAGCTTAAAAGAGGATACTCGTGTACAAAAAGTTGTATTGAGTCATAGTTCATCGCTTGAGGACAAGCAACGAATTTAAGTTGAGGGTGTTAAAAAGAAGTAAGAGTCACTTCCACAAAAGAGATAGAAAGGATAAAATAAGGCAAAGATAACAAGAAAATTACGGCATAATAGATAATAAAAGAGGTAGGACGCTAAGCATTAATGTCAAGGAGGGAAACAAGTCACTAAAATGTACCCATATTTACCATACCTAACCCTGAGTCTACATTACAAGCCAAAAAAAACCTATCGTGATCCGAAGAGACTAATATGGTGAACTTAAGTTGTGGAAATAAGGGAAAGCCTATGGAGACAAGTACCAATTAGGTGTGAATTTTTTTTGAGCGTGAGTATTGAAAAATGATCTTTATACTCAAAGATAAAATCACTCCATGAAAGAGGAGGATACCTTTTGAAGTTAGGGCACTAGTTGCAATATCGGAAAGATGGTACCTTGGCGAGACACAAAGAGTAGAGGTATCAGTGCATGGTGAGTCTGTGTCATGGTGATTCTTTCTCATGGTCTGATCCACATGAGTAAGCCTATAAAGACTAAGAGAATAAACATGTACTAGCAACAAAAAAAAGTTGGGATTGATAGCCATGTAATTGCGGAAGCTTAAATGAGGATAATTGTGTTCAAAGTGCTGTGTTGAATCATTTTTCGTCTCTTGAGGACAAACAACGAATTTAAGTTGAGGGTGTTTATGCATCGTGGTTTCACGGTACTTTAAGTGCTTTTTCCTTAAGATTGGTGTGTGTCTTGATCCTTTTATAGTGGTTTTAATATGTTTTTGTCTTTGATTTGCAGGAAAGTTGTCATAGACGGATCATAGGTGGTGACAATCGATTGGAGGCTCAGGCATCTGGAAGCAACTCGGGGAATTCTGACTAAGTGTGAGGCTACAGAAAGAGCGATGGTCCATCGGTTGATCAACGGACCATCATGGCAAAATGTCGATTGGATAAAAGAATGTTCCATTTAAAAATCTGAGTATGGAACGATGAGAAGCATCGATGGAATGTAGGTGAATCGACGGGCCGTGTTGTTGGTCCGTCGATTGGATCAGAGAAGATGCAAAGTGAAGGCTTAAAAAAGATTCTAAGTATGTACTGATGGAGGCAGTCGACGGTCCGTAGTTTCATCGACAGACTATCTGTGGGGGTCGTCGATTAAAGTCGCGTTTTTGGACAAACTTTTCTTATTTGAACTCATTTTAAATTAGGACTCTGTTTTATTATAAATAAGGTGAAAAACCTCGTTTTTGGGGTTGGATTATTTTACTAATTTCACAAGTTTTTTCTTGGAGAGTTGTTTTTGCAACTTGGGCATTAATTCAAATATATGAATTTGGTTTTTAAGATAATTGTGTGATTTCAAGTTGATTTTCTGGATTTTCGTCGAATTTGTCAAAGTAAGTTCATGATTTATAATTTATCAATTATGAATTGTGTTCTTCTAAGCATGGGTAACTAAATCCACAACTACGGTTGTGGGAACCATGGGTGATTAAAAAAATAGACCTAGCTAAATAACAAATCTCAAATAGGTTATTGCATGCATCGATAATTCTTTTGTTAAGAAGACTTTTTAACGAGTGCACGCGTTAGAACTCGCCTTATTGCTATTTGACAAACCAAGGGGTAGTTAACAGGAAAAGAATTATCTACATAGATTTAGTGGATACTATCTAATAGGCTAGTTTCAATTGGTGAGACGTAATAATATAGTCATACATCGAAACTAAAGCTTAACATGAAGTCAAGGAAAAAGGTTAGTAGCTTAGACACAGGTAGCCGGACAAAGGTACAGGATGAAATTCTCTAAATGTCAGACCAAATATTTAGATATACATAACTTATTAATTTGCATGCAAAACACTAGGAAAGAATTGTTATAGCTAGGATTAAGGCGTTATGAACCAATGGGCAACACTTATACCCTAGTTTCTCTCACAACTTGATAAAAACTAATAATTCACTCTTGCTACTTGTTTGATTTAAGAACATGAAAACACTTCTCTTTCAACCCCCCCCCCCCCCCCCCTTAATTACTAGTTTTCGGAAAGGACTTGACTAAATAGAGGTAATCGTACATTAAAGTTAAGTCAAAATCATTTTCCTCGTGGGATCTAACCCAACCTAATAGTTGGGTTCTTTACTTGATACGACCTCTTATACTTATTTAGGCAAGTGTATTTTGAGAGTATCAACCTCCCAAATAAATTCCATCCAAAACAAACACGTAAAACTCAATGAAACATGCATATCCATGCAAAGTAGTTTCAAGGCAAATCTTTCGAACATCATGGACGTTCTTGGATGTTTGACCTCAAAACTTCACGAAACTTGACACAGTGCTTATATACACCATAATAACTCATTTCATGACCTTATAACCTCATGAATTACACATACACACATAAAACTACACATGAGGCACGTAGGTCAATTAGACGTCGAACGTCTTGGTCGTCCCTTTACGTTTCACTTCCAAATCACCTAAACTATAGGCACTGCCTAAATACCACATTATAGACCATTTTAGGTCCTTATACCATCATGAAAAACATGTTACGCTCTAGCTTCCCTATATTATTTTTGAGGTATTACAATCTCCCTCACTTGGACAACATTCGTCCTCGAATGTCACTTTCAACTGTCTGAACACTTCCAAGAATATAAAATCAGTTAACAACTCATGACAATACCATAAAAAACATTATACAAAAAAATCATCTAGGAAAACATCAATTTAACATAACTAAGTGAATCACAACAAAAAATCATCTAGGAAAACATCAATTTAACATAACTAAGCGAATCACAACACAACAAGAAACTAGAAGAAAATTTTATAACTCATCATGCTAAAAACTCACATGCTTCATTAAAAATAGCAAAAAATCACTTTATATCCATTATTATACCCAAATACATTATTCTAACCACATTAAAACAATTTTTTACCAAAGGATGAATTAGTCGAATTCTCAAAATTTTCAAAGTGAGTTGCAGTGTATTACAGTGAATTATGCAAAAAAAAAATTAAAAATACAAATTTTAGTCAAATCATGGTAGAAACATGCTAATATTCAAGTTAAATTCATATAAACAAATCTTACAACATAATCCTAACTTCATGGAACGCACAATGCAAGGAATCAATGAAATTCAATTTCAACAAAACTCCTAAACACCATGCCCATGCAACAAACTTCTAGGACTTTTTGTCCTATATACTAACCATACACCCCAGCATAGAAGGAAATCATAAAAGTAAAGAGATACAAGTACTTACCATCATCATCATCCGGTTTTTCTACTTTAGTCCGGAGTGCATAGAAATACCTCTTTTTTGGAGCATCATACTTTGGAACATTAGGAGAAACTTTCTTACCTTCTATTCCTCTATCCGCGATGGTAGGACACCATCTCAGCTTATGATCATCCTTCCCAGAGCCAAAGCAACCACTACTACCGCTAGACACTTCCCATAGTGCCTTTTTCCACAAGTGACACATGTAGACTTCTAATTTTCAGAACCTCCTCCTCTCTAAAATTTTACCTTAGAAACCCATAGGAATACTAGATACTGGATCCACTTAGATGCTACGTTTATGTAGGTTCTACCTTGGAAAGTAAAGCACCTTCTTTCGGTGTAGGGTGTAAGACTCCCAAATGAGTTAGGGTGTATAGAGACTCACATCTTCTTATAGGATTTTTAATATTCTAATTAAGTGTTTTAAATCATGTATGATTTATTTTAGGTAATTTAGAAGTCAATTGTCAATGAAAGTCGAAGACGTTCGAAAGTTAACCCTTGTGCATGAGTGTCTTGGTGTGTCTAGCCATGTTTTACGTGTTTGTTTGGGGTGAAACAGATGTAGAGTGTCCCTAACATATAAATGTGTGCATTTACGTTGGAAACGTCCGGGTACGACTCCCCAATGTCCCACCAAAAGGCCCTCAAAGAGGACCCAAAGGTTGCCTAAACACTACCTTGGCAGTGTCAATAGACTACCCTATTTGACGCCCTGTCGATGGGAGGCGTAGCTCATAACTTAGCCTGTTGTCCGTTGATGGTGCCTACAATTTGTTGCATGTACTGTTTCATTAAAGGGATTAATTGGAGATTCACCCCACGACCCTAAATTACTATAGGCGGATTATTTAACAATTTTTGGGTATACTAAGTTAATTAAAAGGATCAAAACCCCATTCCCAATCCATGATCTGAAAATTAGACTTCCCTCTCAAAAATATCATCTCGAGATCCTCCATTGGAGATGAAACTCAAGAACAGCTTGGAGCTTGGATTCTTCATGAAGATTTTGTATCTCTCTCCTACAATAAGTAATGGTGATACTTCATCTCTATATAACCTTTCATCTAGAGAGTTCCTTTCAATGTTTTCAAAGAGAATTCATGAACATTCTTCCTATCTTCCACTCTATCCATGGGTTCTTTCTCAAAACACTTCCAAAACTTTTCTCATGATGAATTGATGATAATATACTTATTGTAAAGTGAATTTCAATCCAATTTCATGATGAGTCCATGTTCTCTCCAATTCTCAAATTAGCCTATATTATGGCCATTGTGATTTAGATTATGTGTTGATTGAATTGTGAATCTAGTATGTTCAATTGTTTATATCTACTGCCTATTATGTATGTTGATGGTTAATTGTTGATTATTGATCCATGTGGATCAAGGTTTTATGTTTTGAATGATATTAGCCTATGTTCTTTAATTGATTTGTAATGTAGTTTAAACCATGTGAACTTGATCTTATGATAATTGAACTGTTGTTTCGATTATGTAAGTATACTTGTAGCTACTTCCATATACATGAATTATTGATGAAATATGATTATTTATCAATGATGATCGTAGAAACGGAGTTTATGATTGATTTATGTTCTCCTATCCTCTATAAATTGATAATGCAATGTACATAATGTGATCTTAATTCTAGGATAGATGAAGCATGATTTCATTTATGATAAGATACATTTAGCTACTTCCCTATATTGATAATATTGATGGATTGTGATTATTGATTAATGATGATCAAATGTTGATGAATTGGTAAGATAGATCTATTTCTCTACTTTTCTATTGTATTGTCGATAGAATTGGCCTTGTATGACATTGTGTGGTATGGTCCACTTATGGTGGAGGGTTTATTTCTTTTCAATTTCTATATGTGATGTTATCATGTCCTTGAAGGCAATTGTAATATGAAGGTGTGGTTGTGATGATCACCAAAATGTGAAGCTTATGCGTAGTTTTCATTCTAGTTGTGAGCTAGGTTGTATTGATAATGTAATGTGTATGTGAATGACTATGTTAGGGTTGTTTTTGGTGCTTCAATTGATTATCTATAAATAATTAATGACCCGTTACCTATGTACCCCTATATCAATGTGTGATTGGCTATGGTTAGGTGTATGGAATGCAAGGGTTGTAGTTATCTTGTCTCCTATGCTATATGTGTTGTATGTTCTATGATTGGATGTGCATTGTGGTCCTAAGAGAGAGCTTGCCTCAATGTGTTGTTGATAGCCATTAAGTTATCATGTTGACCAATATACACACACACACTTGATGTATGCTTAGTATTATAGGCTCATGGTGTTTACCGAAAGGTATATACATAGGCACTTGTGTCTACTACTATGCATGTAAGTTATATGTCTATGAAGCATGTTATGTATTCCCTTAACTAGGATGACTTGATTGGTGTACTAGTATGGGCAAGGGTATGGTACCTTGTCTATGCATTGCACATGTGTGACTTGATAGGGTGGTTCCTAGGTTTTGTTTTCTATGTACATGAATATGAATGCATGAGTATTTTATAAATGTGTATAGTGTCTAAATGTGTTTATATGAAAAGATTGCTCACATAGTTACGCATATACCCTTATGCATGAATAAATTAAAGTATGAATATGTGTGGTCTAAAGGTGTTATGTGAAAGGTTTGCTCACAGGTACGTACACACACACATGTATGATGATCTAGTCAATGAAGGGGTGTTGAAAGGTGTTCTCAAGTGTACTCTAAACTAGATGGTACTTGAATATGATATGTCCATGTCAAAGGATTTCTCACATGATTTAGGTTGATGAGCTCTCATCTATGACCTATGAGCTAAACATATGAGGAGTCAATCTCCTAAGACTATATTTTATAAAGTAATGAATAATAATGTCTTTCAATAAAGGAAAATTAGCCTAGCACCGAGTGAACTTGAAGATGACGGGTGTCCCTTCCCATTATAGGAAGGTAGGTTCACCAAAGTTCTCCAGAGGTGGTTAGCCTCATAGCCCTAAGGGAATAGAGTAATATTTTCGTATGTGGATAACTACAATGCTTAATAGACATAAAGAGGGTTTCTATAATATCCGGGGAGAACCCCCAAGAAGTAACACGGCGTAATTGACCTCTCAGAGGTCTTATACAAGCTCATAGTTATCATTCATCGCATTTACATAGTAAATTTAAGTACAAATTGAGGTCACTTTATAGTGAACTCAATTTCCTTTAGAGCGAACTCTTCCTTTTAATTCATTATCTTCCGAGAAATCCTTTAGGGATACTTGGTACAATGTATCACCTTAAGAACACAAGAAAGTATATATGTATATAACCTACACAAGAAAACACATACCGTCATAGAAGTATTGTACAACATAGACATAGTTAAGCCAAGACTAAAAGGACATTACAATGAACTCCTAGTCAATATGCACATATACTTTTTTTTACTTCACATTAAACCTTATAAGACCTAACTCATGCCCCCAATCTAAGTCTAATAGTGCAATGTAAATGTAGGGCCCGATAACCTCACACATACCTTGTAAACCTACCATGAGACCACAAGTTGTTACATCCAAATCATATATCAACATAGTAAGAGAAGACAACTTCATTTATGTCAAGTAAGACCTTCACCATATAGTTAACAATATCAACATCATGCATAGGGACTCATATCATTCTCATCTTCATGAAAAATATACAATTACTACAATGTCATATATAAAGGAAACATAGATAGTGACATGCATTAGAACACCTTCCTAAGACTTCCTAAGGAGTCACTTGTGCAATGTCTATATGGGTTCATTACTTCCACCTATCCTAAATAACTAACCTTAAGTCCTCCTAGTTAGGATCCTATTCATTTACTTCCATTGTCCATTTTACTTTAGGGAAATTATAGCCTTAACTGACACTAAGACCATGGGTGCTAAACATGGAATCCGGTGTCATGGAACCTCACACTGAAAGGTGGTGGTCTACCCGCAAAACTAGAACCATGTGTTACATAGATTTATAGGTGGATCCACTAGCTAGTATCCTTTGGTGGCAACATAGTTCATGGAACTTGGGGGATTCATGAAAATATCAACTCTACACCCTATGTTGGGTCATGATGCTATCCACCCCGTGAAGACCGTAGTGAACCCTACCTCCCCTATTTGGGAAAGTGTCACTCCCTCACATGAGGACGTAGTGAACCCTACCTTACCTATTTGTAAAGTTTCACCCCCTCATCTACAAGTTCACTCGGTGCTAATCTAAGTTCCCTTTATTAAAAAGCCTTTATTACATTTATTTATAGAAACATAGGCTTAGGATATTCATTATTCATATGCTTATATCATATTCAAGCACCTTTTTAGTTTTGGAGTATTCTATGAAGCACCTCTCAGTGTTCCTCCATTAACTACATCATCATTGATGTGTGTGAGTGTATACATAGATGTGATCACACCTTTCACATAACACATAATGTCACACATGTTCATATAACAATGCATGAGTCCATACGCATAACTATATGACCAATCCTTTCATATACCTAGTAAGACGCTATGCACATTCATACCTCATCATATCATATACATCATATTTGTAACATGTTTATATATTCATACTTCATGTACTTAGAAAACCAACCCTAGGCACTATCCTATAAAGATACACATGTGCAATGTATAGACCAAGTCCTATACCCTTTGCCCATACTAGTACACCTATCAAGTCATACTAGTAAGGGAATACAAATCATACTGCCGCAAACATCACCGTAATACGCATAGTAGTAGACATTAGTGAATATGAGAACTACCTTTTATTTAGACACAATGACCTATATTACTTGTAACATGTATGTAAAGTGAGTGTGTGTGTACATTGGTCAACTTGAGCACCTACTAGCCATCAACAAACACATTGAGGCAGCCACTCTCTTAGACCATATTACTCTTTCAATAATATACAACCCAACACATAATAGCATAGGAGACAAGTCAACTTCCTTTAACACTTAAGACTCTTAACTTGTGCTATCTATGTATTCACATAGGGCTACATAGATAAGGGGTCATTAACCCTTTTAACACATCAATGGAAGAAACCTATACTTTACCCTAACATGGATATACACATTCTCAAACAATATCCACACAACCTAATTCACAACTAGAATAGGAAAGTAGGCATAAGCTTCTCATAGTATCATTTTAAGAACATGTTCGTAAGATAATCAATTTGCCTTCAAGACCATGGTAAATACATGTATAATGAAAACAAAGTAAACACCTCCACCATAAGTGGAACATACCACACAATGTCATACAAGGCTTCATCAACATTTCTATAAATATGTAGAGAAGGAGAAGAGTAGAGGAAATAAGCGTTTTTACCAACTCTTCAACTTTGATCCTCATTGATTAATACACCTTCTTTACCAATAATTCAGATATATGGCAGTATATAAATGTACTTTAATCATATAATAAATCATGTACAAGTGTCTACAAGATTATACTATAACATAATACAACACATTACATACTAGGAAAAGTAGAAGAACATAGATCCCTAGCTAATTTCACTTGCATTGTTTTGAAGTCATATTTAATATATAATATCAATATAATACATTACATAATCATAAATTTAGTCATAAATAAATCCTGCTTAAAGCACTTCAAGATCAAGCTACAACATAGACATTAGACTTGTCAATTTTCTATAGTGTAGAGAGGGAATTAACCAACCCTATTGATTCTCTAAGACCTTGATATTCCATCATATTTTAACAATAATGTACATACTAAGAAGAATCTACATAAATCACTTCATCAAAGGAAATCATGCTTCATCTATCCACAATTCAAGATATCATCATATACATAATATTATCCATCGATAGACTAGAAAACTAGGTCGATTCACATAAGCCATATTTACTTCAATCATACAATATTAGTATTCATAATCCAACTATTATACTAACCCAAAACAGTAGATGCAAACAACCTAACGTAATCGAAATCCACATTAATTCATTTAGAAACCAATTTTACATTGAACCATGGAAAGTAGGTTAAACATGCTCAAATCTTCATACATTGATACTTATCCTTTAACATCAATTTAACATAAATTCATGTAAATAACATCATATAAAATCACTTCAATGTAGTAGAATCATAATTCAATTGATAGCAATTCAAGATCACAAAGCCCATGCAAGGCTAAATAGCTTTGGTAAAAGAGAAAGGGTTCATCATGCAATTGGAATAAAATTAATGTTAAAAACACTGTATTAACTTCAATTAATCTTGATATAGTCGTTCAAAACCTTTTTAGAACGAACCCATGGAAGATTGAAGAAGAAGGTCTTTGATCATATTTTTCTTCTTTGAAATCTTTGAGAATGGCTCTCTAGATGAAAAGATAACTATATATGAAGATCACCGTATATTTGTCTAGTTGAAAACCTCTAAGACTTGATTATTCATCCATGGAAAACGAAGCTTAAGTCTGTTCTTGAGCTTGACAAACAATGCTGGTTTTATAGAGAACATTTTTTGGAGTGAAGGGCTCAAAACATGTGAGTTGATTTTAGTATCGGTTGATCACGTTTTAGATGACTTATATACACCTAAAATTAACTAAATAAACCTACTATAGTCAGTTTAGGACGTGGGGTGAATTTTCCATTCACCCCATTAATGAAACATATGCAGCCTGCACCTTACAGTGCACCAACGACGGAGGCAATGACGAGGTGTCATACTGTCGATGGTCTGTGCCTGGCTTCCGTCGCCTGGCACTTATCCAAATTATTGTCTTTTTACATGAACCATGAAGGTTACAGTCAACAATACTTGCTCAAATGTCTGTTGGTGGACCAACGATCCGTCGTTGGGTTCGTCAATGGACATTGCCCAGGCAGTGTCTTCAACATCCTTGGTTCCTTCTTGTGGGGCCCCTTGTGGGGACCTTTAGAAGTCGTACCCGGACGTTTCAAGCATGAATATAAACCTTAACAAGTTATAGAACTTGAACATAAATTTCATCCAAAACAAACACCTCCAAGACGTCCAAACAGGCAAAGCCCCATCAAGACACACGTTGAACATCTTAAGGCTATGTTTTGAACGCTTTGGACGTTCTTGGTCGTTTAACCTCCAAACATATAGAAACTTCATATACTATCATTTAAAATAATTATAAACCATTTAAATAATTTATAAACTCATTTCATACAAATTTAATCATGCATAGACACATGAGGCACATAAGCGACTAGTCGTCGAATGTCTTGGTCATCCCTTAACATTCGACTTCCAAATCACTTCAAACTTTGCACACTGACTCTAAACCATATAATAAGATATTTTAAAACCTTAGAAATTTAGGACGAACATTTTAGGCTCTAGACACCTTATATCATATTTGGGGTCTTACAATATCCCCCACTTAGGAACATTCGTCCTTGAATGACACTTAGGACAATTAAATCACAACAAGGATTTCAATGCATATTAAAGCAATTCATATAAGTGATAACATCATCACATAGAAGTTAATGTTCCATACATTACAAGGAATAAAAGTTCACATCATTTATCACTGAATGCGCACAAGCAAGCAAAACTTAAATTCACTCACTCTTTAATACATCAAACACAAAGGCTCCTATCATGTTCATAGGAGGAACATGCTTCTCCTAGTCATAACATGGTCATTACACCTTAATTCATTAAGATATCATCTTTGAAACTACTCTTCAAGTTCCACATAGGAAGATTTCAACAACACTCAAGAAGCAATTTAGGCACTCAAACTTAAATGCACATAGACTTAAGTTAATTGAATCAACAAAGATCTTCATTAGTTAGACCTAGTGCCATGAAGGTCATACTCAATCATACAATGGTTAGTGGTGTCCACGGAGTAATGTCCTTCTCCTCAACACACTTACATGTATCATGAGTTCACACCTAAGCAAGGTACAAGGTCAATTTACTTTCAAATGAGAAATTTTTTACTTTTAAACCAAGACATGCTTATGTTTCCTTCCTAGTGAAGTCTAAATGATAACTCACACCAAGCACATCACAACAAATAGAAAGTAATTTCACAAAATGCCAATTTCTAACATTGTAGTCATCTTCACATTGAGCATATTTTGAGAAGAATCACACAAATCACAGGCACACACACGAGCACTTAGAGCCTACAATTTGCATTCCAAATCATAAAAGTCACATATTTTTTAAGAGACTCAATACATTTCATATTAAAGAGACTCAACCTTTTATTATAAGGCTAAACATTCCACCTCACAATTGACTTAAACAAGTTTCTTGTCTTATCTCATGAAGTCAAATGCAAACTTAGCATATTAAGATGCACAATACACAAAACATGCATTTTATCAACAATTTCTTTCATGCACTATGGAATCTTAAAATATCCTTAACGTAATGTCAATAAAGACATACCAAACATGTAGAGGTCAGGAAATTCATACTTTATACAAAACTCTATTCATGAAAAATCTTAATAAAATTTCAATAGATTCAAGCTCAAGTAAGAATAGAAAGTCAATGGTAGAAAATATCTACAACCTTACTACTCAATATCCATACCCCACTTAGGGTAAACCCAATTAAGAGCAACTTAACCCAAACTTAAGAGAATCTTTATTTGTCATCACTTAAAAGTGATTACCATTTAGAAGGAGTTTACAGTAAGTCAAGCAAGGCATTCTAAACATCATCTCCTAGGCAATTTACCCCCAATTAACAAGTTACGTCATCTCATTTAACCACATAAGGTTTTTATACGATACAATAGACACAAAGGTCATACATCATTAGGGGAAACAACAAGGAGACTTAGTCATAAGGACTCTCATTTTTTTAATTTCAATAGAAAAATTCCCTTTTGCATTCATTGTTACATTTATATACATCAATTGTATACACAAAGAACAATTTAGTTGATTCTCCAAAAATGTTACAGTAAGTTGCCTAGCTTTACAGTGAGCATGCTTCCAAATATCCAAAAATGCAACATTTAGACAATTGAGGGGACAACCATGGCAATATAAGATAAAAATCTTTACCAACTCAACCTTCATAAGCATGCATATCATCATCACAACTAGGATCAAGTCTTTACAAAGTACTCCAATTTATACTAGCAACTCATCAAGTACCACTTATATACAAAGAAAACTATGCACACTTTTAAACACATATTCTTAGGGTAGCATACTTCCCTAGGTAATCACTACACATCTCAAGTTCAAATAATAGTATTAGTCTATCAACATATAATGTCATATAGTAATACAACATTCCAAAGGAATTCACTTTAACCATAATAACTTTTAACATGTTTTAACTATATCATGACATACATTTCTCAATATATAACATGTTATTTCACATAAGTTTCATATATGCCATAATTGGCATCACATCATCAAATAAGCCAAAAGTCACCTTCGCACATACTCATTCAAACCATACAACAAAGATAAGCATTTAAAACTCACCTTTCTCCCTCAAGCATAGAGACAATCTCATCCAAAAAATTACATCCAAAAGACCACCGGAAAAAATAACGTACGAGAGAGATCTTAAAGAGTTAAGTTCTATGGCACGATATGAGAACTATTAACAAAGGAAACTCTATCATCCTATAGCCTGTCATACCATTTGATGTGTCGCGACTCAACACCAATTATACAAGACTCTACCAGACGTGGCAATATGAGACTTCTTGGACCCTAAACCACCTTTAAAAACCTCATGCTCTAATACCACGTGGTGTCACGTCAGGGGAGCACCCCAAGAAGTAACATGGCGTACTTGACCTCTAGAAGATCTTAGACAAGCCCATATTAAGTCCAAGTTGAGGTCACTTTACAGTGAACTCAATTTCCTTTACAGTTAACTCTTCCTTTTAATTCATTAGTCTTCCAAGAAATCCTTTAGGGATACTTGGTACAATGTATCACCTTAAGTCCACGAGAAAGTATATACATAACCTACACAAGTAAACACATACCATCATAGAAGTATAACACAACATAGACATAGTTAAGCCAAGACTAAAAGGACATTACAATGAACTCCTAGTAAATATGCACATATACTTACTTTCACTTCATATTGAACCTTATAATACCTAACTCATGCCCCCAATCTAAGTCTACTAGTGCAATGTAAATGTCAGGCCCCATAGACTTACACATACTTTGTAAACCTATCATGAGACCACAAGCCATTACATCCAAATCATATATCAACATAGTAAGAGAAGACAACTTCATTTATGTCAAGTAACACCTTCACCATATAGTTAACAAGATTAACATCATCCATAGGGACTCATATCATGCACATCTTCATGACAAATATACAATTACTACAATGTCATACATAAAGGACACATACATAGTGACATTTATTAGAACACCTTTGTAAGACTTCCTAAGGAGTCACTTGTGCAATGTCTAGATGGATTCATTACTTCCACCTATCCTAAGTTACTTATTTTAAGTCCTCCTTGTTAGGATCTTATTCATTTGCTTCCATTGTCCATTTTACATTAGGAAAATTATAGCCTTAATCGACACTAGGATCTTATTCATTTGCTTCCATTGTCCATTTTACATTAGGGAAATTATAGCCTTAATCGACACTAAGACCATGGGTGGTAAACATTGAATGCGGTGTCATAGAACCCCACACCGAAAGGAGGTAGTCTACTGGCCAAAGTAGAACCAAATGTGACATGGCTTTCTAGGTGGATCAACTAGCTAGTATCCTATGGTGGCAACATAGTTTATGGAATTTGGGGGATTTATTGAAATATAAACTCTACACCATATGTTGCGTCATGATGCTATCCGCACGTGAAGAGCGTAGTGAACCCTACCTCCCCTATTTGGGAAAGTGTCACTCCCTCACATGCGGACCATAGTGAACCCAATCTTACCTATTTGTAAAGTATCACCCCCTCATCTACAAGTTCACTTGGTGCTAAGAAAATTTCCTATTATTGAAAAGCCTTTATTACATTTATTTATAATAACATAGGCTTAGGATAGTCATTGTTCATATGCTTATAGCATATCCAAGCACCTATATAGTTTTGGAGTATTCTATGAAAAACCTCTCAATGTTCCTCCATTAACTAGATCATCATTCATGTGTGTGAGTGTCTACATAGATGTGAGCAAACCTTTCATGTAACACATAATGTCACACATGTTCATATATCAATGCATGAGTCTATAGGCATAACTATATGAGCAATCATTTCATATACCTACTAAGACACTATGCACATTCATACCTCATCATATCATATACATCATATTCATAACATGTTCACACATTCATCCTTCATGTACTTAGAAATCCAAACCTAGGAACTATCCGATCAAGATACACATGTGCAATGTATAGACAAGGTCTCACAGCTTTTGCCCATACTAGTACACCTATCAAGTCATCCTAGCAAGTGAATACATAAAAATCACCTTAATATTATCCATCGATAGACTAGAAGACTAGGTCAATTTACATAATCACTTCATCAAAGGAAATCATGCTTCATCTATCCACAATTCAAGATATCGTCATATACATAATATTATCCATCGATAGACTAGAAGACTAGGTCAATTTACATACGTCATCTTTACTTCAATCATACAAGATTCTTATTCATAATCCAATTATTATAATAACAGTAGATACAACCAACCTAATTTAATCGAAATCCACATTAATTCATTTAGAAACCAATGTTACACTGGACCATGGAAACTAGGCTAAACATGCTCAAATCTTCATACATTGATCCTCATGGATCCTTAAACATCAATTCAACATAAATTCATTTAAATAATGGCATATACAATCACTTCATTGGAATAGAATCATAATTCAATCAATAGCAATTCAAGATCATAAAGCCCATCGTTTTGGTGAATGAGCATGGGTTCATCATGCAACTACAGTAAATTCAAGTTAAAACCATTGTATTAAATTTAATTAATCATTATTAAATTGTTCAAAACCTTTTTAGAAAGAACCCATGGCAGATTGAAGAAGAAGGACTTTGATCATACTTTTCTTCTTTGAAATCTTTGAGAATGGCTCTCTAGATGAAAAGATAACTAGAGATGAAGATCACCATACATTTGTCTAGTTTGAAACCTATAAGACTTTATGATTAATCCATGTAAAACCCTGATTAAGTATCTTCTTGAGATTCACCAACAATGGTGGTTTTAGAGAGAACTTTATTCGAGGGAAGAGCTCAAAGCATTTTAGTTGATTTTAGAATGGGTTGATCACGTTTTAGATGAATTATATACACCTAAAAATAACTAAATAAACCTATTATAGGCAGGTTAGTACGTGGGGTTAATTTCTCATTCACCACTTTAATGAAACATACGCAGCCTGCAACTTACACTGCACCAACGACGGAGGTAATAACGAGGCGTCATGCTGTCGACGGTCTGTGCCTTGCTTCCGTCGCCTGACACTTAAATAAATTCTATTATTGTGACCTTCCCCAGGAAATTTCAAGTAGATGATACTTTCTCGAATTGCAGTTGGTGGACCAACGATCCATCTTTGGGTCCTTCTTTTGGGGCCTCTTGTGAGGTGTTTTAGAAGTCGTACCCATAATTTTCCAAAGTAAATACAAACCTTAACAAGTTATAGACATTCCAAATAAATTTCATCCAAAACAAAAACCTACAAGACGTCCAAATAGGCCAAGCCCCATCAAGACACACATTGAACATCTTAAAGGCTATCTTTTGAACGCCTTGGACGTTCTTGGTCGTTTGACCTCAAAACTTATCGAAAATTAATATAATATCATTTAAAATAATTATAAACCATTTAAATACTTTATAAACTCATTTCATATAAATTTAAGCATGCACAGACCCATGAGGCACATAAGCGACTAGTCGTCGGATGTCTTGGTCGTCCCTTGACGTTCGACTTCCAAATCACTTCAAACTTTGAACACTGCATCTAAAACATAAATTAAGACATTTTAGAACATTATCACCTTAATATGAACATGTTAGTATCTACACACCTTATCTCATTTTCAAGGTCTTACAATTTCCATATATACCTCCAAGTTCCATAAATTGTTCTTGCCCCATAGGATCTAGCTAGTGATATAACATAGTATGATAGCATGTGTTGATTTTCTAATTTTTCTAAGAAGAGAACATTTCCTTGGTGTAAAGCTCTACAACAACAAATTCTATGTTATCACCCATTGTCTTAAAGTCTGTTAAGGCTATAGTTACCCTAAAGTAAAATGGACAATTGAAGTAAAGTAGGACCCTAACTAGGATAACCTAAGGGAAGTTTCTTAGTGTAGGTTGGGGTATGACATTAACATGTGCATTGCACAGGAATATCTTAAATGGATTTTTAGGAAGTTGTTCGAATGTATGTGATTATGTTCATGTTCTTATGCATGAAATTGTAGTCTTCTGTACTTGTTGTGATGAAATGCATGGTATGATTCTATTTGATGAGGTCTCTTATTATATGCATGATGTTAGTCTTGATGACTACATGATGAATGTATTTCTTGATGTATGAAATGAATTGTAAAGGCTTGTAGTCTCATGATAGGTTTACTAAGTATGTGTGAGGCTATGGGGCTTCACATGTACATTGCACTAGTAGACTTAGATTGGATTTATGAGTAAGGTTCTATTATGTTCTATGTGAAGTGAAGTTACTATATGTGCGAATTGACGAGGGCTTACTGTAATATCATTAGGATCTTGGCTTAAGTGTGTCTATGATGTACTATACTTCTGTGATTGTATGTGTTGGCTTATGTAGGTTGCATGTATGATTTCCATGTGGCCTTAAGGTGATGTATTGCACCAAGTATCACTAAGGGTTACTTGGAAGGTGAAGGAATTAAGGAGAAAATGAGTTCATTGTAAAGGAAGGGTTAGTTTACTGTAAAGTGGATGTGCTTATTGTAAAGTGGGGGTTATTATGACTTAAATGAAAGGTGTGATTTTATATGATGTTTGATATTAAAATATTACTATATGAAGTATGTCAACTGTATAATGCTTATTGTATCAAATTTTTATGAAGTCTTCACAAAAAAGTGTGATGCATGGTTTCAAGTAAAATATCACTTTTAATGCATGGTTTTGCATGGTTGTCATACTTAGTGCATTTCTGTATTAACTCTATTGTTCTCTACCTTTTTACACAAAGTGTAGGTTATGGATGCTTAAAGGATGTAATTAATAGCAAGGAGCTTGATATGTGATTCTCAAGCTCAAGGAAAGGAATCCTTAAGTCCAAGGATTCCCTAGGTCATATCTTACACTAAAGTTTAGTAATAATGTACTTATGGTTTATTTTGTAAGGTTTGTGTCCCTAATTTCTCTAATAATATTGAGTCTACGATGGCAAAGAGACTTAGATTCTTTAACTATGTATTATGATATTTTATAAGTATATTGGAAGTGATGTAGCATATGATGTGCTATGAAAGTTTTAAATTTTCTGCTAAATTTACCTATGGCAATGCGATGAATGATAACTATGGGCTTGTATAATACCTCCAAGAGGTCAAGTACGCCATGTTACTTCTAGGGGGTGCTCCCCGATCGTGACAAATGTGGTATCATAGCATCATTTTTACAAAAGTGGTTTTAGGGTCCAAAGACTTATATAGCCACATCCAGTACGATCTCGATCATTGGTGGTGAGTCGTGACACATCTTTGAGCGAGAGGCTATAGGTTGATAGAGTTTCCCTTATTCACTATTCACCTATCGTGCCATAGAACTTAACTCTATAAGATCTCTCTCTTATCTTTTCTTGTTCGGTCGTCTTTTGGATGTGATTGCTTGGATGAGATGGTATCTCTATGCTTGAGGGAGAAAAGGTGAGTTTTTATGCTTATCTTAGTTTTGTGGTTATATGAGTATGTGTGAAGGTGAACCTTGAGATGTGTTGATGTGATGCCATTTATGGCTATATATGATATTTATGTGAAATGACATGTTATGTGAAGATTTATGCTATTATTTGGTTATAGCTTGTTGGAAGGTTGTTATAGTTGAATTGAGCTCGTTTCTGGAGTGGTATGTTGATATATGATTTTTCATGATGATAGTCTAATGTTATGGTTTAGACTTGAAATGGTTTGAAAAAGTGTGATAAATAGCTAAAGATGCATGTTGCCTTAAAATATGTTTAAATCTTTCATTGTTGCTTTTTTATATGCTTAATGCTTCATAGTTGCTGGTATATATTGGAGTCTTTGGTATAGACTTGGTTCTAGGAATGAAGATAGTGTGCTTACCTTGTAGGGTGATGACGTGGGTTGGATGACCTAGAAGTTACCTTACATTAGTATTGAAAGAAAAGAAAGAGGACTTATGGCTAAGTCTCCTCTATTATTTTTCCCTAATGTTGTCTAACCCTTGATGTTCTCGGTATAGTTGAGTCCTTATGTGGTTGGGTAGTATGAACTATTTTGAATGTTATGCATTTCCTTTAGGTGCTAGGCCTAGATAAATGGTGATAGTTGAGTAAAGTTGCTCTTAAATGGGTTTACCCTAAGTGGGGGATAAGGAGGAGAGTAGCAAGGTGGTGGATTTCCTATATTTTCCTTCTATGTTTATTTGAGCTTGAGACTAAAGAGTTCTTAGAAGCTTGTTCATGATAGAAGTCTTGATAAAATTATGAGTTTGATGTTCTCCATATGTTATGTATGTCTTAAATGACACTATGTTAAGCATGTTTTGAAGATTTTCAAATGCATGAAAAAGGATTTTCGATCGAATTCATGTTTTCTCATGTTGATTCTGCATCTTGATTTGTTAGTTGTGCATTAGAATCCATGAGATCAGTTAAAAATCATGTTATATGTTACCCTTAGTATGTGGCACTTTAAGCCATCAATGATAAATTGAGTCTCCTTAAAATGAAAAATGATGAGTGTTTTGAAAATTATGTGACTTTTATGATTTGGAAAGCATGAGTGTAGGCTCACTTTTGCAAAGTGAAGGCATTTCTAACTAGTGTCCTCGTGTGTGCCTATAAGTGACAAGAATTTCCCTAAATAATGCATGTTCATGAAAGCTATAGTTATGCTAGAAATTGAAATTTATGTGACATGACTTCCTATTGTTATAATTTGTGTGGTCAGAATTACCATTTTAACTTCACTCAAAAGAAAGTTTGAGCATACTTTGGTTAAAATTTGAGAATTTCTCATTTAAAATGAATTGACCTTTGTGCCTTGGTTGGGTGTGAACTCAAGAGACTTGTAAGTGTGTTGAGGAGAAGGATATTCCTCCTTAAACATAACTAACCATGGTATAGTTGACTTTGGCCCTCATGGAAGTATGCCTAACAAATATGAATACATTGTTGATCTACTTGACTCAAGTCTATGTGCATTGAAGTATGAGTGTTTATTTGCTTCTTGAGTGTTTTTGATTCTGCATAAGTGTGACTTGAATGTGGTTTCATAATGTGCTCTTAATAAATTAAAATGTAAAGACCATGTTATGATTAGGTGAAGGATGTTATTCCTATGAGCATGACAAGAGACTATGTGTTTTATGGATATAAACGTGAGTTAATAAAGGTTTTGCTTGCTTGTGTTGCATTAAGTGCTAATGGTTTGAAGTTGTGTTCCTTGTAAGTTTGGTGCATTGACTGCCACGTGATGATGCTATGAATATTGTGATTCTCTATAGATTCATTGATGTCCTTGATGTTTTTAAAAATATCTCAAGTGTCATTCGACGACAAATGTTCCCAAGTGGGGGATACTGTAAGACCCCCTAAATGAGTTAGGATGACTAGAGCCACACATGTTCCTATAAGTTTGTTAATATTCCAATTAATTGTTTTAAAGGATGTATGATTTATTTGAGGTCATTTGAAAGTCAAACATCCATGAACGTCCAAGATGTTCGAAAGTTAGCCCTTGAGATGTGCATGTGTGTCTTGGTGTGTCTTGACATTTTTTACGTATTTTTTTGGGTGAAAATGATGCGTAGGGTCCCTAACATGTTAATTTGTGTATTTACGTTGGAAATGTCTGGTACGACTCCCCAAGGACCTCGCAAAAGGCCCTCAAGGAGGACCTAAAGGCTGCTTAGACACTGGCAGTGTCAATCGATAAGCCAAGTTGACGCCCCATTCCTCAATTGAAGCCCTGTCAATGAGAGGCATAAATAAAAATTTAGATTTGTGATCCTTGTGTCTCAAAGGAGGAGTTGTAGTCACCAAGGACAGATCATCAGGACGCCTCGTCGACTTTTGACCATCGATGGTGCCAGCAATCTGCTGCACATACTGTTTCATTAAAGAGGTGAATGGGAAATTCATCCCACGTCCCTAAATTACTATAGGTTGTTTATTTAACTATTTTATGATATACTAAGTTAGTTAAAAGGATCAAAACCCCATTTCCAATCCATGATTGCAAAATTAGACTTCCCTCTCAAAAATATCCTCTCTAGAAACATCCATGGGAGATGAATCTCAAGAACAATTTGGAGCTTGGATTCTTCATGAATATTTCGTGGTTCTCTCCTATAATAAGGCATGGTGATCCTTCATCTCTATATAACCTTTCATCTAAAGAGTTCCTTTCAAAGTTTTCTAAGAGAATTCATGATCATTCTTCCTATATGCCAATTTAGCCATGGGTGCTTTATCAAAACATTTTCAAAAGATATCTAATGATGAATTGATGATAATTTACTTATTATAAAGTTACTTTCAATCCAATTGCATGATGAACCCATGTTCCGTCTAATTCTCAAATTACCCTATGTTATGGCCATTGTGGTCTAGATTATGTGTTGATTCAATTATGATTCTAGCATGTTGAATTGCTTATATCTACTGCCAATAATGTATATTGATGGTGAATTATTGATGAGTGACCCATGTGGATCAAGGTTTGAAGGTTTGAATGGGATTAGCCTATATTCTTCTATTGATTGGTGATGTAGTGTATACCATGTGATCTTGATCTTATGATAATTGAATTGTGGATTTCGATTATTTTAGTATATTTGCAACTACTTTTATATAAATGAATTATTGATGAATTATGACCATTTATCATTGATGATCAAAGCAAGGGAGTTTTGGTAAGAATGATCTATGTTCTTTTATCCTCTATAGATTGATAATGCAATGTACATAATGTAATCTTAACTCTGGGATAGATGAAGCATGATTTCGTTTATGATAAGATACCTTTAGCTACTGCTCTATATTTATAATATTTATGGAATGTGAGTATAGATCAATGATGATCAAAGGTTGATAAATTGGTAAGATAGCTCTATTTCTCTACTTTTCTTGATAGAATTGGCCTTGTATAGCATTGTGTGGTATGTTCCACTTATGGTGGAGGTGTTTAATTCTTGTCAATTCATATATGTGATGTGATCATGGCCTTGAAGGCAATTGTATTATGAAGGTCTGTGGTGATGATCACCAAAATGTGAAGCTTATGCCTGGTTTTCATCCTAGTTGTGATCTAGGTTGTATTGCTAATGTAATGTGTATGTGAATGACTATTTTAGGGTTGGTTTAGGTGCTTCCATTGATGATATACAAATGGTTACTGAACCTTTACCTATGTACCCCTTTATGAATGTGTGATTGTCTATGGTAAGGTGTCTTGAATGCATGTGTTGTAATTATCTTGTCTCCTATGCTATAATGTGTTGTATGGTATATTCTTGTATATGCATTGTGGTCCTTATAGGTTGACTGATTCAATGTGTTTTTGATAGTCATTAAGTGATCATGTTTACCAATGTACATGTCACGACCCGGATTCTAGAATCCAAATCGCAACCGGAGTCGTTAACCTCTCAAAAGTCGCAAACAAGCCTCTTATTGCATTCATCACATTCATATGGTTAATTTTAGCGGAAAATTTAGAACTTTTTAAAACGTATGAAGTATACATAGACTTCATATAGTTATTACATAGTTAAATCATATATTAAGATCATAGTAAAGAACAACCATCTATCATCAAGAATCAATTCGAAATCGAAGATAAATATATCATAATTAAATTTGCCAAACACGGCCTTAATACAAAACTTCGAATGAAATTATTAAAGAAAGGCTAGGGACAACATACACTAGCTATGTGTACTACTAGGCTAGACTAAAACTGTAGCATCCTTGAAAATCAAAAGGACCTACCACAACGTTTGGAGAACACTGATGTCCAAACCGCTGCAATGAATCTTCAATCTACTCTCTGACCTGTACCTATAAAAAAAAGTAAATTATATAGGGTTAGTACACCACTTGTACTAAGTATGGGTGTATGCACACTTACACATAAGGACTATGCATGATCAAGGAAACCTCTTCCGAAACAACATACCATTTCTTGAAATTACAGCACTAGACTTTCTTAAATCATTAGTTATGAATTGTGGTATGATTATGATGTATTTTAATGCATTCAAAGCACACAACTCATTTTCTAGGTGATTACCAGTCATTAGTGTCATCAACACAATTTTAGAACCACTCGGGCGAAATTCAAAAATTTGATAACCCCCAACTCGAGAGCTCCTATACCTATACTTAGTTTTATTTTCAATATTTTTCTTCTTGTTGTTGCGTAGTTTAATAATTCCTTTGGTCGTATGTTTTACTTACAAGTGCAATGATTCATTTAGTCTCATACCCACAATGAATCTAGTTAATTATTCCAAGGACCGAGGAAAGATTTCACTACCTTACAATAAGCCATTCGTTACTCTATGTATTCATTAACATTTCATACGCCAGTTTCTATTGGGCATGACATTTGTTTCATTACTTTCATGTTAGGGAAGTTATGAGGTTTTTAGTTTTCATTATGTTTCTACTTCTCTTTATTGGCATCATGAGTCATTATAAGTCAATCTTATTTGGATTTACCCATTATTTGTTGAAACATCATAAGTGTGATATTGGCAATGGACATTCATAAGCTCTTCTTCATAGCTCGCTTTGAACATACGTTCCATCATCATTCTTTATTAATTTCATAGACACATCTTTAGAAATATGATCATGTGAGATAACATGAAATACAATGTCTTCCCCTCACCGAAAAGAGGTGATTCACCAATTAAAACAAATCTAGATCATGTGATCTACTCATGAAATCAAGTGTCCGTCCCATACCGAAAATGGGTGATTCCCGGCTAAGACGAATCCATATCGAGTGTTCACTACACAGTGAAAAGGAGTGGCTCACGGCTATAGTGAACCAAGAACATATTTTGAGAATTAACCAACATATATCATGTGAGCTAGACATGAAATCCAGTGTCTACCCCACACCAACAAGAGGTGATATCACTGGCCAAAGTGAAATCGAATACCTAGCTCGCTTAGGTGGAAACCACTGGCTAGTTCCTATGTTTGCTAGATACAGTTCGAAGACTAGGGACTTAAGGAGATTACTTATCCACCTCGGTGGTAGCCTCGTCTCATGAGACTTACGCGTGTAAGCACATGCTCATAAATAGTCTATCGGTGCTTGGCTCACTTTCATTATCTTCTTTATCTTTTAGAGATGACTCAAAAATCATAGAAGCTTGCTTCTAGATAGGGATTTACTTACTCTATTAATGACTTGTCCTCCTTAATTTATATTGATGAAATGTGAATTGTCCTTACATATCATCCTTTCGTGTTAATAAGACTCGTCTCAGATGTTCTAACACTTTCATTCGTGAGTATTTTTAACATAGTAGCTTAGGTGTATTTGAGGCTTGTCTCACTTGTTTGAATACCTCCTTTTGATCACTTTCTTAACTTAGACATCTTTAGTTATGTTATTACTCGCGTTACTTTCTTACCTTCGTTTAGTAGCTTCATATCATCGTTTATGGACAATGAGCATTTCATTTAATGAATTATATAAGTTCATAGTTCATTCTTTTAGAGCATGTTAGGACTTGTGCCAATGAATGACTTGCATTTGGATATGGATTCATTGAATTACTTTAGATGTGGTTATATTGTCATTTCAATACTTAGGCTATATATGATTGGCATAAAAAAAAGTATAGGCCTAAGTAATTTGGAAAAGATTTCATAGCCATCTTTGTTGGCATAAGCCTATTTTACATCCTTTCATGTTTAATTTGATATGTATTAACTGTTAGCCAATTTTTTATTTATTTAAAGATAACATTATAGTCAATTCCATTCAACTTGTTGGACAATATTTTGCTAGCCATTTTATTGGCATAAGCCAAACATTCACTAAAGATTTAATGTCATGGAGATCTTTTAAGCCAATCTTAGTTCATGACTTTAAGCATAACGTTTTTAAACATCTTGGACAGCATCTTATTAACATTTGATGAATATAGCATCTTCATAAATTCACATTAACAGTAAGTATGCATTAAGACGTGACACATCAACACTTGAACATTTTCGGACATAACTTAGCAATACATCGTTCTTTAATTCACGTAAGAAACCTTTCATCGTATGAGTGAAATTCATGGTTCATTCTACATTTAACAATAAAGAAGCCTACACATTAAGATCATTTATCACCACATACAAACAACATGATCAAGACTAATCTATACAACATGAAAATAATACAAGGATACTAGGGAAAGAGGGAAGTTCGACAAGAACTTTGGAAACAACCCTAGTTTTAAAGATTTCATGGATTCGTTCAAAGGAAAATACTCGTGGAGAAAGAATTTCAGGAGATAAACCCATACCATAAGTAGAACTTAATCTACGAATACCACCTTTAACGAAACCTTGAAGTAACCTTGAAATTACCCTAGAGAAATCGATAAACTTTTTGCCTTTTTCTTTCGTTGTTTTCTGATTTGCGTTGGGAAACTCTTAGTGTTTGAATGGTAGTATAAGTATAAGGAACTAATATTTAATCATTCAAATAAGGTTTAATAATTTAATTAAATAAATTAATTAACTAATTACGAAAAAGCTCCTCCTAGATTGACTAGAAATAGGAAAACACAACAAACTCAAATCTGAAAATTTTCCTAAGAATTTAATTTTTACCCTTTAAATTAATTAATTGACCTATGGTAATTAATAAAGTACCCCTAAATCATTGGACTCATAATTAACCCTTTTGGACCATCCTAGGTAAAGTATTAGGATGTTTCTTGAGTTGTACTAGGTTAGTGTATGAATTTCGGTTTGACCCTTTTAATTTAATTAATTAAATGGATAATTTAATTAATTAAGTGACCTAGGTTAATTAATAAAGTACACTTAAGTCGTTATAACCATAACTAATCCTTTGGACATCCTAGGTTAGGTACTAGGTTTTCTTTTTCTTGTATAACCGAAATCTTGAAATTGCTCTGTGATTTTGGTTTTGCCTTTTTTAAATTAATTAATTATGATTATGAATTAATTAATTAAGTAACCTAGTGTAACTACAAAATTATCCCTAAGTCGTTAGGACCATAACCAACCCTTTGGAAAATCCTAGGTTAGGTACTAGCTTGTCTCTTTAACTAGTTACTAGGTTAGTGTCACCCAATTAAGTCTTAGGTTGTCGGTATACTAGATAATTTATTTTTTGTTTGTTATAGGTTAGTTAGTTAGTTAGTTAGGGAAGTAGGTTACATTCTAGAATTAGTTAGAGAGCTAGGCTCCACATAAATGAACCCATGTGCACGTCTGTCCCCTAACTACCCTAACTAAATTTGGTTAGGATGGTCCCCTCTTGGCCGTTTCTCTCTTGTCTTGCCCATGTGCTTGCACATGAGTTGGTTGTACATTCCTAACTAAATAATCTTGATTTCCTTTTGGGAATACTTACTTATTGTCCCAAGGACCCTCACTATTTCCTTGGGCACTACTTAATTTACGTGATCATTTTAAATGGTCATGTGCTATTGTAGTAGGCTTGACATTTGGATGCCTAGTACATAGTGCATTGGGTTGACAACTCATCGTTTTTATTATCTTAGGGTCTTCATTTCAGGTACATTCATTGGACAAGCTCATTAATACCTGAAAAATTAGCTGACGCCTTTAATCCAATATTTTCTATTATGCCCATAATTTTCTAATATGCCCTAATATTTCTAAATATTGGGCATAGGGATGCCTATTTACCGCTAATTGCTATTCTTAAAGCTTAATAGGCCCTTCACTAGATGGGTATATTTTCTAGAATGTTACATTATCCCCCCCCCCTTAGGAACATTCGTCCCAGAATGACACTACACATTATCTCAAATCAAAGAAGGTAATTTTTGAAAATATCATAACATACTTGAGACTTTACTCTTTCTGAATTTCTGATTCACACTTACTCTGGATAATGCATATTACTCTTGATTATCTGAAGCTTCATATTTGATATTAAGGAACTTCCTTTTCAATCGCAATTAACTTAATGCACATCACAACTCATGCAACACAAAAATCATGCCTATGCTATACAAAAACAGAAACATGAGTGCAAACATGAACTCATTTTAACTCACATAGTGCAAATATAATACATATATTTATGGACTTACAATACCAAAGATGGACTAATGCACTAAAACTTAGAATTTCTTAAACAAAACCAGACTTAGGAAGAGTATATCTAACCTCAAGAACTGAACAAATGAGGGTAACGCGATCTCATATCGATCTCGGCCTCCCACATTGCTCCCTCAACAAGGTGGTTCCTCCATACACCCTTACAGTGGCAACCTCCTGTTCCGTAACTGTTTCACTTGGTTCTCTAAAATTTCAACGGGAACCTCTTCGTAAGAAAGGTTCTCATTGACTCCTATCCCCTTAGATAACATCTTGTTGGCATTAAGTTTTCGACCTAATGACGCCCTACTTAATTTCAAACGGACTTGCCACTACGCCATCTATTTCTCTACATATCCCTTCGACCCTAACACTCTCTCCTATGTGAGTACTTACTAGAAAAGGTTCATGCATGATCTCAAGATGTAAGTCAAATTTATAAGCCACTAAAGGAGTAACAAAAGACAAGCTAAATCCTGGATCTAATAATGCATAAACAGGAAAGAAGAAGACAAGGAAGTTACCAGTATCTACATCAGCGGACTTCTCTTGTTCCTCTCTTCCTTTCAACGCATAGAACCGGTTTATCTTGGGGGAGTCGGTTGCAGCATTAGGATTTTGCAAATGATGACCACCTGTCCTGGCTTGATTTCTTACATATGGACAGTCCATGACTATATGCCCACTCTTGCCTCATCCATAGCAGGCATTAGTACCTACCAAACACTCACCTCCATGCGAACGACCACACTTATAACACGACTTGCTATCACGCTGGGAATTTCTATCATTTCCCTCCTTGGCATTAGTATTCTTAGAAGGAATAGGATTTCCTGAGTGCCTCTTGAACTTAGGACTGTTCTGGACTCCAAATGAGCCCCTACCCGAGCTTGAATGAGTATGATCCGCAGGCTTAGGCTTCTTGCTTTCATGAACTTTCCTCTTACGGAGGCTCTCCTCCACTTGCTGAGCATGCACCATCAATATGCCCTGACCCATGTTGTCATGAAACATGGCTTCCTGACAATATTCTACTAGATCCTCCGATGCGCCAGTCACAAATCTGCTCATCTCATTCCTACTATTTTCCACCAAAGAACAAGCATACTTTGAAAGTTTAACAAACTTCAAGGAATACTCCTTGACAGACATACCTCCTTGTCTCAGGTTGATGAACTATTCAACCTTTACTTCACGTTGATCTCTAGGAAAGAACCTCCCAAGAAAGGCAGTCTTGAGAACATCCCAAGTGATGGGGACATCTCCTCGTCCTCGACCATCTGCCCACGTCCGGTACCCAACATATGCCACATACTTGAGGTGATATGAAGTCAACTCAACCTTCGCCTCCTCATAAAAACCCATGGCACACAAAATATTGTGGATCTCATCCACGAAAACCTGAAGATCATCATTGGTCTTGGATCCGTAGTAAACTAGGGGATTTATTTTGGTGAAGTCCCTCAGCCTGCTAACCATTGTGCTAGCATGCGGGTTCTCTCTGGGAGCACCCTCTCTTGTGTCTTGATCCGTGATGGATAGAGCCTTAGTGGTGATGGCATGTGTCATCTGCAATAATGTTTCCCTCACTTCACCATCTGCCAACCCAGCTAGGTTGATCGACACTTGAATTCCAGCAGCTGGGGCTTAAGGAGGAGCTTGGTTTGCTCTAGCAGCTTCTTCCTCAACTCTTCTCACGGCATTCCTCCTTGTGTTCATCTTTCTGCACGTCGACACAAGAAGAGAGGTAGATCCTTAAAATGACATAAAAATGCCACAACTGTACATGGCACGATAAAGAGTATAAAAAGGGAAGATTTCCTATTACCGCGTAGTCTTTAAGTCATGATTGTGGCGCGCTTCACAACCATAAGTTAGAAACTACATAACGTGGTGTTTTTTAGCTTTATTCCTAGGTAATTTAATATTATGCTATGATACCAAGATTGTCATGATCCCGATTCTGTAATTTGAATCGGAACCGGCGTCATTGACCTCTCAGAGGTCGCAGACAAGCCTCATTTTGCATTCATCACATTCATATGGTTAATTTTAAAGGAAAATTTAAAACTTTTTAAAACGTATGAAGTATACATAGACTTCATATAGTTATTACATAGTTACATCATATATTAAGATCAAAGTAATGACAACCATCTATCATAAATAATCAATAAACAAAAGATGAATATATCATAATTAAGTTTTCGAAACACGATGTTATTAAAACGCTTCGAGATGAAAGTATTAAAGAAAGGCTAGGGAAAAAATCCACTATCTATGTCTACTTATAGGCTTGACTAAAATTTTAGCATCCTCGAAAATCAAGAGGACCTACCAAAAGGTTTAGAGAACGTTGATGTCCAAACCGCGCAATGAATCTTAAATCTGCTCTCTGACTTGCACCTATCAAAATAGTAAATTGTATAGGTTTAGTGCACCACTTGTACTAAGTATGGGTGTATGTACACATACACATAAGGACTATGCATGATCAAGGAAAGATCTTCCTACACAACATGCTTCTGGAAATTGCAGTTACTAGACTTTCTTAAATTGTAATTTATTAATTGTGGTATGAATATGATGCATTTTAATGAATTCAAAGCACACAACTCATTTTCTATATGATTACCAGTCATTACTGTCATCAACATATTTTAGAACCACTCGGGCGAGAATTCAAAAATTTGATAACGCCTAACACGAGAGCTCCACTTCCTATACTTAGTTTTATTTTCAGTCTTTTTTTTCTTCTTGTTTTGTAGTTCAATAGTTCCTTTAGTCCTATATGGAAAGATTTTACTACCTTATAATGAGCCATTCATTACTCTATGTATTCATTAACATTTCAAACGCCAGTTTCTATTGGCCATGCCATCTGTTTCATTACTTTCATGCAAGGGAAGTTATGAGGTTTTTAGTTATTATGTTTCTACTTCCTTATATTAGCATCATGTAAGAAGTCATTATAAGCCAATCTTATTAGGCATTGCCCATTATTTGATGAAAATTCATAAGTGTGATATTGGCAATTGACATTCTTAAGATCTTCTTCATAGCTCACTTTGAACATATGTTTCATCATCATTCTTTATTACCTTTATTTAGACATTTTTAGAAATAAGATCATGGGATAAAACATGAAATAAAGTGTATTCCCCACACCGAAAAGAGGTGATTCACCGATTAAAATGAATCTAGATTACATGAACTACTCAAGAAATCTAGTGTCTGCCCCACACCAAAAAGGGGTGATTCCCGGCTAAGGCGAATCCATATCGAGTGTTCACTCCATACTGAAAAGGAGTGGCTCATGGCTATAGTGAACTAAGAACATATTTTGAGCATTAACCGACATAGATCATGTGAGGTAGACATGAAATCCAGTGTCTACCCCACACCAACAAGAGGTGATCTCACTGGCCAAGGTGAAATTGAATACCTAGCTCACTTAGGTGAAAACCTCTGGCTAGTTCCTATGTTTGCTAGACATAGTTCAAAGACTAGGGACTTAAGGATACTAATTATCCACCTCAGTGGTAGCCTCGTCTCATGAGACTTACGCGTGCAAGCACATGCTCATAACTAGTCTATCGGTGCTTGGCTCACTTTCATTATCTTCTTTATCTTTTAGAGTTGACTCAAAAATTATGGAAGCTTGCTTCTAGATTGGGATTTCCTTACTCTTTTGATGACTTGTCATCCTTACTTTACATTGATGAAATGTGAATTGTCCTTACATATCATCCTTTCGTGTTAATGTGACTCGTCTCACATGTTCTAACACCTTCATTCGTGATTATTTTTAAAATAGTAGCATAGGTGTAAGTGAGGCTTGTCCCAATTTTTTTAATACCTCATTATGGTAAATTCTTAACTTACACATATTCAGTTATGTTATTACCCGTGTTACTTGCTTACTTTCGTTTAGTAGCTTCATATCATCATTCATACAATGAATTACATAAGTCCATAGTTCATTCTTTTATAGCATGTTGGGACTTGTCCCAATGAATGGCATGCCCTTGGCGATGATTCATTAAATTACTTTAGATGTGATTATATAGTCATTTCAATACTTTGGCTATATATGATTGGCATAAAAATAGTATTCGACTAAGTAATTTGAAAAAGATTTCATAGCCATCTTTGTTGGCATAAGCCAATTTAAAATTCGTTCATGTTTAATTTGATATGTATTAACCATTATCCAATATTTTAATTTTTTATAGATAACATTATCCTATTGCATTTAACTTGTTGGACAACGTTTTGTTAGCCATTTTATTGGCATAAGCCAAACATTCACTCAAGATGTGATTTCATGGAGATCTTTTAAGCCAACCTTAGTTCATGAGTTTAAGCATAATGATTTTAAACATCTTGGAAAGCATCTTATTAACATTTGATGAGTATAGCATCATCATAAAGTCACATTAACAGTAAGTATGCATTAACACGTCACACATCAACACTTTAACATTTTCGGACATAACTTAGCAATAGATCGTTCTTTAATTCACGTAAGAAACCCGTAGCATCATATGAGTGCAATTCATGGTTCATTTAAAATTTAACAATCATTAACCCTACACATTAATATCATCCATTACCACATACCAACAACATGATCAAGACTAATCTATACAAAATGAAAATAATACAA
The DNA here is from genome assembly GCA_027705065.1 of Solanum peruvianum. Taxonomy (NCBI): domain Eukaryota; kingdom Viridiplantae; phylum Streptophyta; class Magnoliopsida; order Solanales; family Solanaceae; genus Solanum; species Solanum peruvianum. The sequence goes on from JAKWJD010001756.1 coordinate 13,103,188, forward strand.
GGATACTAGGGAAAGAGGGAAGTTCGACGAGAACTTTGGAAACAACCCTAGTTTTTGAGATTCCATGGATTCTTTCGAAGGAAAATACTATTGGAGAAATAATTCCAGGAGAATAAACCCATACTTAAGTAGAAATTAATATACGAAGACCACCTTGAACGAAAACTTAAAGGAACCTTGAAATCGCCCTAGAGAAATCAATAAACATTCTGTCTTTTCCTTACGTTCGTTGTTTCTGATTTGCGTTGGGAAACTCGTAGCATTTTAATGTGAGTCTAAGTATTAGGAACTGATATTTACTCGTTAACCTAAGTTTTAATAAGTTAATTAAATAAATTTTTTTCTAATTACTAAAAAGCCCCTCCTAGATTTACTAGAAATAGGAAATTCTAAAGAATTTCGTTTTTTACCATTTAAATTAATTAATTGAATGTCTAATTTAATTAATTAAGGGACCTAGGTTAATTACTAAGTTACCCTAAATCATTGGAATCACAATTAACCCTTTTGGACCATCCTAGGTTAAGTACTAGGATGTTTCTTGAGTTGTACTAGGTTAGTGTAAGAATTTCAGTGTAACCCCTTTGATTTATTTAATTAAATGGTTAATTTAATTAATTAAGTGACATGGGATAATTACTAAAGAAACCTTAAGTCATTATAATCATAACTAATCCTTTGGACCATCCTAGGTTGGGTACTAGGTTGTCTTTTTCTTGTCTTAACCGAAATTTTGAAATTGCTTTGTGATTTTGGTTTTGCCATTTTAAATTAATTAAGTAAGTAAACTAGGATAACTAATAAAGTATTCCCAAGTCTTTAGGAACATAACCAACCCTTTGGAAAATCCTAGGTTAGGTACTAGGTTGTTTGTTTAACTAGTTACTAGGTCAGTGTCACCCAAGAAGTCTTAGGTTGTCGGGTCTACTAGATATTTTATTTTTTGTTTGTCCTAGGTTAGTTATTTTGTTAGGGAAGTAAGTTAGGGTCTAGAATTAGTTAGAGAGATAGTCCCCACATGGGTAAACCCATGTACACGCCTGCCCTCTAACTACCCTAACCAAATTCGGTTAGGGTGGTCCCCTCTTGGTCATTTCTCTCCTTTCTTTCCCATTTGCTTGGACATGGGTTGGTTTTACATTTCTAACTAATTATTATTGATGTCCTATTGGGAATTTTTAGTTAATGTCCCAAGGACCCTCACTATGTCCTTGGGCACTGCTTAATTTATATAATCATTATAAATGGTCATGTGCTATGGTACTAGGCTTGACACTTGGATGCCTAGTACATAGTGAATTGGGTAGACAACTCATATTTTTTATTAGCTTAGGGTCTTCATTGCAGGTAAATTCATTGGAAAAACTCATTAATACCTGAATAATTAGCTAACGCCTTCAAGCCAATATTTTCTACTATGCCCATAATTTTCTAATATGCCCTTAGATTTCTAAATATTGGGCATGGGGATGATTATTAACCCCCAATACCTATTCTTATATCTTAATAGTCCCTTCACTAGACGGGTATATTTTCTGGATGTTACATTATCCCTCCCCCCCCCCAGGAACATTCGTCCCCGAATGACACTACACATCATCTCAAATCAAAGAGGGTTATTTTTGAAAACATAATAACATACTTGAGACTTTACTCTTTGTGAATTTATGATTCACACTTACTATGGATACTTCATATTATATTTTCTGGATGTTACATTATCCCTCCCCCCCAGGAACATTTGTCCCCGAATGACACTACACATCATCTCAAATCAAAGAGGGTTATTTTTGAAAACATCATAACATACTTGAGACTTTACTCTTTGTGAATTTATGATTCACACTTACTATGGATACTTCATATTACTCAAGCTTATATGGTGCTTCATATTTGAGATTGAGGAACTTCCTTCTAAATCGAACTTAACTTAATGCACTAACAACTCATGCAACACAAAAATCATGCCTACGCAATACAAACACATCAACATAAATGCAAACGTGAACTCATTTTAACTCACATAGTGCAATAATAATACATAAGATATGGACTTACAATACCAAGATCGACTAATGTACTAAAACTTGGAGTTTTCTTAAACAAAACCAGACCTAGGAAGAGTATATCTAACCTCAAGAACTGAACAAATGAGGATAATGGGAACTTATATCCGTCTCGGCATCCCACGTTGCTCGCTCAATAAGGTGGTTCCTCCATACACCCTTACAGTGGCAACCTCCTGTTCCGCAACTATTTCACATGGTGCTCTAAAATTTCAATGCGAACCTCTTCGTCAGAAAGGTTCTCATCGACTCCTAGCCCCGTAGATAACATCTTTTTGGCATTAATTTTTGGACATAATGACACCCTACTTAATTTCAAACGGACTTGCCACTACGCCATCTATTTCTCTATATACCCCTTCGACCCTAACACTCTCTCCTATGGGAGTACTTACTAGAAAAGGTTCATGAAAGATCGTAGGAAGTAAGTCAAATTTATAAGCCACTAAAGGAGTAACAAAAGACATGGTAAATCCTGGATCTAATAATGAATAAATAGGAAAGGAGAATACAAGGAAGTTACCAGCATCTACATCCGCCGACTTCTCTTGTTCCTCTCTTCTTTTCAACGCATAGAACCGGTTTCTCTTGGGGGGTTTGGCTGCAGCATTAGGATTTGGCCAAGGCTGAGCACCTGTCCTAGCTTGATTTTTTACATTTTGGCAAACCCTGACTATATGCCCACTCTTGCCGCACCCATAGGAGGCATTAGTACCTACCAAACACTCACCTCAATGCGAACTACCACACTTATCACATGACTTGCTGTTACGCTGGGCATTTCTATCATTGCTCTCCTTGGCATTAGTATTCTTAGAAGGAGTAGAATTTCCTGTGTGCCTCTTTAATTTAGGCCTGTTCTGGATTCCAAATGAGCCCCTACCCGAGCTAGAACCAGTAAGATCCGCAGGCTTAGGCTTCTTACCTTAATGAACTTTCCTATTACGGAGGCTCTCCTCCACTTGCTGAGCTTGCACCATCATTCTTACCAGATCCATGTTGTCACGCAACATGGCCGCCCAACAATCTTGTAGTAGATCCTCTGACACGCCACTCACAAATATGTTCATCTCATCCCTGCTATTTTCCACCAGAGAAGAAGCATACTTTGAAAGTTTAACAAACTTCAAGGAATACTCCTTGACAGACATACCTCCTTGTCTCATGTGATGAACTATTCAACCTTGGATTCATGTTGCTCTATGGGAATGAACCTTTCCAGAAAGGCAGTCTTGAGAACATCCCAAGTGATGGGGAAATCTCCTCATGCTCAGCCATCTACCCACATCCGGTACACAACTTGTGCCACATCCTCGAGCTGATATACAGTCAACTCAGCCTTCGCCTCCTTATCAACTCCCATGGCACATAAAATCTTGTGGACCTAATCAAGGAACACCTGATGATCCTCATTGTTCTTGGATCCTTACTAAGTTGGGGGATTCATTCTGGCCTATGCTTGTTGGCCATGGTGCTAGCATGTGGGTTCTCTCTGGGAGCACCCTCTCTTGTGGCTTAAGCCGTGATGGACAAAGCCTTAGTGGTGATGGCCTATGCCATCTGCAGCAATGCTTCCCTCACTTCACCATCTGGCAACCCAGCTGGGTTGACCAACACTTGAATTTCAGCAGCTGGGGCTTGAGGAGGAGCTTGGTTTCCTCTAGCAGCTGCTTCCTCAACTCTTCTCTCAGCATTCCTCCTTGTGTTCATCTTTCTACACGTATACACAAGAAGAGAGATAGATCCTTAAAATGACATAAAAATGTCAGAACTCTACATGGCACGATAAAGAGTATAAAAGGGAAGATTTCCTATCATCGCGTAGTCTCTAAGTCATATTGTGGCGCGCTTCACAACCATAAGTTGACACTACATAACGTAGTTGTTTTGAGATTTATTCCAAGGTAATTTAACCTTATGCTATGATACCAAGTTTTTCACAATCCATACTCTGGAATTCAAATTGCAACCGACATCGTTGACCTCTCAGTGGTCGCAGACAAACCTCTTTTTGCATTCATCACATTCATATGGTTAATTTTTTTAGTGGAAAATTTAGAACTTTTTAAAACATATGAAGTATACATAGACTTTATATAGTTATTACATAGTTACATCATATACTAAGCTCAAAGTAAAGAAAAACCATCTATCATAAAGAATCAATTCGAAACAGAAGATGAATATATCATAATTAAGATTGCCAAACACATCCTTATTAAAAAGCTTCGAAATAAAAGAAATAAAGAAACGCTAGGGAAAACATCCAGTAGCTATGTATACTACTAGGCTAGACTAAAATTGTAGCATCCTCGAAAACCAAAAGGACCTACCAAAAGGGTTGGAGAACAGTGATGTCCAAACCACTGCAATGAATCTTCAATCTGCTCTCTGACCTGCACCTATAAAAAATAGTACATTGTATAGGGTTAGTACACCTCTTGTACTAAATATGGGTGTATTCACACATACACATAAGGACTATGCATGATCAAGGAAAGATATTCCTAAACAACATGCCATTTCTGGAAAGTGTAGTTACTAGACTTTCTTAAATCGTTAGTTATGATTTGTGGTATGAATATGATGTATTTTAATACATTCAGAGCTCACAACTCATTTTCTATGTGATTACCAGCCATTAGTGTCATCAACATAATTTAGAACCACGCGGGCAAGAATTCAAAAATTTGATAACCCCTAACCCGAGAGCTCCCATTCCTATACTTAATTTTATTTTAAGTCTTTTTCTTCTTCTTGTTGTGTAGTTCAATAGTTCCTTTAGTGCTATTTTTTACTAACAAGTGCAATGATTCATTGTAGTCTCATACCCTCAATGAATCAAGTAAGTAATTTAAGGACCGAGGAAAGATTTTACTACCTTACAATGAGCCTTTCGTTACTCTTTGTATCCATTAACATTTCATACGCCAGTTTCTATTGGGCATGACATTTGTTTCATTACTTTCATGTTAGGGAAGTTATGAGGTTTTTAGTTGTCATTATGTTTCTACTTCCCTTTATTGGCATCATGTAATAATTCATTATAAGTCAATCTTATTTGGCTTTACCCATTATTTGTTGAAACTTCATAAGTGTGATATTGGCAATTGACATTCTTAAGCTCTTCTTCATGGCTCATTTTGAACATACGTTCCATCATCATTCTTTATTACTTTCATAGAGACATCTTTAGAAATATGATCATGTGATCTAACATGAATACAAAGTCTTCCCCTCACCGATAAGAGGTGATTCACCAATTAAAACAAATCTAGATCATGTGAGCTACTCATGAAATCAAGTGCCTTTCCCACACTAAAAAGGGGTGATTCCCAACTAAGACAAATCCATATCGAGTGTTCACTCCACACTGAAAAGGAGTGGCTCACGGCTATAGTGAACCAAGAACATATTTTGAGAATTAACCAACATAGATCATGTGAGCTAGACATGAAATCCAGTGTCTACCCCACACCAAAAAGAGATGATCTCACTGGCTAAGGTGAAATCGAATACCTAGATCGCTTAGGTGGAAGCCACTGGCTAGTTTCTATGTTTGCTAGACATAGTTAAAATACTAGGGAATTAAGGAGACTACTTATCCACCTCGGTGGTAGCCTCGTCTCATGAGACTTACGCGTGTAAGAACATGCCCATAACTAGTCTATCGGTTCTTTGCTCACTTTCATTATCTTCTTTATCTTTTAGAGTTGACTCTAATTTTATGGAACCATGCGTCTTGATTGAGATTTACTTAATCTATTGATGACTTTTTATCCTTACTTTACATTGATGAAATATGAATTGTCCTTACATATCATCCTTTGGTGTTAATGAGACTTGTCTCACATGTTCTAACACCTTCATTCGTGAGTATTTTAACATGGTAGCTTAGGTGTAAGTGAGGTTTTTCTCACTTATTTAAATACCTCATTCTGGTCAATTTCTTAACTTAGACATCTTTAGTTATGTTATTACTCCTGTTACTTGATTACTTTTGTTTAGTAGCTTCATATCATCCTTTATGGACGATGAGCATTTCATTCAATGAAATACATAAGTTCATGGTTCATTCTTTATAGCATGTTGGGACTTGTCCCAATGAATGAAATGCCCTTGGATATGGATTCATTGAATTACTTTAGATGTGCTTATATTGTCATTTAAATACTTTGGCTATTTATGTTTGGCATAAAATAGTATTGGCCTAAGTAATTTGGAAAAGATTTCATCGCCATCTTTGTTGGCATAAGCAAATTTTACATTCATTCATGTTTAATTTGATATGTATTTACCATTATCCAATATTTTAATTATTTAAAGATAACATTATAGCCAATTACATTCAACTAGTTGGACAATGTTTTGTTAGCCATTTTATTAGCATAAGCCAAACATTCACTCTAGGTGTGATTTCATGGAGATCTTTTAAGCCAATCTTAGTTCATGACTTTAAGCACAACGTTTTTGAACATATTGGACAGCTTCTTATTAACATTTGATGAATATTGCATCTTCATAAAGTCACATTAACAGTAAGTATGCATGAAGACGTCACACATCAACACTTAAAAATTTTCGGACATAACTCAGCAATACGTCGTTTTTTAGTTCACGTAAGAACAATTTAGCATCATACGAGTTCAATTTATGGTTCATTTGACATGTAACAATCAAGAACCCTACACATTAAGATCATCCAGCACCACATACAAACAAAATTACCAATACTGTAGACACGTAATTTTTGACCGAATTTAAGTTTAACACCAATATTTAGAGCATAAATAATTTTATCAATATAAATTAAATATATTTTGACTATTTATTATTTTCATTAAATTTATTTAAAAGATATAAAAATAAACAACATAAATATAATTTTTATTAGATAAGTTTATCTTGATTGTTTAAAAAAAAAGGAATAAAAGAAGATATATATATATATATATATATATATATATATATATATATATATTACATATATTATTTAAATAAACTAATATTTCTTAATTATATCTTTTTTGTTTTAATTACCCATTTAGCTTTATTTATTTATTTACTCAAACAATTAATAATTATATAATTATCATTTTTATATATATATTTAATATTAAAAAAAAAAAACCACGATCTCATGACCCACTCCCACTCCGCATTCCCCCCACGTACACAATGCACACACTACACTAAAGACACAACATATAAAAAAGAGATGAGAAAGGTAAAAAAGAAAGAAGAAAAAACACAACATCAGAGAGGGATACAGATCACCCAACGAAAAAAAAGAAAAACGGACAACATCGAAAAAGGTTAGAAAAAAAAAGAAAAAACAAACGAGAGAAAAAAAGAACAGAAAGAAAGAGAAAGAGGGAAAAAATCTGTAAGTAAAAAAAAAAAAGGAGAAGAAACAACAAAGAATTTTTTTTTCCGAAGAACACACGCACAAAGAAAAACACAACTAAAAATAGTGGAGTTCGAAGTTTCAAGTTCGTGGTTCCAAAATTCTTTCTTTTCGTGAAATAATTTTCACAACAGGTAATACTAATTTTATTTTGTATTAGTTTTATGTCATGATAATGCGAGAATGAAGTGCAATATATATTAAAGTTGTTAAATTTTGCATGTGTTTAAACCATTAATATTTATTGATGTTGTTACATGAAGTTTGTTCAAATGTTCATATCAACTTTATGTTTAGATCCTTTATATAGTTATATTTAGTGTGAAATTATTCTAACAAACCATAATTTATTTTATATTTAAATAACCCATAGTTTATTTTATATTAAAGTAAAATTATTGTCCAAGTCATTTAATTTTTAATATTTAGTTTGTAATGATAACATGTGTAAGCTATTATGTAAATATGTTAATTTTAGTTAGTGAAATTTTTGTTTAATGTTAGTGACGTAAAAAAAAAAATCGAATAAAAATGGAAGAAAAAAAATATAATAATAATAATAATAATAAAAAGAAAAAAAAGTTTTAAAAAAAATGTGAGAAAGAACATAATAAAAAAGGGGAAAAGAGAAAATAGAAGAAATAAATAATAGAAAAAGAAGTATAAAAATAATAAGAAAAAAAATATGCAATTGAAGAGGAAAGATTTTTTTTATTTTTATTTTTTTGAAAGTTTCTTTGTCCAAACAAAAAATAAGGTTGAATAAAAAATAAAAAACCTTGAAAGTATAAAAAATAATAATAACAATAAAATAATAATAATAGTAAAAGATGAGAAGGTAAAAAAAAACGTAAAAAAAATAATAAAATAGTAACAAACAAAAAAGTAAAAATAAAGAATATCTTATTTTATTCTGCTTTGTTTGATTTAATTTATATGCGTATATATATTTTAATTAAAGGGCATAGATTAATAAAATAAGGTAGTTTTTAATATATTTAAATAAATTAAAGAATGAGGGTAAATACATTTGTTTTAACCATAGATTTTTTAAATAATTAGTTTAAGTCATAAAAGTCCATAAAGCGACCGTGCTAGAACCACGGGACTCGAGGGATGCCTAATAACTTTCCCTCGGTCAACAGAATTCCTTACCCGAACACGTTCGCAGACCAAACAAAGAGTCATTTCCTTTTGATTAGGGGTTAAACAAAAAAGGTGACTTGGAACACCATAACTCAATTCCAAGTGGCGACTCTGAAAAAACTAAAATAATCTCCTAATTAATCACGTCACTTAAATTGGAAAAACCCTTACGCCGCCGCGCGAAAAAGGGGTGTGACATGTCTGGCGACTCCGCTGGGGACTTAGAATTCGTGCTTGTAAACATGGACTTGTAGATGACTTTATTATGTATTTTCGTACTTATCGATTTGTGAATATTGTGTTTAGTTGCATAATATGTTATTTGTTTGCTTATTTACCCTTTTGATAATATTTAATTATCATATAATTGTCTTTCCTCGCGCATCTATCTGAGTCTTCTAAGATACTTTATTCGGAGATGCGATTACGCTCCCGAGCCATGAGATACCAGAGATGCGGCAACGCTCCTGGGAAGGATTCTATAGTAACACATGTCTTAGGATGGGAAGGACTAACAGTGAGGCCAGAAAGCCCTGCTACTGGTAACCTGACCGTCTCGACTTGAGTAGTCCGCTCGTTTTATGGCCAGTCTAGACACCTTCCCTAGTAAAACAAGCCTCAACAATGACTATCCCTGATAGGATTCGATTTATCTGCATCATGCATAATGTTGAATTAATGGGGAGCTCGACACAAAGGTCGAGCCTGTCTAGGAGAAGTATCCCTACTTGAGACTATCATGTACATTATTTTGTGTTATTTGTTGCATTATGGGGAAGACTATACAAATGTTGATCGGCTTTAGATGAATGAATTATAATGAAAAATTAATTATAACAAAAAATACCAAATTAAAGTTTTGACGTAATCCTTTTATTAAACACACTTTTTTCTATCAAAATTCATATTTCTTTTTACAAATAGAAAAATCTATTATTACCATCAAAGCTTTTATATATATATATATATATATATATATATATATAAAAAAATGGATTGAAAATTTAATAAAAAAAAATAAAATACAATCGAATATTTTTAGTTTTTGGAAAAATTTTAAGGGCTATTTATATATATATATATATATATATATATATATATATATATATATATATATATATATATATATATATATATATATATATATATATATATCATTCTTCATTTAATAACTATTTTATAAAAAAAATAAAAAAAATAAGAATAAAAAAAATTACTTTTTTTATGTGTGTGTGTGTATGTGTATGATTATTTTATTAAAAACAATAATAAAAAAATGTTTTTTTTTCTGTATGATTTTTACTTATTTAAAAAATATATTTTATTATATAAAAAAAATTACTTTTTTTGTGTGTGATTTTTCCATTATTCTTGTTAAAAATATATATATATTATTAAGCCTAGTTTGTCACTATCATAATATAGGGAAATATGAATCCATATGAAAAGGGAGATAAGAGACAAAGAGAGGACCAATCACCTCGATTCATGATAGTGGATAAGGCCCCAACACTCTTGAAGACATGGTATGAAAATATGACAAACCATGGACGAGGAATGGTGTTCAAACGCTTGGGATTTCTACGAAGCCTTTTGTATGTTGAGCCACGACGGGATTTGATAGAAGCACTAGTGCATTTTTGGGACCCGTTAAGGAATGTATTCCGTTTTTATAGGTTGTGAACTCACCCCCACCCTTGAGGAGATAGGGGCATTCATTGGAAAGGGTAAACATCTTCACAAAGAAGAGCCTAGGATACCAAAACATATTAATGGGAGGAGGTTTCTAGAATTACTGCATATAAATGAGAATGACATAGGTGGTTGTCTTGATAATGGATGGGTTCCGTTAGAATTTTTGTACAAAAGATATGGAAAAAGTGATGGGTTCGAAGTGTATGGAAAGAAACTCTGTAATAATGGGTGTCGTCTGACCTGGGAAGCACACAATTATGGTGCCTTCGTGGTGGCTTTTTTGGGGATCATGATATTTCCAAAAAAAGGAGGAAAGATTAGCATGAACTTAGCTGCAGTCATTACAGGTTTTGAGAAAAAGCCTAATATCACCCTCGTACCAATGATTCTGGCAGACATCTATCGTGCTTTAACTATTTGCAAGGATGGAAAAGACTACTTTGAGGGATGCAATATGCTATTACAACTATGTATGATTGAACACATTCGTCATCACCCTTATGCAGTGGACTTTAAAGTAGAATGGAATGATTATATTGGAGGTCACAAAGAAAGAATCAAAGATCATAGTTTTCCGAAGGGTATTGAAGCTTGGAAGCAACACCTCAATAATCTGATTGCTGACAAGATTGTGTGGAATTATCATTGGTTTCCATCGGCCGAGGTGATATACATGTCTACTTTTCGATCGTTCATTGTCCTAATGGGTCTTTGAGGTGTCCAACCTTACATGCCACTTAGAGTCATGCGACAACTTGGGCGACGCCAGTTTATACCACCTAATGAAGATATGCGTGAATTCATGTATGAGTTTCATCGCAAGATACCTTTAAGGCAATCAGAGATATTTAAGATTTGGGGGGGATGCATACTCTCAAGTCCCCACGATATGGTGAAGGATCGCACAAGAGGCGAGGTGGACCAAGCATACTTAGACTGGGTTCATGATCAGCCCCTTCCTAAGGTTATGCCAGAAGGGTCAATAAAAGGACCTATAGATCGAGAAGCAGAAGTTGAGGTTAAGATTAAGCAAGCTCGCCTCAAAGTCGAAAGAAGCTACAAATCTACTCTGGATATCCTAATTAATGACCTGAAAAACGCTAAAGAGGAGTTGGCCCAACGTGATGCGATATTTGAAGTTAGAGTTAGAAAACACCGCTCTACCATTCTAACCTTACAAGAAGACTTGGGCATTGCCACAGGCCCTATGGAGCAACCAGAAGAGGAGTATAAGAAAGAAAAGGCCCAACTTATCTGCGCACAGTCTAGGATCCAAACTCAAATTAAAGCCTCTATGGAACGGGAAAGAGAAATAGTAAGGCGTTTCAGTGCTTATCCGGTAGATTGTGAGATTGAGAGAGGTCAAAGGATAGCCGAGCGAGATGCACTCCACCTTCAAATTGAAGATCTCCAAGAACAAAGGGAAAATTTGACGCATGAAGTCAATACTACTCACCACTGGTTACAGAATTGTTATGACAACATGGATGAAGCCAGAGACCGAATACTACAACTCAGGGATGAACTCAACAATGTTTATGCTAGATATTTACATCAGAACGATGAGAGGTTGGGCCGACAGGCCCGTGCTTTGGCTCCATATCTACCGAAAGCGTTGGCGAAGATTTATAAGGGTCTTGCAGATGATTGAGATTCGAGGATACATTTTCTTTTCGAGTCTATATTCTTAGTAGTGATTATTTCATTTTATTATTATTTTTAGTTTTTTCTCTTCCTTTTCGTTTTGTTATTTTATTTCATTTAGAGTCTATCTAAGTCCTAGGTACTTCTATTTTTTTTTGTTTGTTTGTTTTATTCAAATCATTGTTGTAAATATTTGAAAATGAATGAAAAAGATTTGCTTTCGGTCACCTTATGTGCATATGTCCTGCAAAAAAAAATTTAATTAATATCTTTCTCGAACTACGCAAGATCTGATTCATGGGCCAAACATGATACATAGGCAAACCAGGGGGGTCGATCGAAATTATTATTATTATTATTATTATTATTATTATTATTATTATTATTTTCTTTTCTTTTTTCTTTCTTTTTTCTCTTAAAAAAATAATAATATTCATAATGATAATAAATAAATAAACAAATAAGTAAATAAATAAATAATAATAATAAAATATTAAAAAAACTAATGAAGAAAAGAATGCCTAGGTAAGACGGGGTGAAACATAAGGTCCTCCATATTAGAAGTATGTATGTGGATGCAATGTGCATAATTTCTTAACACTAATCGGTTTGTGTCACGACCCAATTCGGGGACGCGTCTGGCACTCACATTTACCCTCCTATGTGAGCGAACCAACCCATCTAACCTTAACATTTCAATATAATATCAACAGAAAATAATGCGGAAGACTTAAATTCATAAATAAAACAACTCAACTATTATTATCATCCCCAAAATCTGGAAGTCATCATCACAAGAACATCTATGATCAAATTACTAAGCTAAACTATCTAAGAATGTCTAAGAAGCTAAAAATACATAAGAAACTAGTCCATGCCGGAAGTCAAGGCATCAAGACTTATAGAAGAAGATCCAGTCCAAGCTAGAAGCGTTAGCTCACCCTGAGATCCGGTATGACGAAATCTGACCCGAATTACTGTTGTGTTGAAGTTGACGGAACGTTTGCTGCATAACACAAATAACAAAGGGAAAACATAAAAGTAGGGGGGGTCAGTACAACCACACGTACTGAGTAGATATCATCGGCCAACTCAAAATAGAAGATAATATATATCAAGTAATATTATAAATCAACTATAAACTCAACATGTAGCAACAACAGTATTATAATCGTCAATCAATACCATCAAATTCATCCATGAGGGCTCAAGCCTCAATACCATACTCATTTGGGAATTAAGTTCATTATGTTGAGTATATTATCATCTTTCAAGATTCATTATCTTTCTTCCTTATGTGTCGGTACGTGACACTCCGATCCCCTATATCTATGTGTCGGTTCGTGACACCCGTCCCACTAATGCTATGTGTCGGAACGTGACACTCCGATCCCCTATATGTGTCGGAACGTGACACTCCGATCCCCTATATGTGTCGGAACGTGACAAAACCCATTCCCTTCCAAAGTTTCTTCAAAAACCTCCATTAGAGTTCAAGGTGAAGATGGAGCCTAAAGATGGTTATTCAATGGTTTTTATTCTTCAATTATCATTTGGTTCTTATGATAAGGTATGGTAATTCATAATCTAAGGATTTCTATCACATTAGAGCCAATTTCAAGATGATTTCAAAGATGAAAAAAGATGAAAAAGTCCAATTTCTACTCTAAGTCTTGGGTTCTTGCATGAAAGGTTTTCAAACATTAAGATATGATATAATTGATGTATAATTGATGTTCTCCAATTAAATTTTCCACGAACCCTTGACCTTCACATATCTCTCAATTTGTCTAAAATATGGGTTATGTGATCATGCTTTGATAATGATTAATTCAAGTGTAGATTGTTATGGTCTTTTGATTCACGTATATATTATGATTCATTGGTTTATAGGATGTTTAAATTTGATAAATGAGTATTGAATATTCTTAGATCTGTTGAATATAGGCTTATTGAATTGATATCGAATCAAGGCTTATGAATTCTAGTGTAGTTTTCTATGGGCTATCGGTTTATGTGATGATTGTAATAAACTGATATCTAGGTTGTATTAGATTGATAAGTTCTGTAAAAAATTGACCTATTTCATTTATTATTGATGTAATTGTAGTGAATTATTGGTTATTGCCATGGGTAAGGGTCTTATAGTATTGAATTGGAAGATTTAGCTTCGAAATTGAAGTGGTAAGATGGAATGGGAGTATACTGCCCTAATTCCTTTATTTTATGTTTATTCGACATCAATTATGTTGTGATTGGTATGGTCCACTTATTGTGGCGGTGCTATGTGAATTCATCTGGCCTTGTCGGTGTTACTTTATGCAATAAGATGATCATGGCCTTGTCGATACTACTTGAAGTATTATGATGATTTGTGTAGTTGATTTATGTGAAGTATGAGAATATCTATTTATATGTGAAGTAATGTGAAAGTATGTGTTCTTTTTATGTATGTTAGGAAATCATGTAGACTATGACTATGTGCTTCTATGTATAGTCTTAGAGTTGATGCATTGTTGTTCCTACTTGACTATATGAGTCTATGATGGTTATATTGATAATGATATGGTAGGGTATAGGATGACATAAAGATGATAATGGTTATTCCCAAGTGACTTAAAGAATGACATGTGATATGTGTTAAAGTGAAGTATGTTGTGTCTTGTCTTGGTTGACTTGTGTCCCTTACTTGATGTATGTATGAATGTGAATATGAGATGCCTTGACTTAGGATGATAAAAACTCTTATTCTTGAATGAATAAATGACATGTGACCTTGAATGATGTTAAGATGGTCTTTTATGTGAAACCTTGAACCTAGTGGTAAGGTTATGAATGTTGAAGTCGAAAGTCGTAATGATATCCTTCAAGTAAAGGAATGATAGATTTAAGGTTGATTGGCTGGAATGGCATCATATCAAACCTTAGGAAAGTCATGATGAGCTTTTTTCGCCATTGGAAGGTAGTTGTAGAGGTCCTCTTTGGTAGGGTGAATGTGATTAGGTTATGAACTTGATATGGAACCCCTTTATATGAACCTTAAATGTGAATAACCCTATGAGAACAAAGGCTATCACCGAGTGAATATGGTAAGGGAAGTAGTTCTACCTAAAGAATGAGACTAGATTAAAAAGCACGCCCTTCATATTCCTTAAACATATGTCTACATGGGATGTGTCCAAGTTCTACCATTGGCAAGTAGAACACCCCCATCGGAGTACGTTAGAACTCCGAATTCCATGTTTTTCTACCATGGTCTATGTCGATTATTGTTTATTCTCATACTTACTAGCACTATATAAATTCAATGAAGTTTAGGTGGTGGTATGGGACACTATATAGACATTGCACAATAGGCTTTGAAGGTGTTAGTTGGAGTCCCTAGGTCTTGTCTAAGACCATTACTTGAATGTCCTTATGTGATGAATAAGTCTTAAATGAACTAATGAAAGTAATGACTTAAGTTAATAAAGTATGTTAAATGAATAAGTAGTTATCTAGAGTAGTTAAGGGTTGTCTAGTTAAGGTGTGAAGGGGGCATTGGAATGTTCACTTCTTATCTTACGTAGATAAGTCTTAAGAATGACTCTAGTTAGGAAAGATGGTTGATTATGTAGACATGATCCAAACTTAGGTATTTTTAAGGATTACTTAGGTAATCTTGGAGAGGTCATTATGGATGTTAACTTCTTGATTTACTTAAGTAAGTTTTTGATAACCTTTGTAGGGGAGAATGTCATATTATATGTATGCTAATGTATTAAGTGAGAATGATTCTATCTTAGGTAGTCTATAGGATCTCTTAAGTGTGTGTATATGGGATTGTATGGGCGGTCGCTTCACAACTCACTCAAGTGAATCTTAGAATCACCTTTGGGTAGGAGGATTCATGTTCATATGTTTGATGTCTTGTAAATGTATGTTGATATCATTATGGGTGGTCTTAAGGATCATTTAGGTGTGCCTAGACAGGGTGTATGAGCGGTCTCTCTTTGTCTTACTTAACTGAGTCTTAGGATAACTTTTAGTGAGTGAATTATATGTTAAAAAGTGTGCAAAGTGAAGCTAATGCACTTCACTGTAACAGTGAAGAACTTCACTGTATAGTGAAGTGAGTTCACTGTAATGTCTTCTAAAACTGTGAATATTTACTAAATGTCCTTTTTCATGATTTTTGCATGTCTTCTATACTTAATACATCTAATGTGCTAACTCCTTGTTTCCCCCTTTTCACTAAAGTGTAGGTAATTGGAAGTCTTAAGGTGTTATGGAGGATGGATAGGTTTCAAAGGGTTCAAGATGAAGTATTTGTGAGTCATCATCGATTCGAGAAAAATATCCACACGTGTTCCTTTATGTCTTAGTTTTTATTTTATGTCTTGTATGGGATTAGTCCCAAGTGTTGTCTACTCTAAAGTTTAGATGGTTCAAGGAGATGTTTTAAAGGTTTAGTGCTTTAAATGAAAGTGTTCCGCTTGTGTTATGATTATGAAAAGAGTTCTTCGTGTGTGAAGAAAGTTTTAAATTCTTACTCATTTAGTATGTTTATTATGCAAAGAATGGTAAAAGTGGATTATATGGGACTTCTTGAAGTCTTATTTGCCGTGTGGCGACACAACGACGCTCTCACTTCTAGGGTGTACTTGTGGGTCGTGACAGTTTCCTCTCATATTGATATTACAAACTGTGAAACTTGTACTTGTTACTTATTAATACAAATGAATCAATTGTTGTTGTATGTTAAAAATCCCCCCCCCCTTTTATAGAAGTAATCTGACTAAACGTATAATCAACCATAAATTATCCTAAGTCTAAACCATATTCCTCGTGGGATCGACCCTAACTTCAATTAGGTTCTTTATTTAACAATGACCATTTATACTTCTTAGGAAGGTGTAATTTAAGCATATCGATGGGTAGTTTTATAAATTAACTCACTAATATAGGTCTTAGAATATGGGTTAAAACAACATAGCTAGTAACAAACACATAGGAAAGAGACTTAAATATCCCAAACTTAAAAGATGACAAGGTGGCCTAGAACCTGAACGGTATGTATAATCACCACTGGTCATTTACGGAGCCGTACAGATCAACCAAGTTCCTTTTTGCCTTAAACGGCCAGACCACTTCACCTAAACTACCAGTGATGCCCTAAGCGGACCACTTAGGGTTTCGTGAAGGGTTCATGGTCCATTTTGGATTTGTGGACTTGCCCTTAAACCTCTTGTACCTTCTCCAAAGTCTAAGGTGCTACAATAGTGGTAGCACCTCAACTTTCGAAAAGATCTAAGACAGGTCGTGGTGACTTTTTGTATATAGAGTTCAGGTCAAACATTTGTGCGTGCATTTTGGGCCTTGAGGAGTTGGAGCTCATTCACTCCAGTTTGGCCTTCAAAATAGGTTGCTCTTGGTGATGATTGCTACGAGTGTAGTGAAGAAGACCCCTTTGTTAAAGGTTGTCATAGGGCTCTGGTGTAGTTGGCTAAGGGTGGTCTTGAGTTTGGTGGAGGTAGACATGGCAACTCATCGCGTTCTTCATGCGGATTCAGACTTAGAGGTTGTTATGCTTGCTGAGAGGTTGGTCACTTGTCCCGAAAATATGTACTCACAATTCTAATGCATGACAGTTTTGTTACTTCTTGTGGTTATTTCTTAGTACAATAATATTTATATTACTTGAGAGTAATATGTATAGAACTACCTGTTTTAAATTCTTAAAAATATTGTCTTTTTTGTATTGCTTTTGCGAAAATATAATCAAAGTATTTTGATGAATTATTTGGAATTAAAAAAAAATGTTGATTTGGTCAAAATTTCTGACCCCAAAATAAGCTAATTACATCTACTTTGTCTTCTTCCAGCAACTATTTACTCTTCCTTCATTCATTCTTCTTTCTTGTTTCTTTGCCTCTTTTTTTCTTCTTCCTTCCATGTTTAAAGCTCAACTTTAAAAATGGATGTGAAGTAAACCTGAATCATTTTGAGTAAATAATATATATCAAAATACTCAAAGCATTGAGAAGAGCTCATGTTTAAAATTTGGGATTATTTAGAGGAGATTTGAATTGATATATATATATATATATATATATATATATATATATATATATATATATATATATACATACTTTGTTATATCAACAATGTATATGTATCTCTGATACATGATTATACATGATTGTAAACTATGTATACAATATCAATAGATTGTATATACATATAAGCATTTTGTTGAAAAAAATTTCTGTTTTTACCCATTGATAAGTAAGCCTAAATTATTGAACCTAGAGAGAGAATGAGAATTATATGGTATTTGAATTTATAAAAGAAAAGTTGGTTCAAAAATATTTGTCCGTGTTCTATAAATAAACTATTTTCTTCTTTGCCAAACAAAAAAAAAAGTGAAGATAATGGCAAGTTAGAGTTACTATTGCATATGCCAAGTTTAGGTAGAGTAATAGTTGTTTGGTGGTCATACTATTGATTGTGGAACAGACTTGCCAACATGCATGCCCAAAAGGTTCCGTCCTTGATTTAGAAAATATCAAACAGAAATTTTATCTTTGATTGCTGCTCCTAACAATTTGACCATCACAAGACACCAGACTCTGCACAGGAGAAATACAAATCATTTCAATGATACAATTCCACAAACCCAATTCAAACTTGTGCACCAAATGATACAAGATGGTGCAGTAAGAGGCAGAAACATATTTTATTGTTTTTTCATATACCTAACCTGGGCCTAACATCCAGTAAGCCAAGAAAGAGGAAAGGGCTTGACAGAACATCAGATTAGTGATAATGCATAATGTACCTTGAGCCAATACTGATGGAAATTTAGTTCTGCTATCATACTGTGCCTTCCACAATTTCCAAGCAACCTTTACTTCTTCTAATTGATAATCTGGAATGCTTGTGTTTGCATCCAATATTTCTACCCACTCACTCCAAAGGGACTTTGAAGGGTCTAAAAATCTAGAAAGCTGAGGTAACATTGTAGAGTAGTAGAAGTCATCAACTTGTTGGGTTATCCCACATCGGAAGTGGAAGGGGCTGGTGGTCAATTTATAAGTGTGAGGGAAAGCCTCAACCTTTGAGCTAGCTTTTGGGTTGAGAAGGTCCAAGACCACCCAACATTGGTATCAGAGCCCGGGTTGTCAACAAGTCTCAGCCCCACCGGGAGAAACTGGGTTGTCGCTCTTCGACCCAAGGCCCGATGTGTGAAGGGGGAGATTGTTGGGTTATCCCACATCGGATGTGGAAGGGGCTGGTGGTCAATTTATAAGTGTGAGGGAAAGCCTCAACCTTTGAGCTAGCTTTTGGGTTGAGAAGGCCCAAGACCACCCAACATTGGTATCAGAGCCCAGGTTGTCAACAAGTCTCAGCCCACCGGGAGAAACTGGGTTGTCGCTCTCCAGCCCAAGGCCCGATGTGTGAAGGGGGAGATTGTTGGGTTATCCCACATCGGAAGTGGAAGGGGCTGGTGGTCAATTTATAAGTGTGAGGGAAAGCCTCAACCTTTGAGCTAGCTTTTGGGTTGAGAAGGTCCAAGACCACCCAACACAACTGCCTTGAGAATATCATCTGATTCCATCAATGTCAACATTTCACGTCTTATTATGTTACCTGGATGGTTTCTCAAAGCAAAATTGCTCCCCTTCAAAACCAAAAACTTCTGATGGGGCTAGGGGTAACACAATCCTTGAAAACTTGCATAATGACATTCACAAAATATCATGTCGTAGAAGATTGCGTTTTATCGCAACTGCTGTCCCTACCATTTTAAGTATCTCAAAAAGAGCAAAAATATAAGCTTAGACGCCTACAACATATCTTGTCAACACAAACACAGATCACAACAAAGCACATAAAACTGAATAAAAAAAAAGAAACAACTGCATGTAATAAAACTCAAGAAAGTAAACAAGAATTCCAAGAAAGTAAACAACAGTTCATTCTGCTTGGTCATTAAGCTGCCATATTGAAAAATTACTAGCCATCTTTTTGGCTCATGCATGGACTCAAGGACGAGTATCCCATATATTTACGTATAGAACAAGCAAAATGAAGTTCTAACAAATTTTGGTGTATCAAATAAAGAAGATACCAATGTATTTTGCAGGATCCATAAGAAGGACATTTATGACCACCCCAATTGAAATGTGTACATCAAGGCAAATGAGAATCTTGGTAATGCAACTACAATACATTTCTTCCTTCGGATAGACAGATCCTTGCTTACCAAGCGGCACCCTTGTTCAATGGACAAGTATCCAGGCGATATAAATATTTTTAGCAAGTTGAAGAGTGTTCCCTTTTAAAACGTTTTAGAAAGAATGAACAGGGCAAAATGATAATCAAAGAGAATTACTTGATGTAACGTGAATGACTCTCCACAAATGGAAACTTCTACATAATTAATGCCGAGCAACTTCTCCAATTTTCCACAATGACGGTGAAAAATTCTTCGGAAATGAGCAGAGTTAAGTTTATCTCTTGCATCGGATTCATGGAGCCATCTTGCTTGAATTGGTATAGCAGAATACAAATCCTTTGAATGACTAACTTTCTCATTACAGTTGCCTTCTGTATTTTGATTTTCAGTCTCAACAATCGTTAGAACCCCCTGCTCTTTACGGATTTGCCCTCCATCACACTCCTCAGACCCACATATTTCTTTCTCACTAGAGGGCCTCCCTTTTTTTAAGAGACTGTCATTTTTTAACAAGTTTCTGGCAGGAGATTGTTTCCTGTACTTGGATCGTATTGTGTAATTGTGGAAAGGATGTTCTCCCTGCAACACAAATCACAAACAGCAAGTTAAGAGAGCAAAATCATTGTCTTTTATCTATGGAAAACGACTAGATATCATAAAATGAAATCACTCATCCACTGAATTTGCAAGTAACATTTTCTGAAGTTTCGTGAACTATCCAAGTGAAACCTAATGTCACTCCTTTTAGACTAATATAGAGAATAATTCTTTTTATTCTATGACAAGGTTAACCCGCAGCCACTACTCTTCGGGTGCACAAGGTAAAAAATCTTGTTCTATGCAATAGCTCACAAACCACATATAAGATCCCGAAAATGAGCTAAGGTGTTTAGAGCCTAACATGTTTTTCTTAAAGTTATAATGTCCTAAATATTCTTAAAATATAGTAAATAGGAAGTAGCTAAAATATTAGAGGTATTAAAAGTCGAATGTTAAGGGACGACTAAGACGTTCGACGACTAAGTCACCTAGATGCCTAATATGTGGTTCTATGTGTTTATGGGTGTTTCATGATTTCTAATGTTCTAAAATGTATTATTATATGGCTTAGAGGCAGTGTGCAAAGTTGGAAATGATTTCGAAGTCGAACGTCAAGGGACGACCAAGACGTTCGACGAATAGTTGCTTATGTGTCTCATTTATCTGTGCATGCCTAAATCTAAATGAAATTATACTAATAAGTCTTAAAATGGTTTAAATTGATTTTTAATATTTTTATATGAAGTTTCGTGAAGTTTGAAGGTCAAATGTCCAAGGCGTTCGAAAGATAGCCCCTAAGACGTTCATCATATGTCATGTTGGGGGCAGGCTGTTTGGACGTCTTAAAGGTGTTTGTTTGGGATGAAATTTATGTGAAAGGTATATAACTTGTTAAGAGTTATAATAATATTGGAAACATCTGGGTACGACTTCTAAGGAACCCACAAGAGCCCCAAAAGAAGGACGCAAAGTTGCCTAAGACATTGCTTGGGCGGTGTCCATTGGAGGACCCAACGAGGATCGTTGGTCCACCAACGGACCGTCGAGCAGCTATCGTCAATGGGGACTTGACTTGGGCAGGTATAAATCCAATATTTGGCTAAGTACCCAACGACGGAGTCCAGGCACGGCCCGTCAAGGCCACGACGCCCCGTCACTACCTTCACCGCGGATGGCCTGCAACTTGCAGCTTGCGTCTGTTTCATTAAAGGGGTGAATGGGAAATTCACCCCACTTCCTAAAATGAAAATAATAGGTTTATTTATGTCACGAACCAAAACGAGCCGCGAGTGGCACCCACACTTATCCTACTATGTGAGCGAACCAACCAATCTAAACCCCAACATTTCAAACATAACGAACAAAATACAATGCGGAAGACTTAAACTCATTAATGAAAAACAATTCAATAACTTCTAAAAACTCAACATCTATTATTCCCCAAAATCTGGAAGTCATCACCACAAGAACATCTATGATCAAATTACTAAACTAAGAGTACTCTAAGAAGCTAAAATAAATAAAAAGCTAGTCCATGCCAGAACTTCAAGGCATCAAGACATGAGGAAGAAGATCCATTCCAAGCTAGAAGCATTAGCTCACCATGAAATCCGGTGTAATGAAGACTGGCTAGAGTTGCGGTTGAGTTGAAGACGACGGTACGTTTGCTGCACTCCACAAATAACAAAGAAAGAAACATACAAGTAGGGGTCAGTACAAAACACAAGTACTGAGTAGGTATCATCGGCCAACTCAAAATAGAAAACAGTATATATCAGATAATATCATAAATCAACTACAATACTCAACATGTAGCAACAACAAGTACTATAATCATTAATAAGTACCGCCAAGTTCACCCATGAGGACTCAAGCCTCAATACCATACTCATTTGGGAATTAGGTTCATTAGATTGAGTATATTAACATATTTCAAGATTCATTATCTTTATTCCTCTCGTGTCGGTACGTGACACTCCGCTCCATATACTATCCTGGTGTCGGAACGTGACACTCCGATCCATATACTATCCTGGTACCGGAACGTGGCACCCGATCCATATACTATCCTGGTGTCGGAACGTGACACTCTGATCCATATACTATCCTGGTGTCGGAACGTGACACTTCGATCCATATACTATCCTGGTACCGGAATGTGGCACCCGATCCATATACTATCCTGGTGTCGGAACGTGACACTCCAATCCATATACTATCCTGGTGTCGGAACGTGACACTCCGATACATATACTATCCTGGTACTGGAACGTGGCACCCGATCCATATACTATCCTTGTGTCGGAACGTGACACTCCGATCCATATACTATCCTGGTACCGGAACGTGGCACCCAATCCTCTATTACTATCCTGGTGTCGGAACGTGACACCCGATCCTCTAATCTCATTACTTTAGTTCATCAAGCCTTCTTTTATACCAAGGCATCATCAATCTCATTACTTTAGTTCATCAAGCCTTCTTTTATACCAAGGCATCATCAATCTCATTACTTTAGTTCATCAAGCCTTCTTTTATACCAAGGCATCATCATTAACAAGTAAATAATTTAGGGTTTAATATTCAATAGCTTCATCATGCTAATTCATCACAATCATATAATCACATCATGTAAGCACACAATTAAGCATATAGAAGACTTTATAGTACTACCCAACACATATCATTCGCTATTAAGAGTTTACTACGAATAGCATAAAAACCATAACCTACCTCCACCGGAGAATTCGTGATCAAGAAATCTACTTTTCCAAAGCTTTGCTTTCCTCTTCGTTTCTCCTCTCTCTCGATCGTTTTTCTCCCTCTCTCTGTTCTTTCTATTTTTCTTATTCAAACCCTCTTTATTTTACCCTAATTAGCATATAATTAAGTATAAAAGATGATGAATTAACCCATTAATATCAAAGTTATCTCTTTTAACCCCCAAGTAGTTGAATTATTAATATTAAACCACTAACTTTATAATTATAAGCAGGAATAGTCCAAAACGCCCCTTAAAATATTTAACAGAAATCCGACCAAGTCAGGGTTTACGCAACCTGTGACGGTCCGTCATGGCTGTGACAGTCCGTCCTGCAGGTCCGTCACAAAGTTCAGAGACTTAATTTCTGTGGAAGATGTGTGACGGTCCGTCGTGCCCACGACGGTCCGTCCTGCCATTCCGTCACGAAGTTCAGAGAGTTGATTTCAGTACCCAAATTTCAGAATTCTAAGTGTTTTGGAACGAGACCCCCTCGACGGTCCGTCGTGCCCATGACGGTCCGTCGTGGGTTCCGTCGACTCAGGCAGTTTTTCCAGAAATAAAATTTGCTGCTCAAAACGACTAAATAGGTCGTTACAATAGATACCAATTTACCCATCGTTCGTCCTCAAACGATCACAAGAAGAAAAACAAGGGCGAAAAGGAGTACTTGAATCTGTAAACAGGTGTGGGTATCTTTCTTGCATATCAGCCTCCTTCTCCCAAGTGGCCTCTTCAACTGGTCGATTCTTCCATTGAACTTTGATGGATGCAATCTCTCTTGATCTCAACTTGCGAATTTCTCTATCTAGAATGGCAACAGTCTCCTCCTCATAAGAAAAATTCTCATCAAGCAGAATCGAATCCCAACGAATGATGTAGTTTCCATCCCCATGGTATCTCTTCAACATAGACACATGAAATACCGGATGCACTCCTGACAGTCCTGGAGGCAAGGCTAATTCATAAGACACCTCCCCTACTCGCTTAAGTACTTCAAATGGTCCAATATACCTTGGGCTTAGCTTACCTCTTTTACCAAACCGCATCACCCCTTTCATGGATGAAACCTTCAGCAAGACTTGTTCACCCTCCATGAACTCCAAGTCTCTAACCTTTCGATCTGCATATTCCTTTTGCCTACTTTGAGCCGCTAAAAGCTTTTTTTGAATAGATTTCACTTTCTCCAATGAATCCCTCAAAAGATCCGTACCCCAAGGTCTAACCTCAAATGCATCAAACCAACCAATGGGAGACCTACATCTCCTCCCATACAATGCTTCGAATGGAGCCATATCAATACTTGAGTGATAGCTATTATTGTATGAAAACTCCGCTAAGCGTAAGAAGTTATCCCAATGACCACCAAATTCTATCACACATGCACGAAGCATATCTTCCAATACCTGAATCGTTCGCTCAGACTGACCATCGGTCTGAGGGTGAAATGCAGTACTAAGGTCCAACCTAGTACCTAATTCCGCATGCAATGTTCTCCAAAACTTAGAAGTAAATTGCGTACCTCTATCTGATATGATGGAAAGTGGAACTCCATGCAATCGAACAATTTCTGAGATATAGAGTTTGGCTAACTTCTCTGCATTGTAGGTCACCTTGACCGGAATGAAGTGAGCAGACTTAGTTAATCTGTCCACAATTACCCAAATAGAATCAAACTTTCCCAATGTCTTTGGAAGACCAACCATGAAGTCCATGGCAATTCTCTCCCACTTCCATTCAGGAATGGGCATTCTCTGAATTGTTCCTCCGGGCCTCTGGTCTTCATACTTTACTTGTTGACAATTTGGACACTTGGCAACAAAATCAACAATGTCGCGCTTCATTCTACTCCACCAAAAGTGTTGCTTTAGGTCACGGTACATCTTGGTTGCACCTGGATGTATAGAATATCTGGAACTATGAGCCTCTGTAAGAATAGTGTGGATCAAATCATCAACACGGGGCACACATACCCTTCCCTTAATCCTCAAAACACCTTCCTCATCAATTATTGCCTCTTTAGCCTCTCCTCGCAACACCATATCCCGAATTCGGCTTAGTTTCTCATCATCAAATTGTTTTCCCTTGATCTTGTAAAGAAAAGAAGATCTTGCCTCCACACGGGCCAAAAATCCTCCCTTCTCATTTACTTCTAGCCTCATAAAGTCATTAGCCAAGTTTTGGATTTCTCTAGCCAATGGGCGTCTAGAAACCTGTAAGTGAGATAAACTACCCATGATCCCTGCTTTTCTACTTAAGGCGTCTGCCACAACATTAGCCTTTCCTGGGTGATACAAGATGGTAACATCATAATCCTTCAGTAGTTCCATCCACCTCCTCTGTCTCAAGTTCAAATCCCTCTGAGTAAAGACATACTGTAGGCTTCGATGATCCGTACAGACTTCACACTTAACCCCATATAGATAGTGTCTCCTTTGCTTTAATGCAAACACTACCGCAGCCAACTCCAAATCATGGGTCGGATAGTTACGTTCATGCACCTTTAATTGCCTCGAAGCATAAGCAATTACATTCTTCTCTTGCATTAGCACTGCACCCAATCCAGAATAAGATGCATCGCAATAAACAATGAAATTCTTGCCTTCTACTGGCAAGGTAAGGATAGGTGCAGTAGTCAGCAAGGTCTTGAGTTTCTGAATGATTTCCTCACATTCATCCGACCATACAAATGGAACATTCTGCTTAGTCAAGTTCGTCAATTGGGAAGCAATAGAAGAGAATCCCTTGACAAATCAACGCTAGTAGCTAGCTAAACCAACAAAGCTCCTTATTTCTGACACATTAGCAGGTCTTACCCAATTCCTCATTGTTTCAATCTTAGAAGGATCCACCATCACTCCATCCTTAGAAACCACGTGCCCCAAGAAGGACACTGAATCTATCCAAAACTCACACTTGGAGAATTTGGCATAAAGCTTTTTCTCCCTCAATACTTCCAACACAATTCTCAAATGTTCCTCGTGTTCCTTCTTACTCTTGGAGTATATCAGTATATCATCAATAAATACGATCACAAAGAGATCCAGATATGGCTTACAAATCCCGTTCATCAAGCTCATGAAAGCAGCAGGGGCATTCGTAAGACCAAAAGACATCACTACAAATTCGTAATGCCCATACCTGGTTCGAAAAGCAGTCTTTGGAACATCCGTTGCCCGTATTTTCATTTGATGATAACCGGATGTAACGACCTGTTTAGTCGTTTTGAGCAACAGAGTCCATTTCTGGAAAAACTGGCTGGGACGACGAGGGTCACGACGGACCGTCGTGGTCACGACGGCCCGTCGAGGGAGTGTCGTCCCATGGCACTTAGAATTTTGAAATTGGGTACTGAAAATCGACTCTCTGTAAATTGTGACGGACCTGCAGGACGTGCCGTCACATCCACGACGAACCGTCGTGAGTCTCGTTGCAAAACACTTCAACTTTTGAGAATTTGGTGCAAGAAAACGAGTTTCTGACCGTCAGGACGGAGGTGCAGGACGGACCGTCACAGGTGTGACGGGCCGTCGCAGACCACCTGAAATCTGGGAGGAGGCGACGGCCACCGTGACGGACCGTCGCAGGCACGACGGCCTGTCACAGGTCACGCAGTCCCAGACAGTTTAGGATTTCTCCACACGTTTTAAGGGTCGTTTTTGACTATTCTTTCCTTAATTATAAAGATTGAGGGGTAACATTAATAAGTCTAATTACTTAGGGGTTAAAAGGGGTAACCTTAAGTGAATTAGTGGGGTTTTATTGTCCTTTTTCACACTTAATTACATGATTAATTAGGGTAAAGGAAAGAGGGTTGAATAAAACAAAGAGAAAGAACAGAAAGAGAAGGAGAAATCGATCGAGAGGAAGAAGTAACAAAGCTTGGGAGATTTCTTGTTGATTCCAATTCTTCGGTGGAGGTAGGTTATGGTTTATGTTACGATATTCGTAGTGAACTCTTAATAGTGAATGTTATGTGTTGATAGTATTGTAAACCCTGCTATGTGCTTAAATTGTATGCTTGCATGATTATGATTATGAAATTGTGATGAATTAACAAGCATGATGAAGCTATTGAATCTCAAATCTTGAAAGAACCCTAATTCGCTTAATATATTATATAATAAGATTGATGATGCCTTAATATGAAAGAAGGCTTGATAAATTATATAATAAGATTGATGATGCCTTAGTGTAAAAGAAGGCTTGATGAATTAGGGGATCGGGTGTCACGTTCCGGTACCAAGATAGAATGAATATGAGGATCGGAGTGTCACGTTCCGACACCAGGATAGAATATGAGGATCGGAGTGTCACGTTCCGACACCAGGATAGAATATGAGGATCGGGTGCCACGTTCCGGTACCAGGATAGAATGAATATGAGGATCGGAGTGTCACGTTCCGACACCAGGATAGAATATGAGGATCGGAGTGTCACGTTCCGACACCAGGATAGAATATGAGGATCGGGTGCCACGTTCCGGTACCAGGATAGAATGAATATGAGGATCGGAGTGTCACGTTCCGACACCAGGATAGAATATGAGGATCGGAGTGTCACGTTCCGACACCAGGATAGAATATGAGGATCGGGTGCCACGTTCCGGTACCAGGATAGAATGAATATGAGGATCGGAGTGTCACGTTCCGACACCAGGATAGAATATGAGGATCGGAGTGTCACGTTCCGACACCAGGATAGAATATGAGGATCGGGTGCCACGTTCCGGTACCAGGATAGAATGAATATGAGGATCGGAGTGTCACGTTCCGACACCAGGATAGAAAGTAGAGGAGCGGAGTGTCACGTACCGACACAAGAGGAAGAAAGATAATGAATCTTGAAAGATAATGAATATACTCAATCTAATGAACTTAATTCCCAAATGAGTATGGTATTGAGGCTTGAGACCTCATGTGTGAACTTGACGGAAATTGTTAATGATAAAGTAATTGCTATTGCTACATGTTGAGTATTGTAGCTGATTTACATTATTATTGATATATATTGTTCCCTATTTTGAGTTAGCCGATGATATCTACTCAGTACGTGTGGTTGTACTGACCCCCTACTTTTATGTTTTCCTTTTTGTTATTTGTGTAATGCAGTAAACGTTCCGTCAACTTCGACTCAGCAGTAGATCAAGCCAGTCTTCACTCCATCGGAAATTCAGGGTGAGCTAATGCGTCTAGCTTGGACTGGGTCTTCTTCTTCAAGTCTTGATGCCTTGAACTTCCGGCATGGACTAGCTTTTTAGTTATATTTTTTTCTTAGACATTCCTAGTTTAGTAATTAGAATTAGATGTTCTTGTGATGATGACTTCCAGATTTTGGGGATAATAATAATAGTTTTGAATTGTTTTATTAATGAGTTTAAGTCTTCCGCATTTATTTATGTTGATATTGTACTAAAATGTTAAGGTTAGATTGGTTGGTTCGCTCACATAGGAGGGTAAATGTGGGTGCCAGTCGCGTCCCCGATTTGGGTCGTGACAGACTTGGTATCAGAGCATTAGGTTCATTGGTCTCATCACACAAGGACAGGTCTAGTAGAGTCTTAAAGAACGGTAGGGGGACGCCTTTACTTTTCTTTGAGAGGCTATAAGACTTTAGGAAAAATTCCATTCTTTCATTCTTTCTTTCGTGCTACTACTTGAGTCCAATTGGTATCTAGGTGATACAAATTGGTATCTGACCATCTTCATTCTATTTCGCAGATGGTTAGAACTAGAGCAACGACCGCACCAGCAGCGACAACGGAAAGACATGAAACTACTGAGCCAGCCACTGGGGCTGTGGCTCGAGGAGGAACAGCGGCAAGAGGCCGTGGAAGAGGTCGTGGGAGGACGTCCTCTAGAGGAAGAGGACGAGCCCCTAGCCCATCTGATACTAGGGCGGTGACTCCTCCACCGACTGAGGATGCAGTAAGAGAGGGTGAGGAAGGGGAAACCGAACAAGGGCAGAATGAGGAAATGCCACCCCAACCTACCCCAGAGATGATCAACCAAGTACTTGCTTATCTTAGCGGGTTGTCTGATCAGGGTCAAGCACCTCCAGTGGTTTCTGCACCAACACCTCCGGTTTCAGAGATACGACATGCGGCTACTATGGCTCCCCGCATGGATGCAACATTGGGAATAGGCACATTTCCACGTCTGACTACTGGGCCTATTATGACAAACGATCAACATGAACTTTTTAGTAAGTTCTTGAAACTGAAACCTCCAGTCTTCAAGGGTGCAGAATCTGAAGATGCTTATGATTTTCTGGTTGATTGTCATGAGCTACTACACAAGATGGGGATAGTAGAGAGGTTTGGTGTCGAGTTCGTGAGTTATCAGTTCCAAGGTAACGCCAAAATGTGGTGGCGTTCACATGTTGAGTGTCAGCCAACCGAGGCACCACCTATGACTTGGGAATCATTCTCTAGTTTGTTCATGGAGAAGTATATCCCAAGGACTTTGAGAGATAGGAAGAGGGATGAGTTCTTGAGTCTTGAACAAGGAAGGATGACAGTAAACGCGTATGAGGCTAAATTTCGCGCACTATCCAGATATGCCACCCAACTTTGTTTCAGTCCACAAGAACGGATCCGCCGTTTTGTGAAGGGGTTGAGGTCAGAATTGCGGATTTCAGCCTTACAGATAGCGGCAACGGCAACATCCTTCCAAGAGGTGGTAGACTTTGTGATTGAGGTGGAAGGAGTGAAACCAGATGACTTCACCACGACATCGACATCAAAGAGGTTCCGAAGGGAGGTGAGTATAATGGTTCTTATTCTAGAGGACAGAACTCCGGAGGTCACTCAAATCGACCAATACAGTCTTCACTACAGACTGTAGTTGGGGGTCCACCTCAGAACGGTCATAACTTCTCTGAGAGGCCGACGCGTGAACCCAGAGAATGTTATGGGTGTGGAGAGATTGGACACATTAGAGGTACTGTCCAAACCAGAGTTACAGACCCCCAATGGCTAGAGGAAGAGGTGGTAATGGTAGAGGTCGTTATTCTGGAGGGCGTGGTGGCCGAGGTAATGGTGGTCACCAAAACGGCAGAGGTGAAGGGCAAACGGAGCCACTACTACACAACATGGTAGGGGCAACGGACATACGAATAATGGGGCCATTGTTATGCTTTCCCTGGGAGATCTGAAGCGGAGGCGTCTGATGCTGTTATCACAGGTAATCTTTTGGTTGCGATTGCATGGCATCTGTGTTATTTGACCCTGGCTCCACGTTTTCTTATGTATCTTCATCATTTGCTAACGGTCTAAATTTACATTGTGAATTACTTGACATGCCTATTCGTGTTTCTAATCCGGTGGTGAGTCTGTGATAGTCGAAAAAGTGTATAGGTCTTGTTTGGTGAATTTTGTGGGGAGCAACACTTATGTAGATTTGGTTATTTTAGAAATGGGTGACTTTGATGTAATTCTGGGTATGACTTGGCTTTCTCCAAACTTTGCGATTTTGGATTGTAATGCTAAAACAGTGACGTTAGCCAAGCCTGGGGCAGATCAGTTAGTATGGGAGGGTGACTACACTCCCAATCCGGTGCGTATCATCTCCTTTATTCGTGCTTAGAAGATGGTTAGTAAGGTTGTCTAGCTTTCTTGGCACATCTTAAGGATGACACTACTCAAGTACCATCGATTGAGTCAGTTTCGGTAGTCTGTGAGTTTTTGGATGTGTTCCCTGCAGATCTTCCCGGTATGCCACCAGATAGGGATATAGACTTCTGCATTGATTTGGAACCCGGTACTCGCCCCATTTCTATACCCCGTATAGAATGGCTCCCGCGGATTTAAGAGAATTAAAGGCTCAACTTCAAGAGTTGTTGAGCAAAGGCTTCATTAGACCAAGTGCATCTCCTTGGGGTGCTCCGGTTTTGTTTGTGAAGAAGAAAGATGGGAGTTTCCGAATGTGCATAGATTACCGACAGTTGAACAAGGTAACTATTAAGAACAAGTACCCCATTCCTCGCATTGATGACTTGTTCGATCAGTTACAAGGTGCTTGTGTCTTCTCTAAAATTGACTTGAGGTCCGGTTATCACCAACTGAAAAAATACGAGCAACGGATGTGCCAAAGACTGCTTTTCGAACTAGGTATGGGCATTATGAGTTTGTGGTAATGTCGTTTGGTCTTACTAATGCCCCTGCTGCCTTCATGAGCTTGATGAACGGGATTTTCAAGCCATATTTGGATCTCTTTGTGATTGTGTTTATTGATGATATACTGATATACTCCAAAAAGAAAGAACATGAGGAGCATTTGAAATTGGTGTTAGAGTTGTTGAGAAAGAAAAAGCTTTATGCGAAATTCTCCAAGTGTGAGTTTTGGCTAGATTCAGTGTCCTTCTTGGGGCACGTGGTTTCTAAGGATGGAGTGATGGTAGATCCATCTAAGATTGAGACGGTAAAGAATTGGGTAAGACCTACAAACGTGTCAGAAATAAGGAGTTTTGTGGGTTAGCTAGCTACTACCCGCCGATTCGTCAAGGGATTCTCTTCTATTGCTTCCCAATTGACGAACTTGACTAAGCAAAACGTTCCATTTGTATGGTCGGATGAGTGTGAGGAGAGCTTCCAGAAACTCAAGACTTTGTTGACTACCGCGCCTATCCTTACCTTGCCGGTAGAGGGTAAGGACTTTATTGTCTATTGTGATGCATCCTATTCGGGTTTGGGTGCAGTGCTAATGCAAGAGAAGAATGTGGTTGCTTATGCTTCGAGGCAATTAAAGGTGCATGAACGTAACTATCCGACCCATGATTTGGAGTTGGCCGCGGTAGTATTTGCACTAAAGCAATGGAGACACTATTTGTATGGGGTTAAGTGTGAAGTCTATACGGACCATCGTAGCCTACAGTATGTCTTCACTCAGAAGGACTTGAACTTGAGACAGAGGAGATGGATGGAACTACTAAAGGACTACGACATCACTATCTTGTATCATCCGGGAAGGCGAATGTTGTGGCAGATGCCTTGAGTAGAAAGGCCGGAAGCATGGGAAGTCTAGCTCATTTGCAAGCTTCTAGACGCCCATTGGCTAGGAAGTGCAGATTTTGGCTAATGACCTTATGAGGTTAGAAATAAATGAGAAAGGAGGATTGTTAGCTTGTGTAGAGGCAAAATCCTCTTTCCTTGATCAGATTAAGGGGAAACAGTTTGACGATGAGAAACTAAGGCGAATTCGAGATAAAGTGTTGCAAGGAGAGGCTAAGGAAGCAATAATCGATGGGGAAGGTGTTTTGAGGATTAAGGGAAGAGTATGTGTACCCCGCATCGATGATTTGATCACCACTATTCTGACAGAGGCCCATAGTTCCGGATATTCTATACATCCTGGTGCAACCAAGATGTATCGCGACCTAAAGCAACACTTCTGGTGGAGTAGAATGAAGCGAGATATTGTTGAGTTTGTTGCCAAGTGTCCAAATTGTCAACAAGTAAAGTATGAACACCAGAGGCCCGGAGGAACACTTCAGAGGATGCCCATTCCTGAATGGAAGTGGGAGAGAATCGCGATGGACTTCGTGGTTGGTCTTCCAAAGACATTGGGTAAGTATGACTCCATTTGGGTGATTGTTGATAGGTTAACTAAGTCCGCTCACTTCATTCCTGTCAAGGTGACCTACAATGCAGAGAAGTTAGCCAAGATCTACATCTCAGATATCGTTCGGTTGCATGGAGTTCCACTCTCCATTATATCAGATAGAGGTACGCAGTTTACTTCTAAGTTTTGGAGAACGTTGCATGCTGAATTAGGTACTAGGTTAGACCTTAGTACTGCATTTCATCCTCAGACAGATGGTCAGTCTGAGCGAACGATTCAAGTTTTGGAGGATATGCTTCGCGCCTGTGTGATAGAGTTTGGTGGCCATTGGGATAGCTTTTTACCTTTGGCAGAGTTTTCATACAATAATAGCTATCACTCCAGTATTGACATGGCTCCATTTGAAGCATTGTATGGGAGGAGGTGTAGATCTCCCATTGGTTGGTTTGATGCCTTTGAAGTTAGACCGTGGGGGACTGATCTGTTGAGAGATTCTATGGAGAAGGTGAAAGCTATTCAAGAAAAGCTTTTGGCGGCTCAAAGTAGACAAAAGGAGTATGCAGACCGAAAGGTTAGAGACTTGGAGTTCATGGAAGGTGAACAAGTCTTGTTGAAGGTTTCACCCATGAAAGGGGTGATGCGGTTCGGAAAAAGGGGTAAGTTAAGTCCAAGGTATATTGGACCATTTGAAGTGCTTAAGAGAGTAGGGAGGTGGCTTATGAATTAGCCTTGCCCCCAGGGCTGTCCGGAGTGCATCCGGTGTTTCATGTATCCATGTTGAAGAGATACCACGGAGATGGAAACTACATTATCCGTTGGGATTCAGTTTTGTTGGATGAGAACTTGACTTATGAAGAGGAACCGGTTGCTATATTAGATAGAGAAGTTCGCAAACTGAGGTCGAGGGAGATTGCATCCATCAAGGTGCAATGGAAGAATCGACCGGTTGAAGAGGCTACTTGGGAGAAGGAGGCAGATATGCAAGAAAAATACCCACATCTGTTTACAGACTCAGGTACTCCTTTTCGCCATTTTTTTCTTCTTTTGATCGTTCGGGGACGAACGATGGGTAAATTGGTATCTATTGTAACGACCTGTTTAGTCGTTTTGAGCAACAGAGTCCATTTCTGGAAAAACTGGCTGGGACGACGAGGGTCACGACGGACCGTCGTGCCCGTCGAGGGAGTGTCGTCCCATGGCACTTAGAATTTTGAAATTGGGTACTGAAAATCGACTCTCTGTAAATTGTGACGGACCTGCAGGACGTGCCGTCACATCCACGACGAACCGTCGTGAGTCCCGTTGCAAAACACTTCAACTTTTGAGAATTTGGTGCAAGAAAACGAGTTTCTGACCGTCAGGACGGAGGTGCAGGACGGACCGTCACAGGTGTGACGGGCCGTCGCAGACCACCTGAAATCTGGGAGGAGGCGACGGCCACCGTGACGGACCGTCGCAGGCACGACGGCCCGTCACAGGTCACGCAGTCCCAGACAGTTTAGGATTTCTCCACACGTTTTAAGGGTCGTTTTTGACTATTCTTTCCTTAATTATAAAGATTGAGGGGTAACATTAATAAGTCTAATTACTTAGGGTTAAAAGGGGTAACCTTAAGTGAATTAGTGGGGTTTTATTGTCCTTTTTCACACTTAATTACATGATTAATTAGGGTAAAGGAAAGAGGGTTTGAATAAAACAAAAGAGAAAGAACAGAAAGAGAAGGAGAAATCGATCGAGAGGAAGAAGTAACAAAGCTTGGGAGATTTCTTGTTGATTCCAATTCTTCGGTGGAGGTAGGTTATGGTTTATGTTACGATATTCGTAGTGAACTCTTAATAGTGAATGTATGTGTGATAGTATTGTAAACCCTGCTATGTGCTTAAATTGTATGCTTGCATGATTATGATTATGAAATTGTGATGAATTAACAAGCATGATGAAGCTATTGAATCTCAAATCTTGAAAGAACCCTAATTCGCTTAATATATTATTAATAAGATTGATGATGCCTTAATATGAAAGAAGGCTTGATAAATTATATAATAAGATTGATGATGCCTTAGTGTAAAAGAAGGCTTGATGAATTAGGGGATCGGGTGCCACGTTCCGGTACCAAGATAGAATGAATATGAGGATCGGGCTTGTCACGTTCCGACACACCGGATAGAATATGGGATCGGAGTGTCACGTTCGACACCAAGGTAGAATATGAGGATCGGGTGCCATGTTCCGGTACAGGATAGAATGAATATGAGGATCGGATTGTCACGTTCCGACACCAGGATAGAATATGAGGATCGAGTGTCACGTTCCGACACCAGGATAGAATATGAGGATCCGGGGCCACGTTCCGGACCGGATAGAATGAATATGAGGATCGGAGTGTCACGTTCCGACACCAGGATGAAATATGAGGATCGGAGTGTCACGTTCGACACCAGGATAGAATCTGAGGATCGGTGCCACGTTCCGGTACCAGGATAGAATGATATAGGATCGAGTGTCACGTTCCGCACCAGATAGATAGAATATCGGATCGGTCCACAACGTTCCGACACCAGGATAGATATGAGGATCGGGTGCCACGTTTCGGTACAGGATAGAATGAAATGAGGTCGGCGTGTCACGTTCCGACACCAGGATAGAAAGTAGAGGAGCGGAGTGTCACGTACCGCACAAGAGGAGAAGAAAGATAATGAATCTTGAAGATAATGAATATACTCAATCTAATGAAACTTAATTCCAAATGAGTATGGTATTGAGGCTTGAGACCTCATGTGTGAACTTGACGGAAATTGTTAATGATAAAGTAATTGCTATTGCTACATGTTGAGTATTGTAGCTGATTTACATTATTATTGATATATATTGTTCCCTATTTGAGTTAGCCGATGATATCTACTCAGTACGTGTGGTTGTACTGACCCCCTACTTTTATGTTTTCCTTTTTGTTATTGTGTAATGCAGCAAACGTTCCGTCAACTTCGACTCAGCAGTAGATCAAGCCAGTCTTCACTCCATCGAAATTCAGGGTGAGCTAATGCGTCTAGCTGGACTTGGTCTTCTTCTTTCAAGTCTTGATGCCTGAACTTCCGGCATGGACTAGCTTTTTAGTTAATTTTGTTCTTAGACATTCCTAGTTTAGTAATTAGAGATAGATGTTCTTGTGATGATGACTTCCAGATTTTGGGGAAATAATAATAGTTTTGAATTGTTTTATTAATGAGTTTAAGTCTTCCGCATTTATTTCTGTGATATTGTACTAAAATGTTAAGGGTTAGATTGGTTGGTTTCGCTCACATAGGAGGGTAAATGGGGTTGCCAGTCGCGTCCCCGATTTGGGTCGTGACAGACTTGGTATCAGAGCATTAGGTTCATTGGTCTCATCACACAAGACAGGTCTAGTAGAGTCTTAAAGAACGGTAGGGGGACGCCTTTACTTTTCTTGAGAGGCTATAAGACTTTAGGAAAAATTCCATTCTTTCATTCTTTCTTTCGTGCTACTACTTGAGTCCAATTGGTTATCTAGGTGATACAAATTGGTATCTGACCATCTTCATTCTATTTCGCAGATGGTTAGAACTAGAGCAACGACCGCACCAGCAGCGACAACGGAAAGACATGAAACTACTGAGCCAGCCACTGGGGCTGTGGCTCGAGGAGGAACAGCGGCAAGAGGCCGTGGAAAGGTCGTGGGAGGACGTCCTCTAGAGGAAGAGGACGAGCCCCTAGCCCATCTGATACTAGGGCGGTGACTCCTCCACCGACTGAGGATGCAGTAAGAGAGGGTGAGGAAGGGGAAACCGAACAAGGGCAGAATGAGGAAATGCCACCGCCAACCTACCCAGAGATGATCAACCAAGTACTTGCTATCTTAGCGGGTTGTTCTGATCAGGGTCAAGCACCTCCAGTGGTTTCTGCACCAACACCTCCGGTTTCAGAGATACGACATGCGGCTACTATGGCTCCCGCATGGATGCAACCTTGGGAATAGGCACATTTCCACGTCTGACTACTGGGCCTATTATGACAAACGATCAACATGAACTTTTTAGTAAGTTCTTGAAACTGAAACCTCCAGTCTTCAAGGGTGCAGATCTGAAGATGCTTATGATTTTCTGGTTGATTGTCATGAGCTACTACACAAGATGGGGATAGTAGAGAGGTTTGGTGTCGAGTTCGTGAGTTATCAGTTCCAAGGTAACGCCAAAATGTGGTGGCGTTCACATGTTGAGTGTCAGCCAACGAGGCACCACCTATGACTTGGGAATCATTCTCTAGTTTGTTCATGGAGAAGTATCCCAAGGACTTTGAGAGATAGGAAGAGGGATGAGTTCTTGAGTCTTGAACAAGGAAGGATGACAGTAAACGCGTATGAGGCTAAATTTCGCGCACTATCCAGATATGCCACCCAACTTTGTTTCAGTCCACAAGAACGGATCCGCCGTTTTGTGAAGGGGTTGAGGTCAGAATGCGGATTTCAGCCTTACAGATAGCGGCAACGGCAACATCCTTCCAAGAGGTGGTAGACTTTGTGATTGAGGTGGAAGGAGTGAAACCAGATGACTTCACCACGACATCGACATCAAAGAGGTTCCGAGGGGAGGTGAGTATAATGGTTCTTATTCTAGAGGACAGAACTCCGGAGGTCACTCACAGACCAATACAGTCTTCACTACAGACTGTAGTTGGGGGTCCACCTCAGAACGGTCAACACTTCTCTGAGAGGCCGACGCGTGAACCCAGAGAATGTTATGGGTGTGGAGAGATTGGACACATTAAGAGGTACTGTCCAAACCAGAGTTACAGACCCCCAATGGCTAGAGGAAGAGGTGGTAATGGTAGAGGTCGTTATTCTGGAGGCGTGGTGGCCGAGGTAATGGTGGTCACCAAAACGGCAGAGGTGAAGGGCAAACGGAGCCACTACTACACAACATGGTAGGGGCAACGGACAGACGAATAATGGGGCCCATTGTTATGCTTTCCCTGGGAGATCTGAAGCGGAGGCGTCTGATGCTGTTATCACAGGTAATCTTTGGTTTGCGATTGCATGGCATCTGTGTTATTTGACCCTGTCTCCACGTTTTCTTATGTATCTTCATCATTGCTAACGGTCTAAATTTACATTGTGAATTACTTGACATGCCTATTCGTGTTTCTACTCCGGTGGGTGAGTCTGTGATAGTCGAAAAAGTGTTATAGGTCTTGTTTGGTGAATTTTGTGGGGAGCAACACTTATGTAGATTTGGTTATTTTAGAAATGGGTGACTTTGATGTAATTCTGGGTATGACTTGGCTTTCTCCAAACTTTGCGATTTTGGATTGTAATGCTAAAACAGTGACGTTAGCCAAGCCTGGGGCAGATCAGTAGTATGGGAGGGTGACTACACTCCCAATCCGGTGCGTATCATCTCCTTTATTCGTGCTTAGAAGATGGTTAGTAAGTGGGTTGTCTAGCTCTTGGACACATCTTAAGGATGACACTACTCAAGTACCATCGATTGAGTCAGTTTCGGTAGTCTGTGAGTTTTTGGATGTGTTCCCTGCAGATCTTCCCGGTATGCCACCAGATAGGGATATAGACTTCTGCATTGATTTGGAACCCGGTACTCGCCCCATTTCTATACCCCCGTATAGAATGGCTCCCGCGGGAGTTAAGAGAATTAAAGGCAAACTTCAAGAGTTGTTGAGCAAAGGCTTCATTAGACCAAGTGCATCTCCTTGGGGGTGCCGGTTTTGTTTGTGAAGAAGAAAGATGGGAGTTTCCGAATGTGCATAGATTACCGACAGTTGAACAAGGTAACTATTAAGAACAAGTACCCCATTCCTCGCATTGATGACTTGTTCGATCAGTTACAAGGTGCTTGTGTCTTCTCTAAAATTGACTTGAGGTCCGGTTATCACAACTGAAAAAATACGAGCAACGGATGTGCCAAAGACTGCTTTCGAACTAGGTATGGGCATTATGAGTTTGTGGTAATGTCGTTTGGTCTTACTAATGCCCCTGCTGCCTTCATGAGCTTGATGAACGGGATTTTCAAGCCATATTTGGATCTCTTTGTGATTGTGTTTATTGATGATATACTGATATACTCCCAAAAGTAAGAAAGAACATGAGGAGCATTTGAAATTGGTGTTAGAGTGTTGTTGAAAGAAAAACTTTATGCGAAATTCTCCAAGTGTGAGTTTTGGCTAGATTCAGTGTCCTTCTTGGGGCACGTGGTTTCTAAGGATGGAGTGATGGTAGATCCATCTAAGATTGAGACGTAAAGAATTGGGTAAGACCTACAAACGTGTCAGAAATAAGGAGTTTTGTGGGGTTTAGCTAGCTACTACCGCCGATTCGTCAGGGATTCTCTTCTATTGCTTCCCAATTGACGAACTTGACTAAGCAAAACGTTCCATTTGTATGGTCGGATGAGTGTGAGGAGAGCTTCAGAAACTCAAGACTTTGTTGACTACCGCGCCTATCCTTACCTTGCCGGTAGAGGGTAAGGACTTTATTGTCTATTGTGATGCATCCTATTCGGGTTTGGGTGCAGTGCTAATGCAAGAGAAGAATGTGGATTGCTTATGCTTCGAGGCAATTAAAGGTGCATGAACGTAACTATCCGACCCATGATTTGGAGTTGGCCGCGGTAGTATTTGCACTAAAGCAATGGAGACACTATTTGTATGGGGTTAAGTGTGAAGTCTATACGGACCATCGTAGCCTACAGTATGTCTTCACTCAGAAGGACTTGAACTTGAGACAGAGGAGATGGATGGAACTACTAAAGGACTACGACATCACTATCTTGTATCATCCGGGGAAGGCGAATGATGTTGTGGCAGATGCCTTGAGTAGAAAGGCCGGAAGCATGGGAAGTCTAGCTCATTTGCAAGCTTCTAGACGCCCATTGGCTAGGGAAGTGCAGATTTTGGCTAATGACCTTATGAGGTTAGAAATAAATGAGAAGGGAGGATTGTTAGCTTGTGTAGAGGCAAAATCCTCTTTCCTTGATCAGATTAAGGGGAAACAGTTTGACGATGAGAGAAACTAAGGCGAATTCGAGATAAAGTGTTGCAAGGAGAGGCTAAGGAAGCAATAATCGATGGGGAAGGTGTTTTGAGGATTAAGGGAAGAGTATGTGTACCCCGCATCGATGATTTGATCACCACTATTCTGACAGAGGCCCATAGTTCCGGATATTCTATACATCCTGGTGCAACCAAGATGTATCGCGACCTAAAGCAACACTTCTGGTGGAGTAGAATGAAGCGAGATTATTGTTGAGTTTGTTGCCAAGTGTCCAAATTGTCAAACAAGTAAAGTATGAACACCAGAGGCCTGGAGGAGGAACACTTCAGAGGATGCCCATTCCTGAATGGAAGTGGGAGAGAATCGCGATGGACTTCGTGGTTGGTCTTCCAAAGACATGGGTAAGTATGACTCCATTTGGGTGATTGTTGATAGGTTAACTAAGTCGCTCACTTCATTCTGTCAAGGTGACCTACAATGCAGAGAAGTTAGCCAAGATCTACATCTCAGATATCGTTCGGTTGCATGGAGTTCCACTCTCATTATATCAGATAGAGGTACGCAGTTTACTTCTAAGTTTTGGAGAACGTTGCATGCTGAATTAGGTACTAGGTTAGACCTTAGTACTGCATTTCATCCTCAGACAGATGGTCAGTCTGAGCGAACGATTCAAGTTTTGGAGGTATGCTTCGCGCCTGTGTGATAGAGTTTGGTGGCCATTGGGATAGCTTTTTACCTTGGCAGAGTTTTCATACAATAATAGCTATCACTCCAGTATTGACATGGCTCATTTGAAGCATTGTATGGGAGGAGGTGTAGATCTCCCATTGGTTGGTTTGATGCCTTTGAAGTTAGACCGTGGGGGGACTGATCTGTTGAGAGATTCTATGGAGAAGGTGAAAGCTATTCAAGAAAAGCTTTTGGCGGCTCAAAAGTAGACAAGGAGTATGCAGACCGAAAGGTTAGAGACTTGGAGTTCATGGAAGGTGAACAAGTCTTGTTGAAGGTTCTCACCCATGAAAGGGGTGATGCGGTTCGGAAAAAGGGGTAAGTTAAGTCCAAGGTATATTGGACCATTTGAAGTGCTTAGAGAGTAGGGGAGGTGGCTTATGAATTAGCCTTGCCCCCAGGGCTGTCCGGAGTGCATCCGGTGTTTCATGTATCCATGTTGAAGAGATACCACGGAGATGGAAACTACATTATCCGTTGGGATTCAGTTTTGTTGATGAGAACTTGACTTATGAAGAGGAAACGGTTGCTATATTAGATAGAGAAGTTCGCCAAACTGAGGTCGAGGGAGATTGCATCCATCAAGGTCAATGGAAGAACGACCGGTTGAAGAGGCTACTTGGGAGAAGGAGGCAGATATGCAAGAAAAATACCCACATCTGTTTACAGACTCAGGTACTCCTTTTCGCCATTTTTTTTCTTCTTTGATCGTTCGGGGACGAACGATGGGTAAATTGGTATCTATTGTAACGACCTGTTTAGGCGTTTTGAGCAACAGAGTCCATTTCTGGAAAAACTGGCTGGGAACGACGAGGGTCACGACGGACCGTCGTGCCCGTCGAGGGAGTGTCGTCCCATGGCACTTAGAATTTTGAAATTGGGTACTGAAAATCGACTCTCTGTAAATTGTGACGGACCTGCAGGACGTGCCATCACATCCACGACGAACCGTCGTGAGTCCCGTTGCAAAACACTTCAACTTTTGAGAATTTGGTGCAAGAAAACGAGTTTCTGACCGTCAGGACGGAGGTGCAGGACGGACCGTCACAGGTGTGACGGGCCGTCGCAGACCACCTGAAATCTGGAGAGAAGGCGACGGCCACCGTGACGGACCGTCGCAGGCACGACGGCCCGTCACAGGTCACGCGTCCCAGACAGTTTAGGATTTCTCCACACGTTTTAAGGGTCGTTTTTGACTATTCTTTCCTTAATTATAAAGAGGAGGGGTAACATTAATAAGTCTAATTACTTAGGGGTTAAAAGGGGTAACCTTAAGTGAATTAGTGGGGTTTTATTGTCCTTTTCACACTTAATTACATATTAATTAGGGTAAAGGAAAGAGGGTTTGAATAAAACAAAAGAGAAAGAACAGAGAAAGAGAAGGAGGAAAATCGATAGAGGGAAGAAGTAACAAAGCTTGGGAGATTTCTTGTTGATTCCAATTCTTCGGTGGAGGTAGGTTTGGTTTTTATGTTTACGATATTCGTAGTGAACTCTTAATAGTGAATGTTATGTTGTTTGATAGTATTGTAAACCCTGCTATGTGCTTAAATTGTATGCTTGCATGATTATGATTATGAATTGTGATGAATTAACAAGCATGATGAAGCTATTGAATCTCAAATCTTGAAAGAACCCTAATTCGCTTAATATATTATATAATAAGATTGATGATGCCTTAATATGAAAGAAGGCTGATAAATTATATAATAAGATTGATGATGCTAGTGTAAAAGAAGGCTTGATGAATTAGGGGATCGGGTGCCACGTTCCGGTACCAAGATAGAATGAATATGAGGATCGGAGTGTCACGTTCCGACACCAGGATAGAATATGAGGATCGGAGTGTCACGTTCCGACACCAAGATAGAATATGAGGATCGGGTGCCATGTTCCGGTACCAGGATAGAATGAATATGAGGATCGGATTGTCACGTTCCGACACCAGGATAGAATATGAGGATCGGAGTGTCACGTTCCGACACCAGGATAGAATATGAGGATCGGGTGCCACGTTCCGGTACCAGGATAGAATGAATATAAGGATCGGAGTGTCACGTTCCGACACCAGGATAGAATATGAGGATCGGAGTGTCACGTTCCGACACCAGGATAGAATATGAGGATCGGGTGCCACGTTCCGGTACCAGGATAGAATGAATATGAGGATCGGAGTGTCACGTTCCGACACCAGGATAGAATATGATGATCGGAGTGTCACGTTCCGACACCAGGATAGAATATTGAGGATCGGGTGCCACGTTCCGGTACCAGGATAGAATGAATATGAGGATCGGAGTGTCACGTTCCGACACCAGGATAGAAAGTAGAGTAGCGGAGTGTCACGTACCGACACAAGAGGAAGAAAGATAATGAATCTTGAAAGATAATGATATACTCAATCTAATGAACTTAATTCCCAATGAGTATGGTATTGAGGCTTGAGACCTCATGTGTGAACTTGACGGAAATTGTTAATGATAAAGTAATTGCTATTGCTACATGTTGAGTATTGTAGCTGATTTACATTATTTTGATATATATTGTTCCCTATTTTGAGTTAGCCGATGATATCTACTCAGTACGTGTGTTGTACTGACCCCCTACTTTTATGTTTTCCTTTTTGTTATTTGTGTAATGCAGCAAACGTTCCGTCAACTTCGACTCAGCAGTAATCAAGCCAGTCTTCACTCCATCGGAAATTCAGGGTGAGCTAATGCGTCTAGCTTGGACTGGGTCTTCTTCTTCAAGTCTTGATGCCTTGAACTTCCGGCATGGACTAGCTTTTTAGTTATATTTTGTTCTTAGACATTCCTAGTTTAGTAATTAGAGATAGATGTTCTTGTGATGATGACTTCCAGATTTTGGGGATAATAATAATAGTTTTGAATTGTTTTATTAATGAGTTTAAGTCTTCCGCATTTATTTATGTTGATATTGTACTAAAATGTTAAGGGTTAGATTGGTTGGTTCTCTCACATAGGAGGGTAAATGTGGGTGCCAGTCGCGTCCCCGATTTGGGTCGTGACACCGGATCTAAAGTAAATCTTAGAGAAGACACAAGCACCTTGTAACTGATCAAACAAGTCATCAATGCGAGGAATGGGATACTTGTTCTTAATAGTTACCTTGTTCAACTGCCGGTAGTCTATGCACATCCGAAAACTCCCATCCTTCTTCTTCACAAATAACACTGGAGCACCCCAAGGGGATGCACTTGGTCTAATAAAGCCTTTACTTAACAACTCTTGAAGTTGGGCCTTTAACTCCCTTAACTCCGCTGGAGCCATTCTATAAGGGGGTATAGAAATGGGGCGAGTACCCGGTTCCAGATCAATGCAAAAATCAATATCTCTATCCGGTGGCATACCAGGAAGGTCTGCAGGAAACACATCCAGAAACTCACGGACTATCGAAACCGACTCAATTGAAGG
The DNA here is from genome assembly GCA_027705065.1 of Solanum peruvianum. NCBI lineage: Eukaryota > Viridiplantae > Streptophyta > Magnoliopsida > Solanales > Solanaceae > Solanum > Solanum peruvianum. The sequence goes on from JAKWJD010001756.1 coordinate 13,147,412, forward strand.
TACTTGGGTAGTATCATCCCTGAGGTGTGCCAAGAACGCTAAACACCCTTTACTAACCATTCTCTTAGCACGAAGAAAGGAGATGATACGAGCTGGAGTGGAAGTGTAGTCACCCTCCCACACTAACGGATCTGTCCCAGGCTTGGCCAACGTTACAGTTTTAGTATTAAAATCTAAGATTGCAAAATTCGGAGAAAGCCAAGTCATACCCAGAATTACATCGAAATCCACCATCTCTAAAATAACCAAGTCTACATGAGTATTGCTCCCCACAAAAGTCACCAGACAAGACCTATATACCTTTTCAACTATCACAGACTCACCCACCGAGTAGAAACACCAATAGGCATGTCAAGCAATTCACAATGTAAATTAAGACCAGTAGCAAATGAGGAAGATACATATGAAAATGTGGAGCAAGGATCAAATAATACAGAATCCATGCAATCACAAACCAAAAGATTACCTGTGATAACAGCATCAGATGTCTCTACTTCAGACCGCCCGGGGAAAGCGTAACAATGGGTCCTATCACCAGTCTGCCCGTTGCCCCTACCATGTGGTGTTGTAGTAGCTCCAGTGTGCCCGTCACCCCGGCCGTTTTGGTGACCACCATTCCTCGGCCACCATGTCCTCCAGAATGACGGCCTCTTCCATGACCACCTCTACCTCTGACTATTGGGGGTCTGTAACTCTGTTTTGGACAATATCTCTTAATATGTCCAGTCTCCCCACATCCATAACACTCTCTGGATTCAAGCATCGGCCTCTGTGAGAATGATGAAGTTTGGGAATAACCTCCCATCTCGGAGAAATGTTGACCGGTCGGAGGTGGACCCCCAACTACAGTCTGCAGCGAAGACTGGATAGGTCGGGCTGGGTAACCTCCTGAACCCTGCCCTCTGGAGTAAGAACCATTAAACTCACCTCCTTTACGAAACCTTTTTGATGTTGATGCCATGGTGAAGTCATCTGGCTTCACTCCCTCCACCTCTATCACGAAGTCGACCACTTCCTGAAAGGATTTCGCTGTAGCCGCTACCTGTAAGGCTGAAATCCGCAACTCTGACCTCAGCCCCTTCACAAAACGGCGAATCCGCTCTTGTGGACTAAAACAAAGCTGGGTGGCATATCTGGATAGTGCACGAAACCTAGCCTCATAAGCAGTAACCGACATCCTGCCTTGCTCTAGGCTTAGAAACTCATCTTTCCTTCTATCCCTCAAAGTACGGGGTATATACTTCTCCATAAACAAGCTAGAGAATGATGCCCAAGTCATAGGTGGTGCCTCTGTTGGTTGACACTCAACATGTGACCGCCACCACATTTTGGCGTTCCCTTGAAACTGATAGGTCACAAACTCGACACCAAATCGTTCTACTATACCCATCTTGTGTAGTAGCTCATGACAGTCAACCAGAAAATTGTAGGCATCCTCAGATTCAGCACCCTTGAAGACTGGAGGTTTCGATTTCAAAAACTTACTGAAAAGTTCATGCTGATCACTTGTCATTATAGGCCCTGTAGTCAAACGAGGGAACGTGTCTATTTCCAATGAGGCATCCATGCGGGGAGCCACAGTAGCTGCATGTTGAACCTCCGGAACCTGAGGTGCTGGTTCTGAAAACACTGGAGGTGTCTGGCCTTGATCAGATAACCCGCTAAGATAAGCAAGAACCTGATTAATCATCTCTGGGGTAGGTTGGGGTGGTAATTCCTCATTCTGCACTTGTTCATCCTCCCCTTCCTCACCCTCTCTTACTACTTGCTCAGTCGGTGGAGGAGTCACCGCCCTAGAACCAGATGGGCTAGGGGCTTGTCCTCTTCCTCTGGAGGACGTCCTCCCGCGACCTCTACCACGGCCTCTTGCCACTACTCCTCTTCGAGCTACAGCCCCAGTGGCTGGCTCAGATGCATCTTGCCTTGCCTGTGTTGGTGTTGGCGCAGTCGTTGCTGTAGTTCTAACCATCTGCGAAATAGAGTGAAGATGGTCAGATACCAATTTGTATCACCTAGATACCAATTGGATCCAAGTAATAGCACGAAAGAAAGAAAGAAAGAATGGAATTTTCCTAAAGTCTTATAGCCTCTCAAAGAAAAGTAAAGGCATCCCCCTACCGTTCCTTAAGACTCTACTAGACTCGTTCTTGTGTGATGAGACCAACGAACCTAATGCTCTGATACCAAGTTTGTCACGACCCAAAACGATCCGCGAGTAGCACCCACACTTATCCTAATATGTGAGCGAACCAACCAATCTAAACCCCAACATTTCAAACATAACGAACAAAATACAATGCGGAAGACTTAAACTCATTAATGAAAATCAATTTAATAACTTCTAAAAACTCAACATCTATTATTCCCCAAAATCTGGAAGTCATCACCACAAGAACATCTATGATCAAATTACTAAACTAAGAGTATTCTAAGAAGCTAAAATAAATAAAAAGCTAGTCCATGCCGGAACTTCAAGGCATCAAGACATGAGGAAGAAGATCTAGTCCAAGTTAGAAGCATTAGCTCACCCTGAAATCCTGTGTAATGAAGACTAGCTAGAGTTGCGGTTGAGTTGAAGACGACGGTACGTTTGCTGCACTCCACAAATAACAAAGAAAGAAACACACAAGTAGGGGTCAGTACAAAACACAAGTACTGAGTAGGTATCATCGGCCAACTCAAAATATAAAATAGTATATATCAGATAATATCATAAATCAACAACAATACTCAACATGTAGCAACAACAAGTACTATAATCACTAATAAGTACCGCCAAGTTCACCCATAAGGACTCAAGCCTCAATACCATACTCATTTGGGAATTAGGTTCATTAGATTGAGTATATTACCATATTTCAAGATTCATTATCTTTATTCCTCTCGTGTCGGTACGTGACACTCCACTCCATATACTATCCTGGTGTCGGAACGTGACACTCCGATCCATATACTATCCTAGTAGCGGAACGTGGCACCCGATCCATATACTATCCTGGTGTCAGAACGTGACACTTCGATCTATATACTATCCTGGTGTCGGAACGTGACACTCCGATCCATATACTATCCTGGTACCGGAACGTGGCACCCGATCCATATACTATCAAGGTGTCGGAACGTGACACTCCGATCCATATACTATCCTGGTGTCGGAACGTGACACTCCGATCCATATACTATCCTGGTACCGGAACGTGGCACCCGATCCGTATACTATCCTGGTGTCGGAACGTGACACTCCGATCCATATACTATCCTGGTACCGGAATGTGGCACCCGATCCTCTATTACTATCCTGGTGTCGGAACGTGACACCCGATCCTCTAATCTTATTACTTTAGTTCATCAAGCCTTCTTTTATACCAAGGCATCATCAATCTCATTACTTTAGTTCATCAAGCCTTCTTTTATACCAAAGCATCATCATTAACAAGTAAATAATTTAGGGTTTAAGATTCAATAGCTTCATCATGCTAATTCATCACAATCATATAATCACATCATGTAAGCACACAATTAAGCATATAGAAGACTTTATAGTACTACCCAACACATATCATTCACTATTAAGAGTTTACTAAGAATAGCATAAAAACCATAACCTACCTCCACCGGAGAATTCGTGATCAAGAAATCTACTTTTCCAAAGCTTGCTTTCCTCTTCGTTTCTCTCTCTCTCTCGATCGTTCTTCTCCCTCTCTCTGTTCTTTCTATTTTTCTTATTCAAACCCTATTTATTTTACCCCTAATTAGCATATAATAAGTATAAAGATGATGAATTAACCCATTAATTAATTCAAAGTTATCTCTTTTAACCCCAAGTAGTTGAATTATAAATATTAAACCACTAACTTTATAATTATAAGCAGGAATAGTCCAAAACGCCCCTTAAAATATTTAACAGAAATCCGACCCAGTCAGGGTTAACGCAACCTGTGACGGTCCGTCATGGCTGTGACGGTCCGTCATGGCTGTGATGGTCCGTCCTGCAGGTCCATCACAAAGTTCAGAGACTTATTTTCTGTGGAAGATGTGTGACGGTCCGTCGTGCCCACGACGGTCCGTCCTTCCATTCCGTCACGAAGTTCAGAGAGTTGATTTCAGTACCCAAATTTCAGAATTCTAAGTGTTTTGGAACGAGACCCCCTCGATGGTCCGTCGTACCCATGACGGTCCGTTGTGGGGTCCGTCGACTCAGGCAGTTTTTCCAGAAATAAAATCTACTGCTCAAAACGACTAAACAGGTCGTTACAGTTTAGATTTTTTTGGGTGTATATAAATCATCAAAAACGTGACCAACCCATTCTAGAATCCTCTCACAAGATTGAAATATTTACCTCCAAAAATAAAGAACAGATTCAAGCTGGTTTTCCATGGATGAATCATCAATTTTAAGAGGTTTCAACTAGACAAAGGTATGGTGATCTTCATCTCTAGTTATCTTTTCATCTAGAGAGCCATTCTCAAAGATTTCAAAAGAGGAAAATATGATCAAACACTTTCTTCTTCAATCTTCCATGGGTTCTTTCGTAAACTGATTTCAAAGGCATAATATGTATGTATTAATTATTATCTACTGATTTGGAAATGGTTTTCAATCCAATTGCATGATGAACCCATGTTCTATCACCAAAATGATTTAGCCTTGCATGGGCCTTATGATCTTGATTTTTTATCAATCGAATTATGATTCTATACGTTGAAGTGATTGTATATGCTGTTATTTACATGAATTTATGTTTACATGATGATGATCAGTCCATGATGATAAATGTTGAAGATTTGAACATGAATAGCCTATGCTTCTACATGTTGCCTTAAAGTCGATTGTGAGATCGGTTGTGTAGAGTTTTTATTATGTATAAACTGTTGTAGCTACTGTTTTAGGGTGATATAATGGATGAATTTTGTAAGCATAAATCCTTAATTATCAAATTAAGAAAGGTTTGCATTAATTGATCTAGATTTCTTTAGGCTATGAAGTCAAAAAGCTAAGTGTGTGATGGATCTTGAGTTGTTGTTATATCAAGCATGGTTTCTTCTTTATTTCCTACCAAATTAGATACTTCCTAATGAGTGTATTGTTGATAAAATATGAATTATGATCAAAGCATTAGAGAGTTCATAGTAATGGCAAAGTCTTCTATACTCTAGAAAAATGATAAGCCTAAATGCCTATGTTGTAACCTTAATCTTGAGGGTGTATAATTATGATTTAAATATGGTTAAATGTAGGTTAGATACTGCCTTAGACTCATAATATGTATTAAATATGATCTAAATCAATGCAAGGGAAATTAGCTAATGATCTATGTTATTCTACTTTACTAGTATGTTGATGTGTTGTATTATGTTGTAGTATAATCTTGTAGCGACTTGTACATGGTTTCTTATGTGTTTAAAGTATATTTAGATACTACCATATATGTGAATTATTGATGAATAAGGAGTATTGATCAATGATGATCAAAGGGTGAGAAATTGGTAAGAATGCTTATTTTCTCCTACTCTTCTACTTCTCTATTTCTTTACAGTAATGTTGATGAAGCCTTATATGAAATTGTTGGTATGGTCCACTTATGGTGGTTGTGTTTAATTTCATTATATATGTATTTATCATGGACTTGAAGGCAAATTTATGAACATATGATTTAGAAATTTAGATAATCACCTTATGATGTAATTGTGTCTATCTTCCTATCTAGTTGTGATCTAGGTTGTGTGGCTATTGTATGAGCATGAGTATATTTATGTTAGGGTATTGTATAGGTTCTTCCATTGATGTGTTAAAATGGTTAATAGCCCCTACCCATTTACCCCTTCTATAAAAGTGTAAATAGCTAAAGTTAGGAGCCTCGATTAAAATGTTTATATTGTTTTGCCTCCTATGCTATTATGTGTTGTGTGGTATGTTCTTGGAATTATAATGTGGTATAAGAGGATGGCTGCCTCAAGGAGTAATCGATAGCCATTTTGTGATCATGTTGACCAATGTACACACACTCTTACTCACATGCATATTACAAGTAGTATAAGTCATGGTGTATAAATGTAAGGTTGTTCTCATATTCACTAATGTCTACCACTATCCATGTAAAGTATATGTATGTGAAGTATTTTATGTATTCTTTACTAGTATGACTTGATAGGTGTACTAGTATGGGCAAGGGTATGGGACTTTGCCTATGCATTGCACATGTGTACCTTGATTGGATAGCTGTAGTTTTGGTTTCTATATGTATGAATATGTATGTATGAACTTGTGTGACTTAATGTGTTATGTTAAAGGGTTGCTCACATATATGAATACACACACACATGTATGAAGATCTAGTCAAGAGAGGGGCCTTGAATGGTGTATCCATGTGTACACTAAACAAGATAGTGCTAATACATATGCTATGTCCATGTGAAAGGATATTCTCACATGATTTAGGTTGATGAACTTTCATCTATAACCTGTGAGCTAAGAATATGAGGGGATGACTCACCTAAGCCTATGTTTTTATAAATAAATATTAATGAGGTCTTTTTCAATAAAGGGAACTTAGTTTAGCACCGAGTGAACTTGTATATGAGTGTGTGTCCCTTTCCAATGTGGGAAGGTAGGTCTACTATAAATATCATGGGGTGGATCGCCTCATGACCCAACATAGGGTGTACAGTTGATATTTCCATGAATCCCCCAAGTTCCATAAACTATGTTACCACCATAGGATACTAGCTAGTGGATCCACCTAGAAAGCTATTTCATGTAGGTTCTACTTTGGCCGGTAGACCACCTTATTTTGTGTAGGGTTTCATGACACCAGATTCCATGTTTAGCATCACATGGTCTATGTCGGTTAAGGCTATTGTTTCCATAAAGTAAAATGGACAATGGAAATTAAATGACTAGGACCCTAAATAGAATGACTTAAGTGAGGTTACTTAGGATAGGTGGAAGTAATGAACCCATCTAGACATTGCACAAGTAGCTCCTTAGGAAGTTCTAGGAAGGTGTTCTAATGCATGTCACTATGTATGTGTTCCTTATGCATGACATTGTAGTATTTGTCTACTTGTTATGAAATAGTGCATGATATGAGTCTTTATGCATGATGTTGATCTTGTTGACTATATGATGATGGTCTTGACTTAACTATGTCTATGTGATATTATACTTCCATGATGGTATGTGTTTTTCTATGATGTTTGGCCTTTGATTGTGTTTCTATGAAGTATGAAAATGATATATATATATATATATATATAATATATATATATATATATATATATATATATATATATATATATATATATATATATTTATTGATAAAGGTTTTATTATGATTTACTCAAAATAGCATGAAGTATGATTTCAAAGAAAATGTCCCTTTTAAATGCATGGTTGTCATACTTAGTACATTCTTGTGATAATTCCATTCTTCTCTACTTTTTACACAAAGTGTAGGTTACGGATGCTTAAAGGATGTCTTGAATGGTGAAGATCTTGATAGATGATTCCCAAACTCAATGAAAGGAATACTTATGTTCAAGGATCTCCTACTTATGTCTTTAGTGTAAAGTCTTTAAATATTGTATAGTTTGTATTATGTCTTAAAGGTTGTGTCCCTAATGTAATCCAAAGTTATTGAGTCTAAGATGGCAAACAGAACTAGAGTTTATATATGTATTATGACTTATATTTTATATGTTTATGAAGTAAAGTTTCTAGCATATGAGGTGCTATGAAAAGTTATAAACATTTCGCAAAATTTACTATGTTAATGTGATGAATGATAACTATGGGCTTGTATAAGACCTCTGAGAGGTCAAGTACGTCGTGTTACTTCTAGGGGGTGCTCCCCGTTTGTGACACCAGACAAAAGAGCTCTTGAAGATACACACCGGAGAAAAAAAAATTGAAAGTTAAGTCATATCACTGTCAAATGACAAAAGTCTCACATCGGTGGTTAATGAGATGAGTGGACTCCTTATAAGACTTGGTCAATCCTCCTCCTCCCTTTGGGATAAGCTTTTGGGGTGTGAGTTAGACCTAAGACCTCAATATTGTATTAGAGCAGGGACCGTCTCACCCGATGTTGGAACCCCAAAATAAAAATTGCCCACACACCAAATGCTAAGCACTTGGCGTGAGGTGGGTGTTAAAAATTACAAAAGTATCACATCGATTTTAAATAAGATGGGTGGACACCTTATAAGGCTTGGACAATCCTCCTCCCTTTGAGCTAATGATACACTAAAACTTACTTCTCAAATAAGAAGTAAAGCGGTCGTATCAATAAAGAACCCAACTAATGAGGTTGGGATCGTTCCCACGAGGAAAATAGTTAAGACTTAACTTCAATCTATTATTACTATTATTTCGTAAGTTATTTACTTAGAAAACAAAGACAACAAAAGGGGTTTTTTTATTTCTAAATGAATAAAAATAACTAACTAGATTGAAGTAGACACCTAACAGATTCAAATGTTGGAGTTTAATCAATTAATAAAAGTAACTAGGGTTTATGTGTCCCCTACGGGTTCCTAATCTGATAATTCTAGCTATAACAATTCTTTCCTAGTATCTTGCATGCAAAGTGATAAGTTATGCATTTCTAAATCCTTGGTCCGGCATCTAGAAAATTTCACTCCGCACCTTGGTCCGGCTACGTGTGTTGCTATACTAACCATTACCTTTACCTCATGTTAAGCATTGTATTCGATATTTGACTAAGTTATTACTTCGTACCAATCAATATTAGCCTATTAGATAGTATACACTAAATTTATGTTGATAATTCTTTTCCTATTATATACCTCCTTGGTCCCGCAAGTAGCATTAAGGCAATTTCTAACGTTGGTCATCCTTTAAAAAGACTTCTAAACGAAAGAATTATCAATACATGCAAGACACTATTCTAGAATTGTTATTTTAGTTAGGTTAAACCTCATTATTCGCCTATGGTTCCCACAACCCTAGTTATGGAGTTTAGTTACCCATAGTCATAATCATAATATTCATATATGTAATATAAGAATTCACGCACTTACTTCAATGAGAAATAAGAAAATCCAGAAATTTACTTGATTAATCGACAAAATCACCAACAATCAACTCCAAAGAAAAGTATAACAATCCAAAGTATAGTATCCAAAATAATCTCCTAACAAAGAATCTAACATGAAAGTGTCTAATAATCAAGATTCTAACCATAAGAGAGTCTAACCCCAAAAACGAGGTTTTTCGAACTATTTATAAAAAACAAAAACCTAATTAAAGAAGGACTCTATTTTGCTAAAAATCTGTCAAAACGCCGACGGACCTCGCGACGGGTCGTCGTGGTCACGACGGGCCATCATGGACTCCGTCGTCCCATACTTTGCAAATTCTTCTGCTGCTCTCTTCATTAACCTCGACAGCAGGTATGACGGGTCATCAAAGGCACAACGGTCCGTCGAGGGCCTTCACCCATAACACTTAAACTCTTGGAATTTGGATACTAGGACTACTTCTCTGATCATCACAACGAACCAGCAGGACGGACCGTCATGGCTGCAACAGTCCGTCATGTACTTCGTAACCCCACACTTGGTCAGACTTCCCCCATCTTCTTTCAACAGCTTCACTACGATGCCACCTACGGACCGTCACAGGCACGACGGACCATCACAAGATCTGTAGGTGGTAAATTTTCTGCGCTCGAAAACTTCCGCATTCATCTTTAGACAGATTTCCTGCAAATAAAGAGAAACTTACATAAAAATTAATACAAAAAGGCTTTTGGACACACACTAAACTTAAGGAAAAACATTAAAAATACCGTGAAACCACAATATATCAGCTAACTTTTGGGGTATGTGTTAGGTCTAAGATCTAATTTCACATCACAATACAAATCACTTATAAATTGAGGAATTTAAAAGAAAATTTTAGAGAATATGATACACAACCATTAAATGAAGTTAAATCTAATAGACTTGAAAATTCCTCGAAAGAATTTAGTATATCATTAAAATTGGCTATATGGTACTCGATTTCAGAAAAAGTTGAATCATTCTTTATCCCGATGATCTCACCAGGAATAAGATAAGAATACTTGTGTGCATTACACTCTCTTCTCATCAAACCTCCAAAAGCTCGTTTAAAATGAATTAACTATAGAGGATCAGAAAACAATATCATTTCAAACTGAATAAAGACATATCATACAGAAAACAGACTAGCAAATGATTAAATGGACCAATTTCATGCAACAATGTAATCAAGGAACCCTACTAATCACTAACTGACACGAAAAGAAAACCATAACTGCTACATCATTTTCTAACTAAATTATGACAAATCAAAGACAGCAGATAGACATGCAAATCGTACAAATTGACTAATATCATGGAACAATGTAATGAAGGGAGCTCTATACTACCTACTAATAACTGAAACGACTCAAAAAGAATACAAAGTTAAACTCCTTTTCTCACCAGCATCAAGGGCCCAGAATTTCGTAAGAACCAGTCTGATCATTTTGAGTATTAGAACACTTTTCCCTTAAATGACACATCCCATAGCTTCAAAATGTGAATTATGACTTGCGAGAATGGATGACATGGATATCCAGCGACCTAGAGTATTTTAGAAAAGAATACTAAATACTAGAAGTTTGGAGAAAACAAAAGGTTTAAGCAAAATAAATATTTGGCGTAAACGAGTTTAGAATCGAGACTTGAAAGCTCCTGTAAGTTCAGAAAATAATTTAGGACTTGGTTGGATGGTCTTAGGGGACTAGGGAGTAATTCGGTCACTTAGGTAGTAAACTAGAGAATTACAAAAATAACAGCTGACCACGGTCAAACATATGCCTAATGACACTAGATTGGTAATTTGAGTATTCCAACGGGTTTATAGGGTTTTTTGAAGTGATGTGCATATTTGGTTTTCATCCCGATGGATTCGGATGTGTTTTGGACAGCAAAGAGACCAATTTATTTTATTGTTGGCGTCATCAATTGTTGTTCTTCACAGTTATGTGGACAGTGCCGTGGTTCTGTAGGAATCTAGGATCATGACTCATGGTTTTGTGGGCTGGTAGACGTAATCGTTAAGGGGTCAGGGGTCATTGTGGTCGTGTAAGGGGAGCTTACAGCCACGAAGTGCAAGGAATAAAGGACCCAGGATCGAGAGAGGGGGGCCTGACGTTCATAGAGAAGGAATCTGGGTAGACTTACGAATCCTCAATTCAAACTTACTATTCAAATTACATTTTTGGAACTCTAAATCTCGGATTTTGGCAATTTTTGAAACAATCAACTCTTATTGATAAGAGGGTAAGTATCTTACCTTGATTCTAGTATTTTCCTATGATTCCTTAATCTAATTAGAGATTTAATCCAATTTGGGGATCAATTAATGATTGGGACCGAATGGAAATTGAGATTTGAGATCTACAGGCTTATGAGGGATCCAATTCTAGAAGATCTTTATGGTTTTGACCTCAGTGGCTCGACGTTAGATTTCTGTTGACCGAATTCTTATCATGTCAATACAGGACTGCATCTACAACAAGTGTATCCTCCCTCCAGCAAATAAGGTGGGGCGGGAAAGGGTATAATCAGATAATCTAGGAGATCGTATTTTTAAAGGATTGGGAGCTATAAAAAGCATTACAGAAAAAAAATATCCATTCTTTGACATTGTGGCACTTGCTTCAAGGTAAGTTCATACTTGACCTTGAATAGGTTATAGTTTTCCTTAATTAAACAATTCATGTAGTATATTAAGTGTAAGGGTGTGTCGTATAAGCAAGGTCCTGAGAGGTTATAGAAACATCAGGTGACTTTGACATATCTTAAGTGGTTAATTGATTTAATTACTTCAATAATTGATATGTAAGAGGAACTTCATGCTAAATGACAAATCCAATAATATTGATGCCAGATGGGCTATATAATGAGCTAATTGCATATAAGATGACATGCCTACTTGAAAACTCGCTCTATGGAAATTTTCTTACCATGCTTCTATTTGGTGTTTATAATCGTGATATAGAAATTGATATCAGACAAGCACATGGAAACTATCACTACTAGATATGAGTTATTAATCATGAAAAGGTGCATGTTGAGATCGTCTATGATGAGAATGATAGCACGTTGAAATAGTATGCACTGCAAGTTGAGTATGACATATGAACAACCCAGTTCTCCCCCATGAACCATTGGGCTAACGAACCCCAAGCCCATCTAGGGGTACATAGGTTTTGAGGATATTGATTTATTTGGTGTTGTCCATGAGTTGCCACTTTACATGACATGCATTGGATTAATATGCACATCTTCATTTGATTGAGTTGATTTCTGCTAAATCCCACCATATTAAATGATTTATTACATATCAATGAGTTATATCTTTCGATTGATCTATTAACAATTAAAGATTATCTTATGTCTAAGTGTGGTCGTAAGCATTTCAAAGACTAACTCTCACCACTACTTTCTCGAGGTCAATGATTTATTGTTCTTGTCACATATTGATTATTTATTTGTTACTTTTTATTTGTTACATATGGATGATATATTCTTGTTGCACTGAGCAACATTTAGTGGGATACATCATCCAGCGGCACTGATAAAAGTCGAGAGTTTTGTAACAAAGTCTCAACCGAGACAACAATGAACCAAGGCGGTGATTCTTCTCATTTATCTTTTCAATTTACTTCTTACAAACACAATTTGTCTATTTGGTTATTTATGTTTGAGGAAAACATAGGCACCTAACTGGAGAAATAGAAATCTTGAACTACACCACAAAATGAACGACCGCAGAATAGATATCTCGATGCTAATCGCTTTGCTACTAAACTCCATGAAATTTGACATTGGTAAACCATACTTGTTCTTCCCACTACTAGGGATGTTTGGGAGGTTGTTATATATATATATATATATATATATAAAATGCCTCTCTAATTATATAATTAAAACTTAAACTGTGAAATGCTAGGCAGGGGGATGAGAAGTGTTAATATTTACTATAATGAGATTGTTCCCTTATGGCAAGAATCAAATCAATGCTATAATGAACAACTGATCAGCAGAAAGGATAAGAAAACATAACGGACATAACAGTCTGCACTATACTGCTTTTGATACTATGTTGTAGCCTTCCAACTAATGAAGTACACTAGGAGTATTTTCTTACTTTACGAGATATGCTTGTGTCAGGTCAGCCCAACAAATTTACTTGCTATAACCCGTAGGAAGGAAGGAAATATGTTTTTGTTTTAAATTCTAACCTTAAAATCTGTGCATTTGCAAGATTCTTACAAGCAAATTTACAAGTTTTTCCTCCACAGTTAATGATAATGAAAATTCAATTCTCAACTATGAAAAGAATGAACAAAAGTCTCTAGGTAAATGTGCTTTTATCTGTGGTTATAAGTTGGACAATAACTAGAGTAACAGACACAGGCTTATTAAGAAATAGGAGACAGAAACTATCTTTTTTGAGGGTAGAATACTGAAAACTCTGATATTTTCTGGAAGACTCGAGTCCACGCAATTAGCAAGAGTGACCCCATTTAGATCATCCTCCCATGCATCTGCAGGAATCTCCATTTTAAGAGATATCATTGTCGCCAATGAATGAACCTAATATGTATTTTTGAAATAAAATCAGCATGATGGCAAGAGAAGACATACTTTTAGAGGCGAAACAAAATGCATGTCATACACAAGTTATTCTAAATCTCTGGCTTACTCCTTTATCTGTTCAACTACTTCTCCCTAGCCAATTTTATATAAATTTCCAAAATTAATGTCTCGAATACCACAAGCTTTGAAGATAGCTTTTTCCAGTTCACCTTCAATGGCTGCATTAATGAACTTGCAATGGTTTAGTGAAACCCCACATGACATCTACACTAACTGAACATGTATACAAGTCAAGTTTTATGCAGCATGTAAAAAATAGAGGATTGCTACAGGGAAGGCTAACTGAAGTTATCATACACAAAATACTTAAATAAGTTCCATGAAAAGTTCTCCTCCAACAAAACAGATCCATGAAGCAGATGACCAATATTTACAAGTATAATTATACATTAAACCCTACAAGTTCCAATTCACTCGATAATATGTTTACTATAACACCCCAAATGCTAGTTTCCCAAGCAAGATTATCCAGCGACCTAGATGAAAATTGCTACTAGTGAATACATTAATCATAAATCTCACTAAATAGTCCTGTATTTTAGTATATAAGTCATTTACAGTCGTACTTCTATGCTGAATATCATGAGTAACATTAAGTGAAACCCAATAAAAGACCACCAAATATCAAGAAATAGTAGGAGTTTGCCACTAGTTATCATAAGTCAAGCAAATCATAAATACCTTGAGAAAATTTTTAGGATAAAACATAAGACATAACAATTCCATTCCATTTCTTTTACTCCTCTCAACATAGATAAGGTTGGAAGTAATTATTTTTAAATTGCTAACATGGAGAAGGTCGGAAGTAATTGAGAAATGTAAAAAGTTGACTTCTAATAGAGTATTATAATTTTACTGTAAGATCATTTAAGAACTAAATCATAGAATGCAGGAAGAAATATCAATTTATTTTAGAAAGTAACAGGTACATAACTGATCAGGAGCCCATTTATCGTTTTTTAGTAATATATTCAGCCAATGTTAAATCTAGATTTTGATGAATATTTACATCCGGAGTTGATCTATTTTCTGTCTCTTGTGATATTCAATTATTTAATCCTCCGCTTTAACTAATGTGATATTCAATTCTTTGATCATTCGTCTTAACTCTTAATCCATTTGGTATATAAAAAAGAATCCTCTCCCCCAATCTAAACTCTGGCAATGAGTGGAACAACTGAGGACCATTCCAAAAATACATTTTAACAACTAATGTGGGACATTTATATATGTTAACCAGTTCTAGGGTTTACACATGAATTGAAATTCCTTTATTTTCTTTTTTCCTTTTTTCATTTGAGTCAAGGGACTTCTGGAAACAGACTCTCTACCTCCATGAGGTAAGGGGCATGGGCGTACACTCTACACTCCCCAGACCTCACTTTGTGGGATTTCAAAGGGTATCTTGTTGTTGTTGAAATAGAAGAATGAAGTGACACTACGGGCTGAAGAGTATATTCAGCAGAAAGTGAAGGATAAATAGTAAACCTAATGCAAGGAGAAAAGTGGCTCAAGAGCTTAAGGAGTATGCTTGTCGTCTATGTTGCTCAGACTCTCCAAAAATGTTGCAGCACCCGTGACGAATTCTTTGAAAATGCATAATTTTTGAAGTATCTTACATGCACCTGTCGACATTTTTGAAGAGTCCGAGCAGCATAGATTTTCGTAGAGTTGGTGTCTCAATGGGCTAAGCTGGGAAGTGGAACTCGAAGCGACTAACAGACTAAAATGAGAGAGAGAGCACAAACATATAAAACAGATAAGAAGTAATGTCTGTTGTCGACTATGAAAACATGTGAAAAATTCTGACCATTCAACACTCACCAAGAAAATTGAGAATCCAAACCCAAAACAGAACCATTACAAATTACTTTGAGAACACTTTAACATGTTTATTGCAGCAACTATGTTTTGATAAGCTTATGCTCTTTCTCATCGCGTCTGCAAGCTTCATCCAAAATTATGTTCCACGATTTGATGGTCATTATGACCAGTATGTCAGCAGAAAAGTTTCTCAAATCAAAAGAACAGTGGAAATTGCTTTAAGAGTTCACCACAAGTTGTCATGTAAACAACTGAAGCACAAAAGGCAGAGGTAGACTAGGCGAAATAAACGAATATGAAGGCTATAGGTAATAGATCATTTGATCTTGGAGATGGTTATTTACAAAGTCACTTCCAAGCACATATGGTCTCTTATAAAAAAAAGTACCAAGGTTCTTCTGTCACTTACAAGTAGAAACTTCATGCACTGTGAATTGGCACTCTACACCAAGTTTGAAACTTCCAGGAAGTCAGAGAATCAGTCAAGAAATACGGTGATAAGGTAAAAAGATGTGGTAGGATCCTCAAGCCCTTTAACTCTCTACTCAAGTAAGCATACAGAACAAAAACAAAGAAAGAATTTACCCAAGAGAAAAGTGAAATCACCTAGTAGATGAAAGAGTGAATAAGTATTTTTGCTTTTACATAAGTAGAAGCCTTCACATCCTAGCAAACGTAGTACATCATGAGATGTGTGGTAGCTGCACATCAATGGTTTAAATTGCGTAAATGAACCACATTTTATTTGAGAAAGGGTAGGGGCCGAGCTCATTATCTAATGAGTTTATTTTTTTTTAGAAACATTACTATCCACAGGCTTCTAAAGTTGTAATGTCAAATTCTCAATTATTAAATCAACAACAACTATACCCCTATGCCTCAACCCCAAATAAGTTAGGTCGGTCATATGATCCTCACTAGCCATGTGATGGTGGTGCTCAAGTTTCAAGGCTTTTCACTCGTAGTAAAGCAGGGAGCTAAAGGCATCGGAACTACTTATGTCGAAGTAGGGGTCATCGAAGGACCACTTGGAGAAGTCCACTTCATACTACACCTCACCTTGGTAAAAGAAACATCAAGGAATAAGCTCGGATTGAAGAAGGAAAAGAAAAGAACTAGAGCAAAATGTCACCACACTTCAAAATGCAGATCTTTTCCTTCCATTCTGCCCTATTCTTTTGCTAAATCCATACAAACTCCAAGAGATTATAAGTCCTTCAAGATAGTGTTCTTCCACATGGTTTTAGATCTACCTTCTTTTTATTTTTATGACAAGGGAAACACATAGTCGTTACTATTTGGGTACTCACAGTGTAAAAACCCCGATCTTATGCAATAGCACGCAAACCACATAGGAGAGGTAACCTGTACTAGACAAACCTGGTGCAACGAACTCGACCCAGAAGGCAAACCCCTCACACTAGTTCCACACTTACAAACTGGTGCATCTAGAGGTCGACTTAGGATGTGACCAAACCATCTCAAGTGACCTTCACTCATTTTATTATCACTACTACACTGGCAATTTTTACAGGATAGTCATTTTTAAGCTTGTCTAATCTTGTATGACTGCACATTCACCATAGCATCCGCAATTTTGAAACACTTATATATTGTGAATACTTTTGAATTTAGTGACCCAATATACGCTCTCGCACAATATTGTTATTCTTATAGTTATATAAATTTTTCCTTTTACTTCTGTAAATATCCTTTTATCACATATTACTCCGACAACGCTTCTCCATCAACCATCTTGTTTTATTCTTGGTGTAACTTCTACAGTTATGTCATTATCAGTCCACTTTAACTTCAAATTTAAATATCTTAGTTGTCTACATCTCGGCATCGTCGTCCTAACCCATTACAACTTAACTTCACTCTTCTATGCCATTAATGTCTAGGAAAAGATGTTTGAAAAGAAAAACAATAAAAGATATAGCTTCCAAAGACAAGTAGCACTTGGGTTGCACTAACCATATGTGTGGTAACGAGAAAATTTCCCAACTTGAGAGAAATCTTCATAGACAATGTGAAATATGGAGATAACTCGAAACTTCCCAAAACAGGAAACGTCAGACTTGAATTTAACAAAAGGGATAGAATTGATTTAAATCCCTTATATACCCTTTTGATCATGCGGAGGACCTATTAACTAAGCATATGCTAATAGGCTTATCAAGTGAATTAAGGATGTCATGTGCAAAAGATAGAATTTCACACTTGTATCACAAGTAAGCAAATAATGTTGACTAAGTTGTGGTGAGTTGGGATCCCTCCACCCTTAACAAAAGGTCTTACATTCGATCCCTGGGTACAAAAAAGATCATGTTGGGAGCGCTGCCCCAAGAAATTGGCCCTGCAATGCACAAATTGGGATTAGTCGGGCTCCAATGCGAGTATTAAACACCGAGTGGGAACCCAAGAACAGTCATGTTTTACTTCTTAGTTTTGGTGAAGTAATTAAATTGTATTAGAAGTCATCAAGGAGATGCATCAGTTACAGCTAAAAATTGCTTCAACATAATATAAAACATAAAGCTAACTGAGCAAAACCCTACAAAGCAACCAAAAAGATACCCCCTTATTAGAGTTTTGGCAAATATCAAAATAACTTATTTTAAGTCAAAAATAACTTATTTTAAGTCAAAAATAACTTATTTTAAGTTAAAAGCTAAGTGAGCGGTGCTTTTTTTTTAACTTAAAAGTCATTTTATGTTGACCATATATATTAATTTTTTACCATTAATTCTTTTATTATTATATTGATTATTATCATTATTATTATTATTATTATTAGTATTATTATTATTATTATTATTATTATTATTATTATTTTATTATTATTATTATTTATTTTATTATACTTTATTGTTATTATATAGTATTATTATATATTATTATATTATTATTTTTTATTATTATTATTATTTATTTAATTATTATTTATTGTTGTGTAACGACCTGTTTAGTCGTTTTGAGCAGTAGAGTTTATTTCTGGTAATAACAGTCTGGGTCGACGGATCTCACGACGGACCGTCATGGGCACGACGGACCGTCGAGGGGGTCTCGTTCCAAAACACTTAGATTCTGAAAATTTGGGTACTGAGATCGACACTCTGAACTTCACGACGGAATGGCAGGACGGACCGTCGTTTGCACGACGGACCATCACAAATCTTTCCACAGAATTAACTCTCTGAACTTTATGACGGACCTGCAGGACGGACCGTCAAAGTCATGACGGACCTGCAGGACGGACCGTCAAAGTCATGACGGACCGTCACAGGCTGCGTAACCCTGACTGAGTCGGATTTCTGTTAAAAGTTTTTAAGGGGTGTTTTGGACTATTCATGCTTATTATTATAAAGTTAGTGGGTTAATGTTAATAATTCAATTACTTGGGGGTTAAAGGAGATAACCTTGAAATAAATAGTGCGTTATTTTTATCATCTTTTGTACTTAATTATATGACAATTAGGGTAAAAGAAAAAGGGTTTGAATAAGAAAATAGAAAGAACAGAGAGAGAAAGGGAGAACAAACGAGCGAGAGAAGAGAGAACGAAGAGGAAAGCAAAGACTTTGAGGAGTACTTGCGTGATCAGAAATTCTTCGGTGGAGGTAAGTTATGGTTTATGCTATTTCATAGTAAACTCTTAATAGCGAATGATATGTATTGGGTAGTATTGTAAAGTCTTCTATATGCTTAATTGTGTGTTTGCATGATGTGATTATGTAATTGTAATAGATTGGAAATATGAGGCTGTGAATCTTAAATCTTAAATCCACTTTGTTAATGATGATGCCTTGGTATAAAAGAAGGCTTGATTAACTAAAAGAATGAGACTAGGGGATCGGGTGTCACGAACCGACACGTAGAATTAGGGGATCGGAGTGTCACGTTCCAACACCAAGATAGTAGGGGATCGGAGTGTCACGTTCCGACACCAGGATAGTATGGGATCAGAGTGTCACGTTCCGACACCAGGATAGTAGGGGATCGGAGTGTCACGTTCCGACACCAGGATAGTAGGGGATCAGAGTGTCACGTTCTGACACCAGGATAGTAGTGGATCAGAGTGTCACGTTCCGACACCAGGATAATAAAAGAGAATGAGTATTGAGGGGATCGGAGTGTCACGTACCGACACAAGAGGAATAAAGAGAATGAATCTTGAATTATGTTAATATACTCAATTTGAAGAACCTAATTCCTAAATGAGTATGGTGTGGAGGCTTGAGTCCTCATAGATGTGTTTGGTGTTGTTGCAAATGATTCTTATACTTGTTGCTATCACCTGTTAAGTATTTGGTTGGTTTTATGTTATTATTCGATATATATTGCTTTCGATTTTGAGTTGGCCGATGATACCTACTCAGTACGTGTTCCTTGTACTGACCCCTACTTGTAAATTGTTTTCTTGTTATTGTGGAGGGCAGCAAACGTGCCATCGACTTCGACTCGTCCACAACTCTTGCCAATCTTCATCACACCAGATTTCAGGGTGAGCTATTGCTTCTAGCTTGGACTGGATCTTCTTCTTCACGTCTTGATGCCTTGAATTTCTGGCATGGACTAGTTGTTTATTTATTTTTAGCTTCTTAGATACTCTTAGATTTAGTAATTTGAGGATAGATGTTCTTGTAGTGATGACTTCCAGATTTTGGGGATAATAGTTAATAACTTTAGAAGCTTGTTTATTGGTTATACTAATGAGTTTGAAGTCTTCCGCATTATATTCTGTTTATTATGTTGAGATGTTGGAGTTTAGATTGGTTGGTTCGCTCACATAGTAGGGTAAGTGTGGGTGCCACTCGCGGCTCGTTTTGGGTCGTGACAAACTTGGTATCAGAGCATTAGGTTCGTTGGTCTCATCACACAAGAACAGGTCTAGTAGAGTCTTGAAGAATGGTAGGGGGACGCCCTTACTTTTCTTTGAGGGGCTATAGGACTTTAGGAAAATTCCATTCTTTCTTTCTTTCGTGCTATTACTTAGATCCAATTGGTATCTAGGTGATACGAATTGATATCTGACATCCTCACTCTATTTCGCAGATGGTTAGAACTAGAGCAACAACTGCGCCAACACCAACACCGGCAAGACAAGATGCGTCTGAGCCAGCCACTGGGGCTGTAGCTCGAAGAGGAACAGTGGCAAGAGGTCGTGGTAGAGGTCGCGGGAGGACGTCCTCTAGAGGTAGAGGACAAACACCTGGTCCAGCTAGTACTAGGGCGGTGACTCCTCCACCGACTGATGAGGTAGTAAGAGAGGGTGAGGAAAGGGGAAAATGATCAAGTGCAGAATGAGGAATTACAACCCCAACCTACCCCAGAGATGATTAACCAGGTTCTTGCTTATCTTAGCGGGTTATCTGATCAAGGCCAGACACCTCCAGTGTTTTCTGCACCAGCACCTCAGGTTCCAGGAGTACAACATGCAGCTGTTGTGGCTCCCCGCATGGATGCCTCATTGGAAATAGGCATGTTTCCTCGACTGACTACAGGGCCTATAATGACTAGTGATCAACATGAACTTTTCACTAAATTTCTGAAGTTGAAACCTCCAGTCTTCAAGGGTGCTGAATCTGAGGATGCCTATGATTTTCTGGTTGATTGTCATGAGGTGCTACATAAGATGGGCATAGTAGAACAATTTGGTGTTGAGTTTGTGACCTATCAGTTTCAAGGGAACGCCAAAATTTGGTGGCGGTCATATGTTGAGTGTCAACCAGCACAGGCACCACCTATGACTTGGGCGTCATTCTCTAGCTTATTTATGGAGAAGTATATACCCCGGACTTTGAAGGATAGGAGGAGAGATGAGTTCCTAAGCCTAGAGCAAGGCAGGATGTCGGTTACTGCTTATGAGTCTAAGTTTCGTGAGCTATCCAGGTATGCCACCCAACTTTGCTTCAGTCTACAAGAGCGGATTCGCCGTTTCGTGAAAGGGCTGAGGTCAGATTTGCAGATTTCAGCCTTACACGTAGCTGCTGCAGCAAAATCCTTTCAGGAGGTGGTAGATTTTGTGATAGAAGTGGAGGGGGTGAAACCAAATGACTTCACCATGGCATCGACATCTAAGAAGTTTCGTAAGGGAGGTGAGTTTAATGGTTCTTACTCCAGAGGGCAGGGTTCAGGAGGTTACCGAGCCTGACCTATTCAGTCTTCACTGCAGGCTGTAGCTGGGGGTCCATCGCAGACCAGCCAACATTCCTCTGAGTTTGGAGGTTACTCCCAGACTTCGTCATTCTCACAGACACCTATGCTTGAATCCAGAGAGTGTTATAGATGTGGGGAGACTGGACACATTAGGAGGTATTGTCCAAAACAGAGTTACAGACCCTCAATAGTCAGAGGTAGAGGTGGTCATGGAAGAGGCCGTCATTCTGGAGGACGTGGTGGCCGAGGTAATGGTGGTCACCAAAACGGCCAGGGTGACGGGCAAACTGGAGCTACTACAGCACAACATGGTAGGGGCAACGAGCAGACAGGTGACAGGGCCCATTGTTATGCTTTCCCTGGGAGGTCTGAAGCGGAGACATCTGATGTTGTTATCACCGGTAATCTTTTGGTTTGTGATTTCATGGCTTCTGTATATTTGATCCTGGCTCCACATTTTCATATATATCTTCCTCATTTGCTACTAGTCTTAATTTACATTGTGAATTGCTTGACATGCCTATTCATGTTTCTACTCCGGTGGGTGAGTCTGTGATAGTCGAAAAGGTGTATAGGTCTTGTCTTGTAACTTTTGTGGGGAGCAATACTCATGTAGACTTGGTTATCTTAGAAATGGTTGATTTCGATGTAATTCTGGGTATGACTTGGCTTTCTCCAAATTTTGCAATCTTAGATTGTAATGCTAAAATCGTCACGTTGGCCAAGCCTGGGACAGATCCGTTAGTGTGGGAGGGTGACTACACTTCCACTCCAGTTCGTATCATCTCCTTTCTTCGTGCTAAGAGAATGGTTAGTAAAGGGTGTTTAGATTTCTTGGCACACCTTAGGGATGATACTACCCAAGTACCTTCAATTGAGTCGGTTTTGACAGTCCGTGAGTTTCTGGATGTGTTTCCTGCAGACCTTCCTGGTATGCCACTGGATAGGGATATCGACTTTTGCATTGATCTGGAGCCGGGTACTCGCCCCATTTCCATACCCCCTTATAGAATGGATCCCGCTGAGTTAAGAGAGTTAAAGGCCCAACTTCAAGAGTTGTTAGGTAAAGGCTTCATTAGACCAAGCGCTTCCCCTTGGGGTGCTCCGGTGTTATTTGTGAAGAAGAAGGATGGGAGTTTCCGGATGTGCATAGACTACCGGCAGTTGAATAAGGTAACGATTAAGAACAAGTACGCCATTCCTCGCATTGATGATTTGTTCGATCAGTTACAAGGTGCTTGTGTCTTCTCTAAGATTGACTTGAGATCCGGTTATCATCAATTGAAAATACGGGCAACAGATGTGCCAAAGACTGCTTTTCGAACCAGGTATGGGCATTACGAATTCGTAGTAATGTCTTTTGGTCTTATGAATGCCCCTGATGCTTTCATGAGCTTGATGAACGGGATTTTTAAGCCATATCTGGATCTCTTTGTTATCGTATTTATTGATGATATACTGATATACTCAGAGCGTAAGAAGGAACATGAGGAGCATTTGAGAATTGTATTAGAGTTGTTGAGGAAGAAAAAGCTTTATGCAAAATTCTCCAAGTGTGAGTTTTGGCTAGATTCAGTGTCCTTCTTGGGGCACGTGGTTTCTAAGGATGGAGTGATGGTGGATCCTTCTAAGATTGAAGCAGTGAAGAGTTGGGTATGACCTACTAATGTTACAGAAGTAAGGAGCTTTGTTGGTTTAGCTAGCTACTACCATCGATTTGTCAAGGGATTTTCTTCGGTTGCTTCCCAATTGACAAACTTGACTAAGCAGAGTGTTCCATTTGTATGGTCGGATGAATGTGAAGAAAGCTTCCAGAAACTCAAGACCTTGCTGACTACTGCACCTATTATTACCTTGCCAGTAGAGGGTAAGAATTTCATTATTTATTGCGATGCATCTTATTCTGGTTTGGGTGCAGTGCTAATGCAAGAGAAGAATGTAATTACTTATGCTTCGAGACAATTAAAGGTGCACGAACGTAATTATCCGACTCACGATTTGGAGTTGGCTGCGGTAGTGTTTGCATTAAAGCAATGGAGACATTATCTATATGGGGTTAAGTGTGAAGTCTATACGGATCATCATAGTTTACAGTATGTCTTTACTCAGAAAGATTTGAATTTAAGACAGAGGAGATGGATGGAACTACTGAAGGACTATAATATCACTATCTTGTATCACCCGGGAAAAGCTAATGTTGTGGCAGATGCCTTAAGTAGAAAGGCAGGGAGCAAGGGAAGTCTAGCTCACTTGCAGGTTTCTAGACGCCCATTGGCTAGAGAGGTTCAGACTCTGGCTAATGACTTTATGAGGCTCGAAGTACTAGAGAAGGGAGGATTTTTGTCTTGTATGGAGGCAAGATCTTCTTTTCTTGACAAGATTAAGGGAAAGCAGTTTATTGATGAGAAACTGATTTGGATCCGAGATAAGGTGTTGCGAGGAGAGGCTAAAGAAGCAAAAAATCGATGAGGAAGGTGTTTTGAGGATTAATGGAAGGGTATGTGTGCCTCGTGTTGATGATTTGATCCACACTATTCTTACAAAGGCTCATAGTTCAGGATATTCTATGCATCCTGGTGCAACCAAGATGTATCGTGACCTAAAGCAACATTTTTGGTGGAGTAGGATGAAGCGTGACATTGTTGATTTTGTCGCACAATGCCCGAATTATCAGCAGGTTAAGTATGAACACCAGAGGCCTTGGGGAACACATCAGAGAATGCCCATTCCTGAATGGAAGTGGGAGAGAATTGCAATGGACTTCGTGGTTGGTCTTCCAAAGACATTGGGTAAGTTTGATTCTATTTGGGTAATTGTGGACAGATTAACTAAGTCTGCTCACTTCATTCCGGTCAAGGTGACTTACAATGCAGAGAAGTTAGCCAAATTCTATATCTCAGAAATTGTTCGATTGCATGGAGTTCCACTTTCCATCATATCAGATAGAGGTACTGTAACGACCTGTTTAGTCGTTTTGAGCAGCAGATTTTTAATTCTGGAAAAACTGGCCAAGACTACGGGCACTGCGACGGACCGTCACAGGCACGACGGCCCGTCGAGGGTGCATCGTTTCAGCATACTTAGAATTCTGAAATTGGGTACTGAAAATCGACTCTCTGTAAATTGTGACGGACCTGCAGGACGTGCCGTCACATCCACGACGAACCGTCGTGAGTTTCCGTTGCAAAACACTTCAACTTTTGAGAATTTTGTACAAGAAACGAGTTTCTGACCGTCAGGACGGAGGTGCAGGACGGACCGTCACTGGTGTGACGGGCCGTCACAGCTCACCTAGATTTTGGGAGGCTGCGATGACCTGCGTGACGGACCGTCGCAGGCACGACGAGCCGTCACAGGTTGCGCCAATCCCAGGCAAATTAGGATTCCTCTACACGTTTTAAGAGTCGTTTTGGACTATTCTTTCCTGAATTATAAAGATTGAGGGTTTATATTAATAACTCAAATCCTTGAGGGATAAAAGAGGTAACTTTGGGTTAATTAGTGGGGTTTTATTGTCCTCTTTTACACTTAATTATATGTTAATTAGGGTAAGAGAAGGAGGGTTTGAATAAAACAAAGAGAAAGAACAGAGAGAGAGAGAGTATTGATCGATCGAATTGGCTGAGGAGAATATCAGAGCTTGGGAAATTGCTTGTTGATTCCAATTCTTCGCTGGAGGTAGGTTATGGTTTTCATGCTACTTGTAGTAAACTCTTAATAGTGAATGTTATGTGTTGATAGTATTGTAAACCCTACTATGTGCTGAATTGTAAGCTTGCATGAATATGAATATGATATATATATATATATATATGTGATTATATGAGCATGATGAAGCTATTGAATCCCAAATCTTGAAATAACCCTAATTCGCTTGATAAATTATAAAATGAGAATGATGATGCCTTAGTGTAAAAGAAGGCTTGATGAATTAGGGGATCGGGTGCCACGTTCCGGTACCAGGATAGAATGAATATGAGGATCGGAGTGTCACATTCCGACACCAGGATAGAATACGGATTGGGTGCCACGTTCCGGTACCAGGATAAAATGAATATGAGGATCGGAGTGTCACGTTCCGACACCAGGATAGAATATGAGGATCGGAGTGTCACGTTCCGACACCAGGATAGTATATGGATCGGGTGCCACGTTCCGGTACCAGGATAGTATAGGAGGATCGGAGTGCCACGTTCCGGAACCAGGATAGAATTAGAGGAGCGGAGTGTCACGTACCGACACAAGAGGAAGAAAGATAATGAATCTTGAAAGATAATGAATATACTCAAACTAATGAACTAAACTCCCAAATGAGTATGGTATTGAAGCTTGAGTCCTCATGTGTGAACTCGGTTGTATTCATTGATGAATTAAATATTGCTATTGCTACATGTTGAGTATTGTAGTTGATTTACATTGTTATTGATATATACTATTCCCTATTTTGAGTTAGCCCATGATATCTACTCAGTACTTGTGGTTGTACTGACCCCCTACTTTCATGTTTTCTTCTTTGTTATTTGTGTAATGCAGCAAACGTTCCGTCAACTTCAACTCAACAGTAGATCTAGCCAGTCTTCACTACCTTCGGAAATTCAGGGTGAGCTAATGCGTCTAGCTTGGACTGGATCTTCTTCTTCAAGTCTTGATGCCTTGAACTTCCGGCATGGACTAGCTTTTATTTGTTTTAGCTTCTTAGACGTTTTTAGTTTAGTAATTTGAGGATAGATGTTCTTGTGATGATGACTTCCAGATTTTGGGGATAATAATAATAGTTTGAATTGTTTTATTAATGAGTTTAAGTCTTCCGCATTATTTTCTGTTGATATATCTTGAAATGTTAAGGTTTAGATGGGTTGGTTCGCTCACATAGGAGGGTAAATGTGGGTGCCAGTCGCGTCCCCGATTTGGGTCGTGACAAACTTGGTATCAGAGCATTAGGTTCATTGGTCTCATCACACAAGAACGAGTCTAGTAGAGTCTTAAGGAACGGTAGGGGGACGCCTTTACTTTTCTTTAAGAGGCTATAAGACTTTAGGAAAATTCCATTCTTTCATTCTTCTTTCGTGCTACTACTTGAGTCCAATTGGTATCTAGGTGATACAAATTGGTATCTGACCATCTTCATTCTATTTCGCAGATGGTTAGAACTAGAGCAACGACCGCACCAGCAGCAACAACGGAAAGACAAGAAACGAATGAGCCAGCCACTGGGGCTGTAGCTCGAGGGAGAGCAGCGGCAAGAGGCCGTGGAAGAGGTCGTGGGAGGACGTCCTCTAGAGGAAGAGGAAGAGCACCTAGCCCATCTGATACTAGGGCGGTGACTCCTCCACCGACTGAGGAGGTGATAAGAGAGGGTGAGGAAGGGGAGAATGAACAAGTGCAAAATGAGGAATTGCCACCCCAACCTACCCCAGAGATGATCAATCAGGTTCTTGCTTATCTTAATGGGTTATCTGATCAGGGTCAGGCACCTCCAGTGGTTTCTGCACCAACACCTCCGGTTTCAGAGGTACGACATGCGGCTACTATGGCTCCCCGCATGGATGCATCATTGGGAATAGGCACATTTCCACGTCTGACTACTGGGCCTATTATGACAAATGATCAACATGAACTTTTTAGTAAGTTCTTGAAATTGAAACCTCCAATCTTTAAGGGCGCAGAATCAGAGGATGCCTACGATTTTCTGGTTGATTGTCATGAGCTATTACACAAGATGGGTATAGTAGAATGGTTTGGCGTTGAGTTCGTGAGCTATCAGTTTCAAGGGAACGCCAAAATGTGGTGGCGGTCACATGTTGAGTGTCAACCAACAGAGGCACCACCTATGACTTGGGAATCATTCTCTACCCTGTTTATGGAGAAGTATATCCCAAGGACTTTGAGAGATAGAAAAAGGGATGAGTTCTTGAGTCTCGAGCAAGGTAGGATGACGGTTAACGCATATGAGGCTAAGTTTCGTGCTTTATCAAGGTATGCCACCCAACTTTGTTTTAGTCCACAAGAGCGGATTCGCTGTTTTGTGAAGGGGTTGAGGTCAGAATTGCGGATTTCAGCCTTACAGGTAGCGGCTACGGCAACATCCTTCCAAGAGGTGGTAGACTTTGTGATAGAGGTGGAAGGAGTGAAGCCAGATGACTTCACCACGACATCGACATCAAAAAGGTTTCGAAGGGGAGGCGAGTTTAATGGTTCTCACTCTAGAGGACAGAGCTCCGGAGGTTACTCAAGTCGACCAATTCAGTCTTCACTACAGACTGTAGTTGGGGGTCCACCTCAGAACGGTCAACACTACTCCGAGAGACCTATGCATGAACCCCGAGAGTGTTATGGATGTGGGGAGGTTGGACACATTAAGAGGTATTGTCCAAACCAGAGTTACAGAACCCCACTAGCTAGAGGTAGAGGTGGTCATGGTAGAGGCCGTTTTTCTGGAAGACGTGGTGGTCGAGGTAATGGTGGTCACCACAACGGCAGAGGTGAGGGGCAAACTGGAGCCACTACATCACAACATGGTAGGGGCAACGGGCAAACCAACGAAAGGGCCCATTGTTACGCTTTCCCTAGGAGATCTGAAGCGGAGGCGTCTGATGCTGTTATCACAGGTAATCTTTTGGTTTGTGATTGCATGGCATCTGTATTATTTGACCCTGGCTCCACGTTTTCATATGTATCTTCATCATTTGCTAATGGTCTAAATCTACATTGTGAATTACTTGATATGCCTATTCGTGTTTCTACTCCGGTGGGTGAGTCTGTGATAGTTGAAAAGGTGTATAGGTCTTGTTTGGTGAATTTTGTGGGGAGCAACACTTATGTAGACTTGGTTATTTTAGAAATGGGTGACTTTGATGTAATTCTGGGTATGACTTGGCTTTCTCCGAATTTTGCAATTTTGGATTGTAACGCTAAAACCATGACGTTAGCCAAGCCTGGGGCAGATCCGTTAGTGTGGGAGGGTGACTACACTTCCAATCCGGTGCGTATCATCTCATTTCTTCGTGCTAAGAAAATGGTTAGTAAAGGGTATTTAGCTTTCTTGGCACATCTCAAGGACGACACTACCTAAGTACCCTCGATTGAGTCGGTTTTGGTAGTCCGTGAGTTTTTGGATGTGTTCCCTGCAGATCTTCCTGGTATGCCACCGGATAGGGATATCGACTTTTGCATTGATTTGGAACCGGGCACTCGCCCCATTTCTATACCCCCTTATAGAATGGCTCCCGCCGAGTTAAGAGAGTTAAAAGCACAACTTCAAGAGTTGTTGAGCAAAGGCTTCATTAGACCAAGTGCATCTCCTTGGGGTGCTCCGGTGTTGTTTGTAAAGAAGAAGGATGGAAGTTTTCGAATGTGCATAGATTACCGGCAGTTGAACAAGGTAACTATTAAGAACAAGTATCCTCTTCCTCGCATTGATGACTTGTTCGATCAACTACAAGGTGCTTGTGTCTTTTCTAAGATTGACTTGAGATCCGGTTATCATCAATTGAAAATACGGGCAACGGATGTGCCAAAGACTGCTTTTCGGACTAGGTATGGGCATTATGAATTTGTAGTGATGTCCTTTGGTCTTACGAATGCCCCTGCTGCGTTCATGAGCTTGATGAACGGTATATTTAAGCCGTATTTGGATCTCTTTGTGATCGTGTTTATAGATGATATACTGGTATATTCTAAAAGTAAGGAGGAACATGAGGAGCATTTGAGGATTGTATTGGAAATGTTGAGGGAGAGAAAGCTTTATGCCAAGTTCTCTAAGTGTGAGTTTTGGCTAGATGCAGTGTCCTTCTTGGGGCATGTGGTTTCGAAGGATGGGGTGATGGTAGATCCTTCTAAGATTGAGACAGTGAAGAATTGGGTAAGACCCACTAATGTGTCAGAAATAAGGAGCTTTGTTGGGTTAGCTAGCTACTACCGCCGCTTTGTCAAAGGATTCTCTTCTATTGCTTCCCAATTGACGAACTTGACTAAGCAAAATGTTCCATTTGTATGGTCGGAGGAGTGCGAAGGAAGCTTTCAGAAACTCAAGACTTTGTTGACTACCGCACCTATCCTCACCTTACCGGTAGAGGGTAAGAACTTCATTGTTTATTGTGATGCATCCTATTCGGGTTTGGGTGCAGTGCTAATGCAAGAGAAGAACGTGATTGCTTATGCTTCAAGACAATTAAAAGTGCATGAACGTAACTACCCAACTCATGACTTGGAATTGGCCGCGGTAGTATTTGCACTAAAGCAATGGAGACATTATTTATATGGGGTTAAGTGTGAAATCTATACGGATCATCGTAGCCTTCAGTATGTCTTTACTCAAAAAGATTTGAACTTGAGACAGAGGAGATGGATGGAACAACTGAAGGACTACGACATCACTATCTTGTATCATCCGGGGAAGGCTAATGTTGTAGCGGATGCTTTGAGTAGAAAGGCCGGAAGCATGGGAAGTCTAGCTCATTTGCAAGTTTCTAGACGCCCATTGGCTAGAGAGGTGCAGATTCTGGCTAATGACCTTATGAGGTTAGAAATAAATGAGAAGGGAGGATTGTTAGCTTGTGTGGAGGCGAGATCTTCTTTTCTTGACCAGATTAAGGGGAAACAGTTTGATGATGAGAAACTAAGTCGAATCCGAGATAAGGTGTTACAAGGAGAGGCTAAAGAAGCAACAATCGATGAGGAAGGTGTTTTGAGGATTAAGGGAAGGGTATGTGTACCCCGCATAGGTGATTTGATCAACACTATTCTGACGGAGGCTCATAGTTCCGGATATTCTATACATCCTGGTGCAACCAAGATGTATCGTGACCTAAAGCAACACTTCTGGTGGGGTAGAATGAAGCGAGATATTGTTGAGTTTGTTGCCAAATGTCCAAACTGTCAACAAGTGAAGTATGAACACCAGAGGCCCGGAGGAACACTTCAGAGAATGCCCATTCCTGAATGGAAGTGGGAGAGAATCGCAATGGACTTTGTGGTTGGTCTTCCAAAGACAATGGGTAAGTATGACTCCATTTGGGTGATTGTTGATAGGTTAACTAAGTCTGCTCATTTCATTCCGGTCAAGGTGACTTACAATGCAGAGAAGTTAGCAAAAATCTACATCTCAGAAATCGTTCGATTGCATGGGGTTCCACTATCCATTATATCAGATAGGGGTACGCAGTTTACTTCTAAGTTTTGGAAAACATTGCATGCTGAATTAGGTACTAGATTGGACCTTAGTACTGCGTTTCATCCTCAGACCGATGGTCAGTCTGAGCGAACGATTCAAGTGTTGGAGGATATGCTTCGTGCATGTGTGATAGAGTTTGGTGGCCATTGGGATAGCTTCTTACCTTTGGCAGAGTTTTCATACAATAATAGCTATCACTCCAGTATTGATATGGCTCCATTTGAAGCATTGTATGGGAGGAGGTGTAGATCTCCCATTGGGTGGTTTGATGCATTTGAGGTTAGACCTTGGGGTACTGACCTCTTGAGGGATTCGTTAGATAAGGTGAAGCGCATTCAAGAAAAGCTTCTAGCGGCGCAAAGTAGACAAAAGGAGTATGCAGACCGGAAGGTTAGAGACTTGGAGTTCATGGAAGGTGAACAAGTCTTGTTGAACGTTTCACCCATGAAAGGGGTGATGCGGTCTGGTAAAAAGAGGTAAGTTAAGTCCAAGGTATATTGGACCATTTGAAGTACTAAAGCGAATAAGGGAGGTGGCGTATGAATTAGCCTTGCCCCCAGGGCTGTCCGGAGTGCATCCGGTATTTCACGTATCCATGTTGAAAAGATACCACGGAGATGGAAACTACATCATCCGTTGGGATTCAGTTTTGCTTGATGAGAATTTGACTTATGAGGAGGAACCAGTTGCTATTTTAGATAGAGAGGTTCGCAAGTTGAGGTCGAGAGAAATTGCATCCATCAAGGTCCAATGGAAGAATCGACCGGTTGAAGAAGCTACTTGGGAGAAGGAGGCAGATATGCAAGAAAAATACCCACATCTGTTTACAGATTCAGGTACTCCTTTTCGCCATTGTTTTTCTTCTTTTGATCGTTCGGGGACGAACGATGGGTAAATTGGTATCTATTGTAATGACTTGTTTAGTCATTTTGAGCAGCAGATTTTTAATTCTGGAAAAACTGGCCAAGACTACGGGCACTG
Organism: Solanum peruvianum; assembly: GCA_027705065.1. Lineage (NCBI taxonomy): Eukaryota > Viridiplantae > Streptophyta > Magnoliopsida > Solanales > Solanaceae > Solanum > Solanum peruvianum. The sequence goes on from JAKWJD010001756.1 coordinate 13,179,247, forward strand.
CGACAGACCGTCACAGGCACGACGGCCCGTCGAGGGTGCATCGTTTCAGCATACTTAGAATTCTGAAATTGGGTACTGAAAATCGACTCTCTGTAAATTGTGACGGACCTGCAGGACGTGCCGTCACATCCACAACGAACCGTCGTGAGTTTCCGTTGCAAAACACTTCAACTTTTGAGAATTTTGTACAAGAAACGAGTTTCTGACCGTCAGGACGGAGGTGCAGGACGGACCGTCACTGGTGTGACGGGCCGTCACAGCTCACCTAGATTTTGGGAGGCTGCGACGACCTGCGTGACGGACCGTCGCAGGCACGACGGGCCGTCACAGGTTGCGCCAATCCCAGGCAAATTAGGATTCCTCTACACGTTTTAAGGGTCGTTTTGGACTATTCTTTCCTGAATTATAAAGATTGAGGGTTTATATTAATAACTCAAATCCTTGAGGGATAAAAGAGGTAACTTTGGGTTAATTAGTGGGGTTTTATTGTCCTCTTTTACACTTAATTATATGTTAATTAGGGTAAGAGAAGGAGGGTTTGAATAAAACAAAGAGAAAGAACAGAGAGAGAGAGTATTGATCGATCGAATTGGTTGAGGAGAATATCAGAGCTTGGGAAATTGCTTGTTGATTCCAATTCTTCGCTGGAGGTAGGTTATGGTTTTCATGCTACTTGTAGTAAACTCTTAATAGTGAATGTTATGTGTTGATAGTATTGTAAACCCTACTATGTGCTGAATTGTAAGCTTGCATGAATATGAATATGATATATATATATATATATATATATATATATATATATATATATATATATGTGATTATATGAGCATGATGAAGCTATTGAATCCCAAATCTTGAAATAACCCTAATTCGCTTGATAAATTATAAAATGAGAATGATGATGCCTTAGTGTAAAAGAAGGCTTGATGAATTAGGGGATCAGGTGCCACGTTCCGGTACCAGGATAGAATGAATATGAGGATCGGAGTGTCACGTTCCGACACTAGGATAGAATACGGATCGGGTGCCACGTTCCGGTACCAGGATAGAATGAATATGAGGATCGGAGTGTCACGTTCCGACACCAGGATAGAATATGAGGATCGGAGTGTCACATTCCGACACCAGGATAGTATATGGATCGGGTGCCACGTTCCGGTACCAGGATAGTATAGGAGGATCGGAGTGCCACGTTCCGGAACCAGGATAGAATTAGAGGAGCGGAGTGTCACGTACCGACACAAGAGGAAGAAAGATAATGAATCTTGAAAGATAATGAATATACTCAAACTAATGAACTAAACTCCCAAATGAGTATGGTATTGAAGCTTGAGTCCTCATGTGTGAACTCGGTTGTATTCATTGATGAATTAAATATTGCTATTGCTACATGTTGAGTATTGTAGTTGATTTACATTGTTATTGATATATATTGTTCCCTATTTTGAGTTAGCCCATGATATCTACTCAGTACTTGTGGTTGTACTGACCCCCTACTTTCATGTTTTCTTCTTTGTTATTTGTGTAATGCAGCAAACGTTCCGTCAACTTCAACTCAACAGTAGATCTAGCCAGTCTTCACTACCTTCGGAAATTCAGGGTGAGCTAATGTGTCTAGCTTGGACTGGATCTTCTTCTTCAAGTCTTGATGCCTTGAACTTCCGGCATGGACTAGCTTTTATTTGTTTTAGCTTCTTAGACGTTTTTAGTTTAGTAATTTGAGGATAGATGTTCTTGTGATGATGACTTCCAGATTTTGGGGATAATAATAATAGTTTTGAATTGTTTTATTAATGAGTTTAAGTCTTCCGCATTATTTTCTGTTGATATATCTTGAAATGTTAAGGTTTAGATGGGTTGGTTCGCTCACATAGGAGGGTAAATGTGGGTGCCAGTCGCGTCCCCGATTTGGGTCGTGACAGGTACGCAGTTTAATTCTAAGTCTTGGAGAACATTGCATGCTTAATTAGGTACTAGGTTGGACCTTAGTACTGCATTTCACCCTCAGACCGATGGTCAGTCTGAGCGAACGATTCAGGTGTTGGAAGATATGCTTCGTGCATGTGTGATAGAATTTGGTGGTCATTGGGATAACTTCTTACCCCTAACAGAGTTCTCATACAATAATAGCTATCACTCAAGTATTGATATGGCCCCATTCGAAGCATTTTATGGGAGGAGATGTAGGTCTCCCATTGGTTGGTTTGATGCATTCGAGGTGAGGCCCTGGGGTACTGATCTTCTGAGGGAATCATTAGAGAAACTGAAATTCATTCAAGAAAAGCTTTTAGCGGCACAAAGTAGGAAAAAGGAATATGCAGATCGAAAGGTTAGAGACTTGGAGTTCATGGAGGGTGAACAAGTCTTGCTGAAGGTTTCACCCATGAAAGGGGTGATGCGGTTTGGTAAAAGAGGTAAGCTAAGCCCAAGGTATATTGGACCATTTGAAGTACTTAAGCGAGTAGGGGAGGTGGCTTATGAATTAGCCTTGCCTCCAGGACTCTCAGGAGTGCACCCGGTATTTCATGTGTCTATGCTGAAAAGATACCATGGGGATGGAAACTACATTGTTCGTTGGGATTCAGTTCTCCTTGATGAGAATTTGTCTTATGAGGAGGAGCTTGTTGCCATTCTAGATAGAGAAATCCGCAAGTTGAGATCAAGGGAGATTGCATCCATCAAAGTTCAATGGAAGAATCGACCAGTTGAAGAGTCCACTTGGGAGAAGGAGGCTGATATGTAAGAAATATACCCACACCTGTTTACAGATTCAGGTACTCCTTTTCGCCCTTGTTTTTCTTCTTGTGATCGTTCGAGGTCGAACGATGGGTAAATTGGTATCTATTGTAACGAACTGTTTAGTCATTTTGAGCAGTAGAGTTTATTTCTGGTAATAACAGTCTGGGTCGACGGATCCCACGACGGACCGTCATGGGCACGACGGACCGTCGAGGGGGTCTCGTTCCAAAACACTTACATTCTGAAAATTTGGGTACTGAGATCGACTCTCTGAACTTCACGACGGAATGGCAGGACGGTCCGTCGTTGGCACGACGGACCGTCACAAATCTTTCCACAGAATTAACTCTCTGAACTTTATGACGGACCTGCAGGACGGACCGTCACAGGCTGCGTAACCCTGACTGAGTCGGATTTCTGTTAAAAGTTTTAAGGGGCGTTTTGGACTATTCATGCTTATAATTATAAAGTTAGTGGGTTAAGATAGAATTTCACACTTGTATCACAAGTAAGCAAATCATGTTGACTAAGTTGTGGTGAGTTGGGATCCCTCCACCCTTAACAAAAGGTCTTACATTCGATCCCTTGGTATGAAAAAGATCATGTTGGGAGCGCTGCCCCAAGAAATTGGCCCTGCAATGCACAAATTGGGATTAGTCGGGCTCCAATGCGAGTATTAAACACCGAGTGGGAACCCAAGAACAGTCATGTTTTACTTCTTAGTTTTGGTGAAGTAATTAAATTGTATTAGAAGTCATCAAGGAGATGCATCAGTTACAGCTAAAAATTGCTTCAACATAATACAAAACATAAAGCTAACTGAGCAAAACCCTACAAAGCAACCAAAAAGATACCCCCATATTAGAGTTTTGGCAAATATCAAAATAACTTATTTTAAGTCAAAAGTAACTTATTTTAAGCTAAAGGCTAAGTGAGCGGTGCTTTTTTTTCAACTTAAAAGTCATTTTATGTTGACCATATATATTAATTTTTTACCATTAATTCTTTTATTATTATTATTATTATCATTATTATTATTATTATTATTATTATTATTATTTTATTATTATTATTTATTTTATTATACTTTATTGTTATTATATAGTATTATTATTATATATTACTATTATTATTATTTTCTTTATTATTATTATTATTTATTTAATTATTATTTATTGTTGTGTAACGACCTGTTTAGTCGTTTTGAGCAGTAGAGTTTATTTCTGGTAATAACTGTCTGGGTCGACAGATCCCACGACGGACCGTCATGGGCACGACGGACCGTCGAGGGGGTCTCGTTCCAAAACACTTAGATTCTGAAAATTTGGGTACTGAGATCGACTCTCTGAACTTCACGACGGAATGGCAGGACGGACCGTCGTTCGCACGACAGACCGTCACAAATCTTTCCATAGAATTAACTCTCTGAACTTTATGACGGACCGTCACAGGCTGCGTAACCCTGACTGAGTCGAATTTCTGTTAAAAGTTTTTAAGGGGCGTTTTGGACTATTCATGTTTATAATTATAAAGTTAGTGGGTTAATTATAATAATTCAATTACTTGGGGGGTTAAAGGAGATAACCTTGAAATAAATAGTGGGTTATTTTTATCATCTTTTATACTTAATTATATGACAACTAGGGTAAAAGAAAAAGGGTTTGAATAAGAAAATAAAAAGAACAGAGAGAGAGAAAGGGAGAACGAACGAGCGAGAGAAGAGAGAACGAAGAGGAAAGCAAAGACTTTGAGGAGTAGCTTGCGTGATCACGAATTCTTCGGTGGAGGTAGGTTATGGTTTATGCTATTTCATAGTAAACTCTTAATAGCGAATGATATGTATTGGGTAGTATTGTAAAGTCTTCTATATGCTTAATTGTGTGTTTGCATGATGTGATTATGTAATTGTAATGGATTGGAAAGATGAGGCTGTGAATCTTAAATCTTAAATCCACTTTGTTAATGATGATGCCTTGGTATAAAAGAAGGCTTGATGAACTAAAAGAATGAGACTAGGGGATCGGGTGTCACGAACCGACACGTAGAATTAGGGGATCGGAGTGTCACGTTCCAACACCAAGATAGTAGGGGATCGGAGTGTCACGTTCCGACACCAGGATAGTATGGGATCGGAGTGTCACGTTTCGACACCAGGATAGTAGGGGATCGGAGTGTCACGTTCCGACACCAGGATAGTAGGGGATCAGAGTGTCACGTTCTGACACCAGGATAGTAGGGGATCGGAGTGTCACGTTCCGACACCAGGATAATAAAAGAGAATGAGTATTGAAGGGATCGGAGTGTCACGTACCGACACAAGAGGAATAAAGAGAATGAATCTTGAATTATGTTAATATACTCAATTTTAAGAACCTAATTCCTAAATGAGTATGGTGTGGAGGCTTGAGTCCTCATAGATGTGTTTGGTGTTGTTGCAAATGATTCTTATACTTGTTGCTATCACCTGTTAAGTATTTGGTTGGTTTTATGTTATTATTCGATATATATTGCTTTCTATTTTGAGTTGGCCGATGATACCTACTCAGTACGTGTTCCTTGTACTGACCCCTACTTGTAAATTGTTTTCTTGTTATTGTGGAGGGCAGCAAACGTGCCATCGACTTCGACTCGTCCGCAACTCTAGCCAGTCTTCATCACTCCAGATTTCAGGGTGAGCTATTGCTTCTAGCTTGGACTGAATCTTCTTCTTCACGTCTTGATGCCTTGAATTTCTGGCATGGACTAGCTGTTTATTTATTTTTAGCTTCTTAGATTTAGTAATTTGAGGATAGATGTTCTTGTGGTGATCACTTCCAGATTTTGGGGATAATAGTTAATAACTTTAGAAGCTTGTTTATTGGTTATACTAATGAGTTTTAAGTCTTCCGCATTATATTTTGTTTATTATGTTGAGATGTTGGGGTTTAGATTGGTTGGTTCGCTCACATAGTAGGGTAAGTGTGGGTGCCACTCGCGGCTCGTTTTGGGTCGTGACATGTTTTTATTATAAATTATTATTATTATATACTATTATTATTATTTTATTTATTATTATTATTATTATTATTTAATTATTCTTTATTATTATTATTATATATAATTATATATTAGTATATTATAATTATATTATTATTATTATTATTATTATTATTTTATTATTTTCATATTTTTTTTTATTATTATTATTATTTATTATTATTATTATTATTATTTCTTTTATTTATTATTATTATATATTATCATTATTATTATAATAATAATTATAATAATCATTGTTATTATATTATTATAATTATCCTAATAAAAATAATTGTTATTATATTATTATTTTCATATTCTTATTATTATTATTATTTATTATTATTATATTATTATTATTAATTCTTTTAGTATCATTATGATTTATTATTATTATAAATTATAATTATAAAAATTTGTGATGATAAAGAAATACGTGAATGATAAGATATATTATTACTTATGAATGTAAAATATAAATTAATTTTGTTTTAATTTTTTAAGTATAAAAATCTTAAATTAATCAATTTCTTATCATGTTAATAGTTTTAAGGATATTTTAGACATTTTGATAAAAAAAACTTATTTGTCAAATACATCAATAATTTTTTTTTCAACTGAAACATTTTTATCCAAACACATAACTACATATTTTAAAAATAAGTTTCAACACTTCCAAAAGTACTTTTTAAAAAGGAAAAATTTAAAAATTACTTTTTTAAGCCCATCCTATCAGGCTCTAAATGCATCCATGGTCTTTCTGTTTGCTGCCATCAAACGCCTTTGAAATTGTTGTTTATGGACAAATAATTATTGCATTAATTAGTTATAAAAGAAAATTGAATTGGGCAAAATCAAATTATAGGAGAAGTTTTATTTTTAAATTTAAAATAGGCAAATTGAAGAAGATAGAAAAACAGAATATAAAAACAAAGGAGTGACTATTGAGAAGTTGTGACCTACATACTGGTTAAGAGCCGGAAAGAAGAAGAGAAGTAGAGGAGGAAGAAGAAAGTGCTAACTGTTGCGGGAGAAGCAGAGGAGGAAAAAGAAAGTGCTGACTATGGCGAGAGAAGCAGACGAGAAAGAAGAAGAGACAAGACATACCTGCAGCCTGAAGAGAAGTTGTGTTGCTAAAGTCTGAACTTTGGAGAAGAGAGTCGTGGTTTGTGGCTTTGAGCAACTAAACCCTAATATTGCTTTTTAAATGTTTAAATCATGTCTACTTTTTTAAAAAAGAAACAGCAATGCCCCGCCGCATCACCACTTGCTATTTCTTGCATTTGTGAGATCTCTACACCTCGCCAGTAATACGCATGAAGGCTTCGCCTAGTAGTAATACGTGTGAAGGCTTCTTGCCTCTCGCTAAAGTCGCATGGCAAGGGCCTTCCACAACACTCATTCACTCTCATATAGATTGTTACCTTTATCAAAAACATTCACGCTCAATATAGTGATTAATTTTTTGATTACATAAGAGGATAGAGAAAGGATCCTGTGGGGTTGATAGAAGCCACTTTGGGTGCTATACAAGAGGACAGTGAGAATTGAACCCACTTAATATTATGAAGTAGACTCTCACCAGTACCAATAATATAAAAATCTTTGTGTGGCTTAAATGGGAATTAAACTCATGCTTTTAATATGCCTGCAACTGTAGCTTTCTGATTGTCTTCACTAATATCAGTACGACAACCATACCTTTATGAGTACATAATCATCTATACTTGACTTGATTGGTGGCTTTAATATGTAATTGTTTATTTTTATAGATATTTTTCTGATTGTCTTCACTAATATCAGTACGACCGTCATACCTTTAGGAGTACATAATCATCTATACTTGACTTGATTGGTGGCTTTTATATATAATTATTTATTTTTATAGATATTTGAGATCATTGGCTTTGTCTATCAATACCTCAAGATGTATATGCTGCAGAAGTTGCTGATTATCTATATTTTCTTGTATATTTCTGTTCTCTTTCTGCTTACAACAACATGGAGATAGACATTCGGTTTATCCAACCTTTTGCAAGTTGCTGAAACTATTCCTTTGTTTGAACAAAATATTGTTTTCACAATATGTATCAGGCACCCCCATATAGTGTTCTAACAAAGGCAAAGGATCATTTAATAGCACAAAAGAAATGTTGCCTAGAATATCTTAGATTTTGAAAATTTTAGGACAACAAGAAGTGAGCAGTTTGGAAGTGTGGAGAAACCATTTAAGCAAGATCGAGTAGATAAAAACTTGAAGGCCTTTGAATATGTCATTTATGACAAGAAGAAGCCTCTTCATCTCAAAATTTCACCACCACCACCACCCCCAAAAAAAGCCCATAGGGTCCAGAATTGAGAGACATTAAAACTAGATTTAGCTCTTTCTTGTGATATTTTACCTTGACCAAAAGAGGCATACAAGTATTATATGCATACTCATGTTGTACGGGGGTCGTGGTGCGAGTAGTTGGTGGTGTGCAACAAGCTTTTTGTATTTGTATGAAGAATGTGGTTCAGCATCCCTTTCATCCTTTTCTTTTACAATAATAGGTGTGATGTGTAACTAAGGAAGTCTTGTATTTCTAATCATATTTCTTGTATCTACTAATATAGTTTCTTTGCTGCAGAGGGTTTACTTGTTTATCCTCCCGAGCATGTTATTTATGGGGACTACGCATATGATGTTTGGGATGCGGAGTTCATAAAGTATGTTTTGGATTTTTTTCAGGCCTGAGAACATGAGAGTTGACGTTGTATCGAAGTCTTTTCAGAAGTCTGATGGTAACATTCACAACCTCATTTGTCTCAACATTTCAAGTTTACAGTAACATATGTGTCTGGTAAATGAAGCTGCTCTATCTTTATTCAACATTTCAACTATAACAATTCTTTCCTAGTATCTTGCATGTATAGTAATAAGTTATGTATCTATTAATCTTTGGTCCGGCATCTAGAAAATTTCACTTCGCACCTTTGTCCGGCTACGTGTGTTGCTATACTAACCCTTATCTTAACCTCATATTAAGCATTGTGTTCGATATTTGACTAAGTTATTACCTCGTACCAACCGACACTAGTTTAGGTAGTGTACACTAAATTTATGTTGATAATTCTTTTCCTATTATCTACCTCCTTGATCCGGCAAGTAGCATTAAGGCGAGTTCTAACGTTGACCATCCGTTAAAAAGACTTCTAAATGAACATATTATCAATACATGCAAGACACTATTCTAGAATTGCTATTGTAGTTAGATTTTATCTCATTATTCACCATGGTTCCCACAACCCTAGTTATGAAGTTTAGTTACCCATGGTCATAATCACACTATTCATATATTTAATATAAGAATTCATGCACTTACTTTAATGAGAAAGAATAAAATCCAAAAATTCACTTGATTAATCAACAAAAACACCAACAATCAATTCAAAAAAAAGTGTATCAATCACTAAAATTAATTCTTCAATACTTGAACAAGAGAATTAAAAATTATCGAAAAGTCTAACTCGAACAGTCTAACTCGAAAAGTTTAACAGTCTAACAGTGTAACGCGTCTGAGTCGACAGACCTCATGACGGACCGTAGTGGTCACGACGGGCCGTCATGGCCTCCGTTGTCCCATACTTCACAAATTCTTCTGCTGCTTTCTTCATTACCCTCAACGAACAGGTATGACAGACCGTTCCAAGCACGACGGTCCGTCGAGGGTCTCCGCTCCATAATACTTTAACTTCTTGGGATTTGGGTACTGGACTACTCTCTGATCATTACGACGAACCAGCAGGACGGACCGTCGTGGCTATGACGGTCCGTCATGAACTTCCGTAATCCCTTACTAGGTCAGACTTCCACATCTTCCTTCAGCAGCTTCTCTCCTCAGTACGATGCCACCTACGGGCCGTCACAAACTCGCAGACCGTCATAAGCTCCATAGGTGGTCTCTTCTGAATTTCTCGCTCAAAAACTTCCGCATTCATCTTTGGACAGATTTCCTGCAAATAAGGAGAAACTTACATAAAAATCAATACAAAAAGGCTTTTGGACACACACTAAACTTAAGGAAAAATCATTAAAAGTACCGTGAAACCACGGTACATCAATACCTATTCTGTTGATAAAGAAAAAATAGAGGCAATAGGTTTTAGATTGGTGTCTGGTGATACTTTCTAGAGGTTAAAAGCTTAGAATATCAATTCAATTGAATGGAATAAGGATTTTCCTGGAATTTGTTTGAATATCAGTTCTTTTGTGTAATTTCCATTAGCTTATATAAGTTTTATACAGATAGTGTGGTGTGGATTGATATGAAAAATGCAATATTCAGGGAAGGGGGGGGGACAAAAAGGAATAAATCAATTTCTTAAAGTTCATCAGCTCTGACTAGACATCTTCTCAACCTTAGTGGTTAATCTAAGGTATTATACTGTAAATGATAAAAAAATTCTCTTTTGCACCCAACGATCTGGTCTAGTGGTCAATGAAGTGCGAGGAGGGTCTCAGATTCAAATCCTAGTGGAGGCGATAAACAGTTATTTCTTTCAAATCATAGTGGAGGCAATAAACACCAAACAGTGACCTATTGAACACTTCAACTTGTCACTATTGAAGCTTAAGTGCTGACATGGCAGGTTTTGTGTTTCAATGTTGAAATTAGGCGCTATAGTTAGTTACTAAAATGAACTTTTTTCCTCTATTATGGAAGAGTAGCCTTCCTCTGTTTTCTTCTCTCTTCTTTCATCAGCTAAAATAACCCAGAATTGTATCTAATCCATTCACAATTTACAACTTATTATTATAGTTTCTCAGAAAGAACAAGAATTTGCTAAGTAATCTGATCTCTAGTATATAAACTTCGCCCATCGCTAGTTTCCTTCTTTTCGTTTAGTCTGACTATTTTCCGAATTTTATATATGAATGAAAGCTACGTTTCGGCAAATTATATAAACTTACTAAGGAAGAAAGAGCTTTATCCTTCTCCAAGAATGAACTCCTTTCCCACCTCCTTGCTTAACTACACTACAACTGTGTTAATGAAACTATTAAATTGCTGGGTGTTTCAGGAGTAATAAGATACTAAAGTAGTATTAAGAACAGTCCAATATCATAGCAAATTGAGAGAGACAGTCTGACTTCTCTCTAAAAAGGCCTTTTCCTTGGTTCTTTGACCTTTTTTTCCTGCAAATGACCTTTTTGACTACCCTAATTCCAGTTTTTTTTTTAAATATGGCTATTCAAATATTCTTCATTTTAGGTGAGGGGGTCTGTGATGGAATGTTGCAGGCTTCACTAGGGAGAGGGGGAAGATTCAAGGACATACATACAATGTGTTCTAAACTACAACGTTCATGGAAAATTTTTTAAGAATTGAAGCTTGTCTAGGGATGGGAAAAATTCCCTTATTATTCTGGAGAATGATTAGAACAAGGGATTGGATGGCATTCAATACATAATCAAATTTTTTCTGGGGAACAATTTCGACTTGGGATACACAGGAAAAAATCATATGTAGAAGCTGCAAAAATTCTCCAATGGGCAGCATGAAGTAGGGATAAGGTTCGTGTACATCCTACCCTCTATAGACCCCCTTGTGGGGTTACACTGGTTATATTGTTGTTGGCCAGCATGAGGTGAGCAGGATATTGAGCATCTGCCGTACAAAGTTGATTCCAGGCATACAACAAATGTGAAATCACCCGCTGTCTTTCAATATGCCTTGTGGCGGTCGTTTCAATAACACCTTCGACTAAAGCTCCAATCACGATGCCATCTAGAAATGGTTCTTAAAGGTGAAATGTAATGCAGATCTCAAAGTTACAGTGCTGAATCACAACTTATTCTTTTTTGAATTTTCCCTCGAGGGAGGAGGTAGCTTGTGTTAAGGTTGACAACTGGTTTTGGAATGACCATCATCTCTCTCTTGAGTGGGGGTCTTCTGGTGTCGGGCTCAAACATGACCAGGAACACTAATGGATCAAAACCTTTAGTATACTTCTTGCGTATGGTCCATTAATACCTTTTGTACGATAAGAAATCTTTGCAGTGGTTTCACAGCCATAGATAAAGATACAAAGCACAAAAATTCCTCTTTGTATGGATTTCCTAAAGGGGAACTCGAGTCATGATATTTTGATCTTTCCTTTTGCTCAGATGCTTGAAGAAAACTCGGGATCTGACGACTTTGCTTACTCAAGCCAACAAACAGCTACACCAATACCACTTTGTAGCAAGAACGTGGGTGGGCACATGGCTACTCAATTTCTAATACCAATACTATCTTACAGGCCAACGATATCAAGTAGAGCCCTAATAAAAGGGGCCAGGTCTCAGTGTTTACTTTTTACTCGGGATACCCAAGGAACAGGGCAAATAAGAAGGGATTTATTAGAAGGAAGCAACATGAAACCTATTGGAAGGCTATTGGGCTCTTTAACGACCCAATACTGCCACTTATCATATCCAAGACCTTCTTGAGGTGTAACAAATTTGCATATAACCAATCCATACCAAGATAACATCAAAATCAAGCATATCAAGCTCTACGAGGTCAAGATGAGTGACTCTATAGGAAAAGTATAGACATTATCACCAACATGAGTAGAGACATAATATGGATCTTACAACACATCCGAATGAAATCAAACTTTAAAGCCACATATGGTGTCAAAAAAGATAAGGTAGCACCAGGATCAAGTAAAACATAAACATCAAGTTGGAAGGCTTTCAACATACCGGTAACCACATCGAAAGAACTCTTTGTTCACCACGAGTTTGAAGTGCATATAATTAGTTTTGCTTGGGATTATTGGAACCTGAACCACTAGGAGGAGCTTTCCTACCCTCTCTTCCTTTAGACGTAAGCGTCGGGCAATCAAGCACTTTACTCTTCACCAAACAAAACACGAATATATATACAAAATAAAGCATTACTCTTCACCGAACATATATATATATATATATATATATATATATATATATATATATATATATATATATATATATATATATATATATATATATATATATATATATATATATATATACAAAATAAAGCACTGCCATCTTCACAACATCAGTTCCCTTCTTGAATGTTTTATTTTAAAATAGTTTTCTATTTCAGCCCATTTAACACTAGTAGAACTTTTGAAATACGTCTTCAATAATCGATTGCCGCTGTTAACAACTTGATAGTCATCATACCCCTTGCATTTTAACCATAACAAGGCAAACTTACCTAACCCTAAATGAAAATGTGTACCATTTATCGAAAAATGCATAACACCCTCCTTTTCAAAATGCACTAGCCTCATTAATAAATTACAAAATGCGCCCTTGCACCATAATTGGTGACATATCTAGATACTTGAACCAGTAAACTCTTCTTCACCTACATCATCATCCAATAAAAAATTAGTGATAGGAGCGCATGACCCCATAAACGATTCGCTGCACGCTGCTTATGATCCATAAAACAAAATCAACAAATACATAGATTATTGGTGCATACAATTCAGATAAGTTTTGATTTATATTAACAATGTCTATATGGTAAAACTTTAAAACAAGCTAAGTAAGAAAAGATGAGTACATACATATCCGCTGATGGAGGTTAATGAATTTAGAGGGAAAGTTGTAGCGATTTTGTGGTTTATTTTGGAGTTCAAAATACCGTAAAAGAGAAATTGAATAAGGGTAAATGTCTTTTAATGGGTCCAAGGGGTATGCACGTATATAGTTTGGGTCATGAGTCCAACAAGGATCAATATATCGAGTAGAGTCCCATTTAGATAAATACTTTCACTAATAGGTTCAATTTGTGTAGTTTTTACTATAAAAAATCTAGTAGTGCCAAATATATTATTGACAAATTTAATAAATAATAAACTATAAAACATAATAATATTCTGTGGTAGGATTTACCACTCAGGTGTATTTACATTTCCGTGAAAGTGATAAAGCGAGGTCTTTAAATGTATTCTCTAGATGAACTTAACAATTTTAAATACCTAAAAAACCATATAAAGAATTAATTGATTCTCATTATCAAAAGGGAAAAGAGCCTAATATACCTCTCAACTTTGCCATGTGAAGCTAATATGCCTCGTTATGACATAAAACAATAGGGTTATATACATGAACCACTTAACTTTGAAATGTGGAGTTAATATGCCTCTCGTTATGACATAAAATTATGGTATATATGAAAGCACTTTCATAACGACATATATCAGTTCTATATAACAAAACTAAAGGGTATATGAGACCTTTTTCTCTTTTCACAATAACATACATGCCTCTTGTAATTAATTTTTATTTAAATTATATTATTAAAATACTTATATATGTTTTGAGGGTTTAGGTATTTGCAAATGAAAAAGTAGTAGAACAATAGTTATATACATGAACCACTTAACTTTGTAATTAGGAGTTAATATGCCTCTCATTATGACATATAAAATTATGGTATATATGAGATCACTTTCGTAACGAGATATATCAGTTCTATATAACAAATTAAAAGTAATATGAGACCTTTTTCTCTTTTCACAATAACATACCTGGCTCTTGTAATTAATTTTTATTTTTGAATTATATTATTAAAATACTTATATATATTTTGAAGGTTTAGGTATTGGCATATGAGAAAGTAGGAGCCGAAACAATTAATAAAACAGCGAACCTAGAGAATAACTCGAACAGAGTAATTTGTGAAGAGAGAGTACAACGTACTAATAATCTTTCTTTACACTTGGAAACAATGGCAGTCGGCGGCCGTACCTTTACTGCAGATGACATAGTAGAAAAGTCGCCGAACGATAAGCGTTTGTACAGATACATTCAACTCCCGAATGGCCTCTGTGCTCTTCTGGTTCACGATCCTGATATCTACCCCGATGGACTTCCAGAACATTCCGGAAACTCTGAAGACGAAGAAGATGAAGAAGCAGAAGATAGTGAAGAAGGAGAAGAAGAAAGTGATGAAACTGATGATGAAGAAGAAACTGAAGTTAGAGACAAAGGGAGTAAAGGTGCTTCACAGAAAAAGGTCATTTTAATTCAATCATTATTATTATAAAAATCAAACAAATGTTTTTAGGTTATTTTTTCCATCCTTAGTGTATTTGTTGCCATTTTGCAGGCAGCCGCTGCAATGTGTGTAACGACCGGCAGTTTCTCTGATCCTTATGATGCTCAGGGTCTTGCACATTTTCTTGGTTAGTTTTGTACATATTGTTATTATTAAAATACTTTCTGATTCTTCATCCAGAGTACAAGTTGTTGAATCTTGCTTGGACATCTACTTATTTGCTTCATGGATTAAGGTGTACTCTTTCTCTAACCATTAATGGGAGAGGAATAGGGGTTTAAATGGATTAGCGGAAAATTGGATGCTACTTACTATCATGGTCCCATGAGTAAATATGAAATAGACAATGGATTAGGTATCTATATAATTTTTGTCGCATTAGTTTATTTCTGTGTTGTTTTGACTTGCGGAGTAGTGGAAAATGACATGCCTAGTTCTTTGTTGGCTAAAGCACGTGGAGACCTCCTTGTATCGGTAAGTGAAAGGGTTAAGCAGACTTTATTGGGAAATTGAAGATTCAAAAGGTCGAGACTATCTAATTTTATGGACAAATTTTACCAAACAAAATAATGAACCTAGAGCTGCCGGATTATTTACCTTATAAATGAAGAATCAAGAGTTCTCTGGCCAGCTATTATTAGGGTTGTGTATTGGTCGGTTCGGTTCAATTTTGAAGTTTATTGATTTGACTTATTGGTTATCAGTTTGTAGACATGCTAAACACATTGAGATATTGACTTATCGATTATCGGTTTATTGGTTATTGATCGTTATCGATTGTAGTCTGACCGTGAAGATTTGACACCAAAAATAAATGATTGTAAATCACTTAGAAATAGGATAACAAACCAAATAAATCATGCACATTAATGGATAGGTTGCGTTTTGCTCAAAAGCAATACTAACACATTGTAGAATAGCTGAAAGTGTGAGATTGTCAAATATAAACTAAGCACCTGTTTGGATAAACTTATATTTAGGTGGTCTTTGGAAATGTTATAAAGTACTTTAAGCACCCACTTTTAGACCAAAAATGTTTAAAAATAAGGCAAAAGTTAAAAGTAGGCTACCATCTACATCTACTTATGACTTTTGACTTGTAAGTTTAGTTTATCTAAGCTCATCCAAATAGGTCCTAAATCCTAAGTCAAAGTCTTTATATACTGAATGATATAAATATAATTTATTTACTATCGAGTTATCAATTAACCCATAAAAAAACCCTCAAATAGTTATGAACTGATAAGCTGATAATAAAAGAATCAAAATCGTTAAACCAATAAGCCATTAGCGATAGACCAATAACATCTTTTGGATTTGGGTTATTGGTTTTGTTTTTGTTTTAAACATCCCTAACTATTATGCAGTGAGAATAGTAGGGGGATGAGAGACTAGGAAGAGTAAAGGATGGTATAACTTAAGCCTAGTTCTACAATGAATAGAAAGGTACTTGTTGTGGAATTATTTTAGATATAATGGGAAGAAATACCTTCTTTGTTTTTGGGAGAAGCCCTTCTAAGTCCCCATCTATGTTTCCGTAAATACTTCTAAGCCACAGAATTGGAGAAAATTGGTTTTAGATTTTTGAAAGGATGAAATTTTTTAACATAATTAATAGCATTTGACAAGATATAATATCTAGTGTGTTAGAAGAGTGAGCTTATGATCCACTAGATTTTTGATTGTCCGCCATTCATTTTCGGGGATAGGAGTTCAAGGACTTTCATCAAGTTGCTATTTCGGAGGCTTGAAAAGAGCTTGGAATGAAGGTTTGAAGTCCAAGAACATGCTAAAATAACAGTACAAGGCTTAGAAGAATACTTGTACCAGGAAGAAGAATATAGCGCAACTTCCACATACGGTTCAAAAATGCAACTTATGAAAGATAGGTTGGTTGTAAATCACAAATGACTGGACTAAGTTGCTCGGACTCGAGTGCGGGTATCCGAGACGGATGCAAATTCGAGAGTTGGATTCGACAAAATTTACATTTTAAGATTCGGGGTGCGAATCCGAGCACAGATACGGGTGCGGGGATTCAGCTAAAAATATTCAATCTATGTTGCGCAGACTCTTCATTTTTCCAGCCGTATCTGTGCTCAGACTATTCAATCTATGTTGCGCAGACTCTTCATTTTTCCAGCCGAACCCTTCTCGATGGGACTCTGGTGCGGGGTGCGTGTCGGATTCGGTCAATCCGGTCTGGAAACTTTGACCGAGCCGAGGGAAAAAATGGAGAAGAAGTCATCGATTTCATGTCGGTGAAAGTTGATGACTTTTCTCCGATGAAGTTTGTATGGAAAAGAATAGTGAAGAGGCAAAGCTTACAAATAGAGAAAGAGAGCAGACAACTTGTTTTGTACCTGAATAGAGAGGAGGCGAAGCTCCATGGACAAAACAGAGAATTTTAAAGTCTTTTTCATGAAAAATAAGAGAACTTTTTTTCTTGAAAAGGAACATACCATGCTAAAGATTTATTGGGAGAAGAAAAGGATTTTTTGGGAGAAGAAAGGACAACATACAGTATCTTAATGAATTGTAGTATCCAATTAAAGTTAGGATATATACATACATACATATATATATATATATATATATATATATATATATATATATTTATATATATATATATATGTATATATATAACCAGTTTTTTTTTTTATAATAAATAAAAGAAATTATATTTTTTTAAAATTAATTAATAACAAGTTATAATTAATTTATGTTTTTAAATTTGTATATCTATAATTGTTATGCTTTTAAGTATATTTTTTACAAGATATTTATTATTATTATTATTATTATTATTATTATTATTATTATAACTATATTTTATAATATTGAAAAAATTTAGCCGAATCCCCACACCCGTATCCATACTCGGATTCGCACCATCGAATCTTAAAATTTAAATTTTGTCGAATCCGACTCTCTGATTCGCATCCGTCTCGGATACTTGCACCCGAGTCCGAGCAACTTAATAATAATAATAATAATAATAATAATAATAATAATAATAATAATAATAATAATACTAATACTAATACTAATACTAATATTAATACTACTACTACTACTACTACTAATAATAATAATCTTGGAAAGCACTATAAGTAGAAGTATATCAACCATAGATGTACAAACATAAAATATAAACTAAATCAAATTAGAATTTGGTTCAATCTGATTTGATTTTTCGTCTTGTTCCAAATAATGCACTCTCCTACATGGCCCATTTAAAAGCGTAATTCCTTTTATTTATTATAATATATTATATTATATATATATATATATATAATATAGAGAGAGAGAGAGAGAGAGAGAGAGAGAGAGAGAGAGAGAGAAACTTAAATAGATATACTAATTCATTGAAGTGTTGTGTTGTCCTTTCTTCCCCCAAGAAAGACGTGTTTCCTTCCAAGAAACTCTTAGCATGCTTTGTTCCTTTTCAAGAAAGAAAGTTTCTCGCTTCTCTGTGAAGAAAAAGACTTAGAATTCTTTCTTCTTTCCCATGAAGCTTCCGCCTCCTCTTGTACAAGAAAAAAGGTTTGCCTGCTCTCACTCTCTCTCTGTTCTTGCTATTTTTTTTTCCATGGAGCAACCAGTACATGTGACAACTTCGTCGGAGAAAAAGTGTGGCCATGAAATTGATCTCTTCTTCCTCATTTTTTCATTGGCTCTGGTTTAAGTATCCAGATAAAATTGACTGAATTCAACATGCACCCCGCACCCGCACCCGCACCCGCACCCGCACCAGAGTCGCGTCGAGACAAGGTCGGCTGCAAAAATGAAGAGTCGGCGCAACATAGTGGCTGGAGCATAACGTACGATCTGTAGCCTGTGTTTTGAATCATATTTCGAGGATGGACATTGCCAACTTGTGTCTTGATGCTATAGAGCCACCTACAGACCATGAATGGCTCATACGGTTCGTAAGACTATTTTGAGCCCATACTATGTCAATTAATAGTCTACTTTTGCTATTTCTAGAATGCCACTTTTGTGCAAGTATGTAATAGCTCGCATTAGGGGTGTTATAATGAACCATACATAGGTAACCTGCCCAAACCACCCAAAATTTTAAGGGTTGAGCTCATGATAATTTGAATTGGGTTCAATCTCAACTCATTCAAGCATAATCCAATTTAAGAGAATCATCAATTGAGCCCAATTGAATCTCCCAATTTCAGCCCGTTTTAAAATTCTTTACTAAGATATGTTCCTATATTAAAGGTATGCATCATTATCTATTTAACATTTTTAGGGCTTGTCTATCCATTTGTTACTTTTTTTAAGAAAATTCTTGAGCGGAAATTTGAATTGTGATTATAAAAGTTAAATATCACTATATTAAAATTATTGAGATTAATCGGGTCAAATTGGGTTGGTCAAGATCCAACCCGTTTTTAGCCCATTTGAACCTAACCCATTTGAGCCCATAGTAAACTTAGGTGGGTTAAGACCCAACCCGATTTCTATCTCAACCCATTTTAATATCTCAAATTTCAACTCAACCCGCCCATTTGACACCCCTAGCTAGCATACACTATACATAGGTGAGAATAATCCATCTAGACGTAGCTAATTTTGATATGATATGACTTTGATGACTGGAACTTTTGAGAGAGTACGAGTAAGACTTTTGTTGCTAAATAATGTTGTTGAGATTGCTTGCTTGAGGGATCATTCCTATTGAGGGTTATCGAGAGAAATTACTTGCTTGAGGAATTCTTCCGCTTGAGGGTATATCTAGGAGATTAGGGTAAATAAGGGTTTTGTCCATCAAATAGTGTTATCAATTATTTCCATTCTTGTATCAAATCAATCTATATTTTCTATCTTTTATTGTTGTTCCTAGATTTATGGTTTCTTTTTCGCTACTGATATCGCATCATTTTGCAACTACATAAAATACTAGCTTCGAAGGAAAAAGGAAGTCCCAAGCACCCCTCGTTGTCCTTGTTTTCTGGAATAATAATAACTTGCCTCTTTTGGCCATTGACCGTGATGATCAACAAAAAACGACCAAACTTATTGAACTTCAAGGAGCAAAAGATATTAGTTGAAACATATCTGCCTCTCCATGTCTTGAACATTTTACCCCTGACTTCTGATGCTTCTCGCAACCTTCTGCATAGCCAACCCAGAGCCCCTTTGCTCAAAGTCATCCTCCTGGTGTAGTACCTAGTGTTTTCCACCCATTCTAACCAAGTATCAGAATACATTATAGTCTCTGTAATGTCAAAAGATTTCCCACCTACTCTAAAGTAAATACAATTTTCCAATGATGAAAAAAAGGCTTCCAAAGAAAAGAAGGATTGGGAAAGATTCCGGTGGTTGAGGACCACCGGAAAAGGGATCAGAGACCCTAAAGGGATCTTTTAGATGGAAGTCTCAAAAAAAGTGCATGGGAGCATTTTTTTAGAAAATGTCAGCTCTCTAGCTACATGATTGTTATATTATTAGTCCACACTTTATTTGTGCTTAAAGCTCCAAATGACTTTAGATCTTTTTGCCCTTGTTTTACTTTTGATAACACTGATTGAAATGACTTCTTTAAGTTTAAAAATAAAGGGTTCTGTAAGATCTTGTTCTAACCATTGTCTTATTGTTCTATTCTGAGTGTGGGAATTGGTAGAATGGGAAACTAATTTTTAAATTTAAAAGATGTGGTTGGAGCATGAGGAGTTTGTTGATACGAGGTACAACGGAGACAAGATGCTCTCCTAGCTTAGTAAAACTAAAGCTATTGAATCAAGACATCAAAAAATAGATCAAGGAAGTCGTTGGCATGACTAGAGAGTCTTACTTGGTTCGACCAGTCAAATCTTCAATTGAAACTATAATTGATTTAGATTTAATGAAGTGTAACCATATTAAGGAGTTGAAGAAAGCTGAAGAGACATCTTTGCAGCAAAAGTCGAGATGTCATTGATCAAGCAAGGCGACAACAGTACAAAGTTCTTTTGTACCCTTTATTGGGATATAACTATACATCTTGGTACCCAGGGTTGTGAAAGGCGCTCGCCTCGTCGCCAAAGGCGAGAGGCGAGGCGAGGCGAGCCTCCCTCGCCATTCTCGGGCGAGGCGAGGCGAGGTGAAAAAGGCGATACCCATGGCGAGAATGGCGCTGAAATGGCGCTAGAAAGGCGCCGCCTTTTTGATTAAACAAAATTTTGACTAAATAATATTAGTCAAAATTAGGGTTTTTTTTTTTTTACTTTCGAAAATTTGTGAAACTCGCGACTCTCTCTCTCTCTCGATCGATCGATTCACTCTTCTCTTCTCCCTCGCCGGCCCTCGCTGCTCCCTCGCCGTCACTCGCCGGCCCTCGCTGCTCCCTCGCTGTCGCGTGACTCGCGTCTCTGCTTCCTCGCTCTCCCTCGCTGTCGCATCTCTTCACCCTCGCCGGCCGGCCGGCGACCTCGCGACTCTCTCAGGTATGTCGATTGTCGCGTCTCTGTTCTTCTTCTTCTTCTGTTGACTCTTCTTCTTCTCTTCTTCTTCTTCTTCTGTTCTTCTTCTTCTTCTGTTCGCGACTTCTTCATTTTTTTTTTATTTTCGTAAGCTGCGTAAGCAGCACTGCTGGTGAGGACTCAGGCAGTCAGCAAGTGTAACAACTAACAAGTGTTAGTTTTTTTTTTAAAATTCTTTTCCTAAGACCTAATTATTTTTAAGACTTTGGATAAAATATGCAATTAAATATTAAGACTTTGGATAAAATATGCAATTAAATATTAAGACTATTAAGACTTTGGATAAAATATGCAATTAAATATTTTTAATTTTTGGTATTAATTGGCGCCTTTATTCAAAAAGGCAAGCGCCTCGCCGCTCGCCTCGCCGCGTGGCGAGGCAGGCCCTTGTCGCCTTTTGTCGCCTCTCGCCGTCCACAACACTGTTGGTACCTGCATATTACACCAGGAATATAGCAATTCATACATGTATAATTATATGCTTGATTTTAAAACCACTATTTCCTTTCTCCTGTAATCACCAAAAGCAATGATGCTTAACGGTACTATGTTCCATATGCATTTAAGTTGTTTCCTTGTGTTATCCTACTGCCATCTTCGTACTGCTACTTACGGTAATGCTGGAATCACCCATTGCACCCAAATTTTTTTGCTGATAATGTAAATAACTTTAATTGATGAAGAATAAAAAAACCATCCATATACAAAAAAGTAGAAAATCTGAAAAAGATGTGATTATTTATGTACGACACCCTATCTTCTGTACATTACACCCCAAATATTTTAGGAACAAGTAGGAGTTTACATACTTTGGGAGGACACTAAAAACGATTTTTTGATACCACAGTTTCGGTAATACGATATTTTGTATCCATTAAAAAATATTTGATATTCGAAACGATATTCAGTATTTATAAAAAAATATTGAAATTGCCAAATACCGTACTGAAGTATTTAGTAACATATATAATCCATTTATGTTATATCAATATAACAGATATATAAATTAGTAGAAGTACTGAAGTACATATCACATCTTATTTAATGCCATTTTATATCTAACAGAGGATTGTCATTCAAGCAGTCTTCATATCACACCATTTTTGGTGTAAGATTGTCCATTTGGATCGTGCTTAATTTGGCTAATGCTGTTTAGATTTTGAAACTTTGATTACTGTATCTTGATTGATATGCCCTTTCTGTGTAATTGATTTAAAATGATGGGAATTGCTTGTACACTTTCTTTTGAATATTTCTACATGTGCAAGGTGGTAGTCTGATATAATTGAGTTGTTTTTTAAGTGTTCAACTTCATAATTCTCTATTATACGAGTATATGTTAGTCGAAGTCGAATAAGCTATTTTACCAATTTGTCATATGCAAAATACTAAAACCGAACTTAAAAATAACGAACCATACCAAATTAATTTTGTATGGTAATGATATGATATTTTTAAAACAGAAAATACTGAATCAAAGCTTTCAATACCATACCGTACCATGCCCACCCCTTGGAACAAGGTCCAGATCTCATACGACTATGAACAACACAAAGTAGGTCTACAGAGATTTATTGAAAGACTCGCACAAAAAACATTTTGCATAGTCTCCTCACAACTATCAAACTCGACCGATGCTCCTTTGTTGCTGCTTTATGAAATTGTAGAATTAGCTTGGAAACTATTGAACCTTGTTTGGAAATCAATGCTTGAATTGCTCATTTTTGGCTAGACTTTTACACTTGTATCTCCCTAATATTGGACATCCTCCATGGTTTCATGCATAATCATATTGAAGCTACTTCTTTAGAAGTATACATCACATGCCATTGATTAGGACCTACAATAGGTTTATGTTTATGATGGTTTAATAAATTTGTCCATTTAATAAATCATTGACAATTCAAACAATTGATCGCCCTTTCTTTGTTCTTCTCTTGGTTGAAGTGCTTTGTACCAAGTCTCAGACAGTTTCCTCTCCTCATTTGGGCAAATTTATGTCTTTTTTTTTTCCTTTTAGCAGAATCGTGTGTCTTGAATGATATTATATAATCTTATCAATTAGGTAGTTTTCAATAGCTAATATGATAAAGTACTTGGGCACCATAATTTTATGTTACACTTGATCAGTTCTTAGGATTCAAGGAATGGAAGACACTCTTAAATGGAAATCTCATAACAAAGGATTATTCACTGTTAGTTCTGCATATAGAAATATGAATAAGATGGGATCCAAAGTTAAATTTCTGCCTCGGAAGCTTATATCAAAGGTTAAAATACCATATGAAGTGGTAGTTTTTACTTGGTTGGTGTTGAAAGATGCTGTATTTAGACAAGAGATTCTTATAAAGAGGGGAACACATATGTGCCCATAATGTTGTTTTTGTGATCAGGTTGCAGATACAATTAACCATCTGTTCTTATGCTGTAAAGTGGTTGACTAGCTGTGGAATTTGTTTACTAACTTCAAAGGTATAAGTTGGACTGTTCCCGAGAGAACAGGACATGCTATAGAAAGTGGAATATGGAGGGCAGTGGTAGCACATGCAAGAGTAGATGTAAAATTGTCCCAACAATTATTTGGTGGACCATATGGAAAGAATGGTATTCCAGGAGTTTTGATAACAAGAGCAGCCCTCAGATTAAAATGAACTGCATTATCACTTTTTGCTATTGGTGTAGTTCAGAGTATATGGATGACCCTGTGGCTGTTGTAGACATTCTAGGGTGTCCTTATAAGGATGAAGGAGGATCTAGGAGTAGTTTCTTTTTTTCTTTTCTTTATCTTTTGTTTATGCCAGACGAACAAGTGTGGAGGGAGGATATAATGTACATTTTTGGATACCAGTTTTGAGCTGATGATTGATGTGCAAATGTTACCTTTATAAAAAAAAAAAAAAAAAGAAGAAGAAGAAAAACCATTGTGGTCTTGAGTTTTAGTTCTTGGCTTCTCTCTCAAAGGATACCAATCTTTCAATTGCGAAGTAAAATGATTGCAAGATGTCCAATTCATGCATTGTCCCTTATCATATTGTTTAAGCTTTGAATGGAAGTTTGATTTGTTATCTTGGTGATTGAGCTCATGAGACACTAGAGCAAAATATGAATCTGTTGACGAGAATTGAAGTAGCATTTTGCACATTGTTTGGGGAGAAGGGAAAGGATGGAGCATCAAAAGGTTTTCTTCTCAGGTGCTTCATTCAACAGAAGGGGAACAAATAGAAGGGGAAATAACCATCTTCCTTTTTTGATAACTGAGAGTCCCTGACAAGCCCGTTCAGTGGATACTGGATAGTGGGTCTGGCCCCTCTACCTTTCTTCTGGGCAAATACTTGTGGAATTTGAGGAGGAGATACTAGTTCTCTTTTCTTCCCTACTTTTTTCCCTTCCTTTTCTTCTCTGTTAAACCACCTTAGTATGAAAATTTCTTATTACAGTCTGCAATTTCCTTTTATCTTCTTTTCCTCCTACCAAAAAAAAAATGTTAAAAATATTAAGTCGACTTTCTCATTCACCCGTGTCATCAATGCGATCATGTCACTCAACTGACTTTGGTAATGTGCATTTTGATATCATTTGTCTTGACACTCAAGTAATCCATGTTATTTGTTATGGATTCAGAACACATGCTATTCATGGGAAGCACTGATTTTCCTGATGAAAATGAGGTGCGTCGTTCTTTGCTTGCTTCTGGATATACATGTGGTATCCTTCTCTGATTAATTCTCAACCTCACTGAAAAAATTATCATCTGCACAAAATTTTGTTTTTTTAAGTTATCTGTTTCAAAAAAAAAAAAAAAGAAAAAAGAATGTGGATCTCAGTTTGACTCTTTTCTTTGCTAGTATGATAATTACTTGTCCAGGCATGGAGGGTGTTCAAATGCATACACAGAAGCTGAACACACTTGCTACCATTTTGAAGTTAAGAGGGATTGCCTTAAGGAAGCCCTGAGAAGGTAAAACACATGTTTTATTTTGTTTCTGAGTTCATAAACATCAGGTAATTATGTAAGCTATGTGATGAAACTGGTCTTGTTTGCAGCTTCTTTTTTTGTTTCTTAATGTATTTACAACTTTCTTGATGATAATTTGAAGTTAATACTAATTTTCCTGTCCTATTAAATAAAAAATAGGTGTAATTCAGTCCTCACATAGTGGAAATTGTCTCCACATTTCAGAGATATAGGGAAGTGGTCTGACATGTGAGATGATCCTGGGTAATGTAGACTGCTTGGTCTTGCTGAACTTTTCATGATCAAAGTTTAAGATCCTTAATGATATTAGAGTATTCCTTCATATTACTCTCTACTTAACTCTATAGAATCTTTTGTTTCTTAGAGGTGTCCAAATATGTTATTATGTTCAAACTTAAATTTTTTCTATGGAGGGAGGGAGTACATTAATTGGCCTTCTCTACAACTTCAATTTACTATGGTGCTTACACCCCCCCACCACCCACCCCAAAAAAAAAAACCCTCAACAATTTTATTCTTAAAAGGTGGTTACGTTGTTATGTCTCCTTTTCAGGTTTTCTCAGTTTTTTGTTTCACCTTTGGTTAAAGCTGAAGCCATGGAGCGGGAGGTACTAGCTGTGGACTCGGGTATGCATTCCTATAGGTTTCTTGATCTCACTAACCCAAGTGTCTTACGAATTTAAATGCTGTTATTTGACACTTCTGTTACAGAATTTAATCAGGTCTTACAAAATGATTCCTGTCGCCTACAACAACTACAGTGCCATACATCTAATCCTGGCCATCCCTTTAACCGGTTCTTTTGGGGCAAGTTTACGACATCAAAGCCATCTCTGTTTTGTCTTTTCCTTTGGATGTAGTATTTTATTGTATGAACTCTCCTTTTATTTCTCGTGATTCTGTGAAGGGAATAAGAAAAGCCTTGCTGATGCGGTGCAGAAAGGAGTTAATTTGCGTGAACAAATTCTTAGACTATACCATGACAATTATCGTGGTGGGTCCATGAAACTGGCTGTTATAGGGGGAGGTAACTTTTTTTTGCGATTCAGAAATTTCAATAAATAATGTTTAGAAGTTCAATTTAGCCTAAATCCATTTCAAGGAGGTTTTTATTGGTAGATGACGATTTGAGGAAGTGTATTAATTTCTGTGGAAACTGGTCTCAATAGACATACTTGCCACATTGATGTGGATGATCTCCACTCAAAATGATCTTTGATTATATTTGAAGTTTTCTCTTGTAATATTATTCATGATATTTACTTTAGGTTGGGCCCTCAGATAGTTATTGACGTAGCAACATAAGTTTTCATTGCAAAGTGTTCTGTGCTAATTTTATAATTTTTAATAACTGCAGAGTCCGTAGATATCCTTGAAAGTTGGGTTCTTGAATTATTTAGCAATGTCAAGAAAGGCCCTTTGGTAAATCCAGATGGAGGAAGTGAGCTTCCCATTTGGAAGGTTGGCAAACTTTATTGGTTAAAGGCAGTTAAAGATGTTCATATCCTTGATTTATCATGGACGCTGCCTTCTCTTCGCAAAGGGTACTTGAAGAAAGCTGAAGATTACTTGGCTCATCTATTGGGACATGGTAAGGTGTATCAGAGGTGTTGTTAGTCTTACAGTTGGTTCATGTCAGCATATGTTACAATATAACGGAGGTGTCATCAGTAGTTCTTTTGGCTTCAAATCAAAGATATATTGCAAATGCACCTTGTATGCACTGAAGTTGCCTATTGGCTTGCTTCTGCTTCCCTTTATTTTATTATTTCAGGCTGCAATTTCTGTTACCTTTTCCTTGCAGTTGGTTAGATAGACTGTCATGTGTTTGAGTGCAGTCAATCAGCATCATATTTTGGTAATTATACATTAATAAGACATCATCCGGGGCTAAGAGAACACTATCATATAAATCTAATGCTGCTTAACCTGATTTAGACTCGGAAGATACTGTTTTGGTATCTCTAACCCTCTAATTTATGTTTGATTTGTTTATATGTCATATTCATTATTTGAGCTGTTTTGTGCCATGGCCTTAATTGATGACAGTCTCTAAGAAATTTCTACTTTATCATTATCACACTTAGATTCTCTGGCAAATTATTCAATTGTGATGATTTGTCGCTGGAAATTTAAATTCCGTGTTTGTACAAGTGTGCTTCTACTTAACGGAAGTGGTATTGAGATCTGAGCATTGAAAAAATTAAAATGTTTCAGAAGGAAAAGGGTCCTTGCTTTTCTTCCTAAAGGCTAGAGGCTGGGTAACATCAATATCCGCTGGTGTTGGTGATGAAGGAATGCATCGCTCCTCATTCGCGTACATATTTGGCATGTCAATACATCTGACAGATTTTGGCTTGGAAAAGGTTGTTTACTTTGCTTCTCTTATTTTTCTGGTCAATCCTTCATAATGGAGTCATTTTACGCACTTCTTATAATCCTTGATGTTTTTTTGGATGAAGTACATAACATTCTTACACTTCATAATTATTGATGCTTGTGAAAGTACATAACATTCTTACACAACTTTTTAATGCATGAATGTTAACTGATAGCCAGGAGAAGTATCCGTGGTTTATATGAACATTAGATCCTTCGTAGCATGCTGTTGTAGAATAGGAACATGTAGGTATGCATATAATATAAATCATTAAGATGGGACTTCTGACCTGGAGCTGCCACAAGAGGGAAATTATAGCTTTTTGATCAACAACTGTGTCCTCGATCACAAGCTAGTTGTGGTCAGTCATATAAATTTTAAATTCTCATTAACCATGTTGTCCCATTGAGAGTTGTAGCAATCCAATAATTGATGATTTAGGTTCTCTGCTAGAAGTTCTTTTGTAAGGTTGTAGTTTGACTACCAAATAGCGACCACCATTCAACCAAAAAAATATAAATTTAAAGGTTGATAAGTAGAAATAAGTCAAAAAACTTCAGTGAAGAGCTATAAAGAACTAAACCAACTCACTTACTCCGTGACCTCGTGCCTTTGGCTCTAAGCGCCTTACCACAACCAAACATCCTATTTGTATTTTTTTTCGATGAAGTAATTAGTTCTATTGCAGTATCAAGTAGATGCATAGAAGTTGCAAAAACTTAGTAGCAAAAGGTCAGCTCTCCTTTACATTGTTAATTGAGAGTCAGGGAGCGGACATGGTTCAGAAATGAACAGGGCAATCCAGAGGGGATAAATAAACCCAACTATACAATAACACGAGGCAGTTAGCTTTTAAAGATTGGTAGGTAGTTGATATTCCGTCAGAGAATCTTCTATTCCTTTCGTTCCAGATACTCCAAAAATGGCTACAGGTATCATCTTCGAGATTCTTTTGATGGTGCTATCAACTTCCCATCTGTATTTTTGTACTTAGAAAGCTCAACGACTACATCTTGTGTTGTTATACTAGAGACCATCTTCTCAACATATCTATTATAATCCATCCACTCTTCTGAATCTAAAGTGTCATTTTCTTGAGTAGTATAAAACAACCCCGGGTTCAAAATATGGCCTGCTGCATGCAAATGCTGGTGGAGTTAGCCAGTCCACCTTGCATCAGTCTACACTTTCTCATATTGCCTCTGAACTCCACTAAAAGCCTGTTCAATAGTTTCCTTGACTCTATCCATTGCTTCATTAATATAGCCCACTGGTGTGTGTTTTTTCCATCCACCAAACAAAGCATTTCCATCAAAGGACCGCCAACTTTAAGTGCCCGGACAACATCATTCCAAATCATGTGATCAGAGAAAGAATTTCCATTTCTTAGCCAGAAAGATATGTGACAGTGAAATATGAGTGGGCAAAAATAAGAGATTGACACCTTCCCCAAAATTTCCTTGAAGTCTTCTCAAGTTTTTTCTTTTGTATGTACATAACTAGCAAAGTTAAGAAGACCATTGCAAATATTGTTTTTTCCGGTTTTACCAAATTTCTATCATTTGCTAATTTCCTCTTCAAAGTTCAAGAAAAACAACCTTTGACTAATGTAAGAATGGATCTTGATGACCTTCTTAAAAACTGTTAAAGTAAATATTATAGTAATTAGTAGCTAATCTAGGTTGACTTGAAACGGAGTTTAAGAAAAGAAAGAAGACTTTTTAATCTTGTGGTTCTAAATTAAAGTTATGTCAAATGTACCAAAATGCTCTTTAATCTTGTGGTTTTAAACATGCCACGTGGAAAGTTGAAGTTAAAGTGTTAACAAAAAAGGAAAGGGGTCATTCTTTTTGAAATAGACTAAAAAGGAAATAGGGTCATTCTTTTTGAAACGGAAGGAGTACAGAACTATACAGAAAGTTAAAGGATATGAGAGTCATATTACTTGAATCATATGGGTTAATCTTGAATATGTCACCAAACATCAAATTGGTGCAATGGGCAGCACATGCAGTCCAAGAAATGTGTGGGTACAAACCAATCATCTGCCGTAACATTCTCACTATCTTTATTAATGACAACTTGTACGATATTTTTCCGATTCGGTTCTCTCAATTGTTTTCTTGAACAAGCTGTACATTTTGTAGAATTGGTAGATTCGTTGCTAGCATCTACAAAACCAAGAAACACACTACTTATTGGAGAATTCACCAAAATATTGATGTATCATTTTACCAATTGGTGCTGGCCATTGAACATCCAAATTTTCTCCACTGTACTTTATTCTCCACAACAATGTTGGCCACTTTTTTCACCTCTTGTTTAAGTGAGTAACTCTAAAACTTCATGAAAAGCAGGAGGCTTCATTCCTGGGCCATGCGGTCCTACAACCTCAATGAATTTATCAAATGCTTTGTAATTAAAAATTTGAAAGGGAGTTCGCATCGACATCCATAATGCAAAAACACTTACCACACACTGCTTTAGAATCTTCTTGGTTTCATCAAATCCTGATCATTTTTAAAGTCTCCCCTTTGTTGTGATTTTCTGTGAAAAATAAACATTAAGAGGACCTTCCGTCATGGTCCCATCTATGGAGGATCCACTTCCATTAGAAAACATCTTTTGAGTTTTTGAGGGAGTCATCACTTCATCATATGCATCATCATCATCATCAATAACATTAACCACAAGTTAATTACTCATCTGATCTTACGGATTAGTAGTGACATTATTTTTAACATATACCCTTATTTCTTCCCTAACTTCCGTCGGGCAACTTGGACACTGTTTCACATTTTTATTTCCACCCTTCAATTGTCGCTTGTGCTGAGTAATACCACAATTGGAAGTATGTTCACAAAACTTGCATATAACTGAATCTTTTGTGGGCCTTGCAATTTGCGTACAATAAATCCATGCATGGTCTTTCTGTCTGCTACCATCTGACGCCTTTGAAATTGTTGTTTATGGACAAGCAATTACTATATTAATTAGTTATAAAAGAAAATTGAATTGGGTAGAAACAAAAATAGGAGAAGTTTTATTTTCAAATTTAAAATAGGCAGATTGCAGAAAATACGAAACAGAATATAGAACACAAAGGAGTGACTATTGAGAAGTTGTGACCTACATCATACTGGTTAAGAGCCGGAAAGAAGAAGAGAAGAAGATGGGAGAAGCAGAGGAGGAAGAAGAAGAGAGAAGACGTACCTGAAGCCTGAAGAGAAGTTGCGTTGCTAAAGTCTGAACTTTGGAGAAGAGAGTCGTGGTTTGTGGCTTTGAGCAACTAAACCCTAATATTGCTTTTTAAATTTTTGAATCATGTGTACTTTTTCTAAAAAAAACGACAGCGCCTCGCCGCATCACCACTTGCTATTACTTGCCTTTACGAGATCTCTATGCCTCGCCAGTAATACGCGTGAAGGCTTCGCCTAGCTAGTAATATGTGTGAAGGCTTCCCCTCGCCTCTCGCTAAAGTCGCAAGGCGAGGGCCTTCCACAACACTGATTCACTCTCATATAGATTGTTACCTTGATCAAAAACATTCACGCTCAATATAGTGATTAATTTTTTGATTACATAAGAGGATAGAGAAAGGCACCCGGTGGGGTTGATAGAAGCCACTTTGGGTGCTATACAAGAGGACAGTGAGAATTGAACCCACTTAATATTATGAAGTAGACTCTCACCAGTACCGATAAGATATAAATCTTTGTGTGGCTTAAATGGGAATTAAACTCATGCTTTTAATATGCCTGCAACTGTAGCTTTCTGATTGTCTTCACTAATATCAGTACGACAGCCATACCTTTAGGAGTACATAATCATCTATACTTGACTTGATTGGTGGCTTTAATATGTAATTGTTTATTTTTATAGATATTTGAGATCATTGGCTTTGTCTATCAATACCTCAAGCTCCTGCATCAAAATTCTCCTCAAGAGTGGATTTTCAAGGAACTCCAAGATATTGCAAATGTAGATTTTAGATATGCGGAGGAGCAACCTCAAGATGATTATGCTGCAGAACTTGCTGGTTATCTATCTTTCCTTGTGTATTTCTGATCTCTTTCTGCTTACAACAACATTGAGATAGACAGTCGGTTGATCTAACCTTTTGCAAGTTGCTGAAACTATTCCTTTCTTTGAACAAATTATTGTTTTCACAATATGTAATCAGGCACCCCCATTTAGTGTTCTGAACAAGGCAAAGGATCCATTGAATAGCACAAAAGAAATGTTGCCTAGAATATCTTAGTTTTTGAAAAATTTTAGAACAAAAATTGAGCAGTTTGGAACTCCGGAGCAACCGTTTAAGCAAGATCTAGTAGTTGAAAACTTGAAGCCTTTGAATACATCATTTATGACAAGGAGAAGCCTCTTCATCTCAAAATTTCAACCCCCCCCCCCAAAAAAAAAAAACAAAAAAACAAAACACACACACACACATAGCCCATAGGGTCCAGAATTGAGAGACATGAAAACTAGAATTAGCTCTTTCTTGTGAAATTTTACCTTGACCAAAAGAGGCATACAAGTATTATATGCATGCTCATGCTGTACGGGGGTCGTGGTGCGAGTAGTTGGTGGTGTGCAACAAGCTTTTTATATTTGTATGAAGAATGTGGTTCAGAATCCCTTTCATCCTTTTCTTTTACAATAATAGGTGTGATGTGTAACCAAGGAAGTCTTGTATTTCTAATCATATTTCTTGTATCTACTAATATAGTTTCTTTGCTGCAGAGGGTTTACTTGTTTATCCTCCCGAGCATGTTATTTATGGGGACTACGCATATGATGTTTGGGATGCGGAGTTCATAAAGTATGTTTTGGATTTCTTCAGGCCTGAGAACATGAGAGTTGACGTTGTATCGAAGTCTTTTCAGAAGTCTGATGGTAACATTCACAACCTCATTTGTCTCAACATTTCAAGTTTACAGTAACATATGTGTCTGGTAAATGAAGCTGCTCTATCTTTATTCAGTTTGGCCCTAGTCAGGCAAATCAGACTATCTGCTAAGTTCTACTTCTAAGTTTACAATGTAGGTTCTATGCTGTAAAAAGTTTGCGGAACATTATAAAGAGCCAAATACATCGATGACCCCTGAAACTTGACACCAAACAGTGACCTATTGAACACTTCAACTTGTCACTATTGAAGCTTAAGTCCTGACATGGCAGGTTTTGTGTTTCACTGTTGAAATTAGGCGCTATAGTTAGTTACTAAAATGAACTTTTTTCCTCTCTTACGGAAGAGTAGCCTTCCTCTGTTTTCTTCTCTCTTCTTTCATCAGCTAAAATAACCCAGAATTGTATCTAATCCATTCACAATTTACAACTTATTATTATAGTTTCTCAGAAAGAACAAGAATTTGCTAATTAATCTGATCTCTTGTATATAAACTTCGCCCATCGCTAGTTTCCTTCTTTTACCCTTCTCCAAGAATGAACTCCTTCTCCACCTCCATGCTTAACTACACTACAACTGTGTTAATGAAATTACTAAATTGCTGGGTGTTTCAGGAGTAATAAGATACTAAAGTAGTTTTAAGAAATTAGCATGATGGAACAGTCCAATATCATAGCAAACTGAGAGAGACGGTTCTTTGACCTTTTCTTTTTCCTGAAAATGACCTTTTCGACTACTAGTTCCAGTTTCTTAAATATGGCTATTCAAATATTCTTCATTTTAGGTGAGAAATTCTTTGAAATATTAGACTAGTGAGGATTGCTCAAAGGGTTAACCTTCACAGAGCGAGGTAAAACATTCACCAGTAAAATCAAGATTGTTGGGGAAAATCTGTTTTGGGTCTGTGATGGAATGCTGCAGGCTTCACTGGGGAGAGGGGGGAGATTAAAGCATATACATAATGTGTTCTAGAACTACAACGTTCATGGCAAATTTTTTAAGAATTGAAGCTTGTCTAGGGGATGGGAAAAATGCCCTTATTATTCTGGAGAATGATTAGAACAAGGGATTGGATGGCATTCAATACATAATCAAATGTTTTCTGGGGAATGGTTTCGACTTGGGATACACAGGCAAAAATCATATGTAGAAGCTGCAAAAATTCTCCAACGGACAGCATGAAGGTAGGGAGGGATAAGGTCCGCGTACATCCTACCCTCCATAGGCCCCCTTGTGGGATTACACTGGTTATATTGTTGTTGGCCAGCATGAGGTGAGCAGGATATTGAGCATCTGCCATACAAAGTTGATTCCAGGTATGCAGCTAAATGTGAAATCACCCGCCGTCTTTCAATATGTCTTGTGGGGGTCGTTTCAGTAACACCTTCGACCAAAGTCCCAATCATGATGCCATCTAGAAGTGGTTCTTAAAGGTGAAATGTAATGACAGATCTCAAAGTTGCAGTTCTGAATCACAACTTATTCTTTTTTGAATTTTCCCTCGAGGCAGGAGGTTGGGTGAGTTAGGTACCGCGACTGGTTTTGGAATGACCATGTGGTGGTCTCTGATGTCGTGCTCAAACATGACCAGGAACACTAATGGATCAAGGCCTTCAGTATCCTCCTCAGGAACAAAAATCGCTTGATATCTGGGCCATAATTTGTCTAAAGAGATTCACCACTATTCCTCTTTGTATGGATTTCCTAAAGGGGAACTCGAGTCATGATATTTTGATCTTTCCTTTTCTCAGGTGCTTGAAGAAAGCTCGGGATCTGACGGCTTTGCTTCCTCGAGCCAATAAATAGCTGCACCAATACCACTTTGTAGCAAGCACGTGGGTGGGCACGTGGCTGCTCAATTTCTAATACCAGTACTATCTTACAGGCCAACGATATCAAGTAGAGCCCTAAAAAAAGGGGCCAGGTCTCAGTGCTTGCTTTTTACTCGGGAGACCCAAGGAACAGGGCAAATAAGAAGGTATTTATTAAAAGGAAGCAATGAGAAACCTATTGGAAGGCTATTGGGCTCTTTAACGACCCATTCCTGCCACTTATCATATCCAAGACCTTCTTGAGGTGGTAACAGATTTGTATTCAAATCTAAAGAGCCTGTGAAGTCCATAGTTACAATGAAGAAAGCAAAATATAATCTACAGAAGTTATACTATAGCTATAGAGACTCTAAGAGCTGTAATTGAGTCTCAGTGTCATATATGTACTCCTGTTCACGAAAAATGCAAACGTAGAATTCAATTAAGCTTTATTTTCTTGATTGGGCTGCTTTTGACTTCAAAACATCTTGAATCCGTTTCCTTCTAGATAGTCCACCATATGCATCTTGGGATCATACTCCATCTAATTTTTTGTGCTTTTGTGCCTCCTCTGCTGCTCTAACTAGATAGCATATCTAATGTGTTCATTGACATTGTCCAACTTGAACCAATCATTGATAGAAATATGTCCCAAGATGAGTAGTCACCCTAGAGTGCAAAAACAGTGACGGATTGTTTCTGCATTTTCCCACATATGCGGCAGATAGGGCAAAGGTGTATTTCCCTTCTTTGTAATCTGTCTTGTGTCAAACAAGTCCTCTTACAACCAGCCAAATGAAAACTGCATTTGTACGGTATGTTTGCCTTCCATATGTACTTCAAAGGGCACTGTACAGTGTACATTAAGGTGCTTGTTATGGTTTACTCATATGATATGCTATCTTGACCATAAAAGATCTTGAATTGTGTCCCAAGCCAGCCACCGTATTTTGTCTTTCTCTTGTGAAACTCCATTCAAAAGATTAAGAGTGTTGTATAATGCAGTGAATCTGTTGATCTCCCAAATCATTTAGAAGTCTTCTGAAACTAAGGATCTGTTGATCTCATAGTTGGGAATGGGCACAAAATCTCTTTTTGGGAAGACAACTGGACATGAAGTGGCCCCCTCAAGCTGCTATACCCATACGCAGTGTTAACTGTTTTGGTCTTCCAAGCATTTTCTTCTCCATATTTCTCTTTTATCACCCTTTTCCACAGTTCTAGTGTTCATTAGAGTGTTTCCATAGCCACTTGATGAGCAGACTTTAATTCTGTTTCCTCGGGTTATTTATACCCCCCCCCCCCCCTTGATGTTTGCTGTGCATCAGTTTTCCATTTGACAAGATAGGAACTTCGTTTGTCTTTGTTTCCAAACCACAAAAAATGATCATTAAAGGCATCTATTCTCTTTTCAACGGGAGGAGGTACTGGGAAAAGAGACATCATGTAGGTAGGTAAAGCATCCGAGACACAGATTATGAGAATTAACCTTCCGCTGTAGAAAGGTATTTGCTCTTCATATAGTAAGTTTTTTTCTCACTTTTCTCTAGGACCCCCTTCCAAATGTCCATGGATCTGCTGTTCGCACTTTCGGCCATGCCGAGGTAAACTGCAGGCAAGGATCCCACTTTTCCTCCTAATATATCCACACATTTCTGAAACTGTTGATACATTGAACTCTTCCTCCCGGTAACATGCAATCCTAAACCCCTTAAAGAATTGTCAGAATGATTCTCAATGTCTTCATTTGGTCCACCTCTGTGAACCTCTGCATCACATAGGATAATTGCGTGATCTGCATATAACAAATGTGTAATTTTTGTACAGTCATCTTGCCTGCTGTTGACGTTGAATCCTCAGAGCCAACTATTTTTCTGAGCTGTAATCAACATGTTACCAGACCCTCCATGAGTTGGAAGAGGAAAGGAGAGAGAGGGTTCCTTGCCTCAATCCTCTTTTGGATAGATGCCCTCAGAAGATCCACTGATCAAGACTGGGAAGTGGGAACTTGACAGTACTGATGCAAAATTTGATTCAATTCACCCATTCAGAGTCATAATTCATCCTCTTCAGCAAATTCAGAAGAAAACCCCATTACACATGATCAAAGACTTTTTCTTTGTTTGACTTGCATAGGATTCCAGCATTCTCCTCCTTCATTATAGAGTCCAGACACTCATTTGTGATAAGAGCAGCATTTATGATTAGCCTGCCTTTGATGAAGGCTATTTGATTTGAGCCCACCAGTTTTTGCACTACTTTCTTGAGCCTTTCTGTCAATAGCTTGGATATGATCTTATATACACTGCCTTCTTCCAAAAGGCATGGTTGATCATTAAAAATGATTTGATGGATGTGCTGAATTTTTTCATTCAAATCGTCACATGGTGTTGTCCTCCAACGCCTCTTTAATTGCTCTTATCCCTTAAAGGAATGGCGCCATTGAACTCAAATTACATGCCATTTAGTTTGATTGGTAGCATATACAAGATAGTTGCTAAACTACTTGCAGGCATAAAAGGGTGGTTGGAGATCTGATTTCAGGGCACCAAAATGCCTTCATCAAAGGCCGCACATTGTTGATGCTTCAGTGTAAGTGAAATTCCAGACTGCCAACTAAAGAGTGGAGATCCCGGTGTTATAGGCAAACTGGACGTGGAGAAAATATTCAATCAGGTCAATTGGCCTTACTTGCTTGCTGTCAAGAAAATGGCTTTTATTTAGGTGGTTAAGCTGGATCAAGTTTTGTATTATCACTGTCAAATGCTCAGTACTTCTTAATAGGGGACAAATGGAATTCTTTTCTCCATAAAAGGGATTAAGGCAGGGTGACCGTTCTCCTTTGACTATGGCGGGCCTCAGCAAGATGTTAGACAAAGCCAAGCAACTTCAATGGTTTAATGGTTTTTATGTTGGTGCCAACTCCAAAAATTCTATTTGTCTCCCACTATTATATGATGATGATACGTTGATTTTCTGGGAGGTAGAGAGATCTAGAGTAAAATATCTTTATCTCACTCTACAACGATTTGAAGCTCTCTCAGGATTGCATATGAACATGTTAAAAAGTTCTATTATCTTGTTCATAAAGTTCCTACTCTTGAAGAGTTAGCTGAGATTCTGTGTTGTTGTACAGCTTCTATGCCTACCACTTCTCTAGACCTTCCACTTGGGGAAAAATATAGATCAACTGAGTTTGGAGCGGATTATAGAGAATTTTTGAAACTAAACTTGCTTCCTGGTAGAGATAATATTGTGTTGCTCTTATCCCATTCCTAAATAAAGTGGCCAAACAACTTGATAGGATCAGGATAACATTCTTGTTGTAAGGTGACAATAAGGAACACAAATTTCATCTTGTCAAATGGTCCAAGGTCATCATGCCTAAATATCATGGGGATTGAAGCATCAGGGACCTTACCATTCACAACAAATTAGGCCCATGAAGTGGTTATGGAGATACAGTCAAGAAGGCAACTCTTTATGGAAGGCAGTTGAGGGCAAAACATGGCCTTCAAAGCCATTGGTACACCAAGCTTTCCTGTAGTTCACATGGAGTTGGGACGTGCAAACATATCAGAAAGCTATGTAAAGAAATCTACATGAATACCTTTTCCAAAGTGGGGAATGAGACCAGTGTTAGGTTCTAGATAGACAAGTGGGTAGAGGGGACAATCCTAATGAATGAGCTCCCAAGTTTTTATTAGATAGCAAGTAACTAGGATTCCTCCATTTCCCATATTTGGAAAGTTTGGAAAGACAAATAATCTCATATACAGTTCAGGGAACTTCCAGGATTGGGAGCTACCTAGTCTGTTCGGTATTTTGGGCTTTGGGTGGTTGTGTGGTTGTGTGTGTGTGTGGGTGGGTCCTGATAGCTTGAAGTGGAAGGATGGTAACTATACAGTAAAAGCAGGATACTCTCACTTGTTCTCCTTAATGAGATCATTGATAGATGACCATGTTGCTTCACTTGATCCGAGGGTCTTTTGGAAACAACCTCTCTACCTCCAGGAGGTAGGGATAAGGTCTACCCTCCCCCAACCCCATTTTGTGGGATTTCACTGGTATATTGTTGTTGTATTAACAGATGGCCATGGAAATATTTGGAAGACTAAGCTCACCGCTATGCTTCAGCTGGATAGCCTCCAGCTTACATGGTCTAACTTTGGATTATCTTGATGAATGACACATTAAGAGAGTCAACATATGCTTCATGTGCCTATGGCTGTAAGAAACTAATAGACATCTATTGCTGCATTGCTCAGTTGTTTCAGATGTCATGTTACTTGCTATTTTTGGCGTCAACTGGGTTATGCCACAAAGCATCAAAGAAGCATATGAACGGTGGTCTCTGTGGAAAGTTGATAAGTCCATCAAAAAAAAATTTCGCAGATGATTCCAGCTTGCGTTTTTTGGTGTGGTTGGACAGAAAGGAACCCTAGATGCTTTGATGGGATACCAACCTCCCGTGCATTGTTAAAGCCAGAGCATCTTATAGTTGTTAAGTTGGCATAATTCAGCTCCTGAAGATTGTCATATCGACTTTTTGGACTTTCTCAGCTCTTGAGCTCTTGCTTAGGCCTTATTTGTTCATAGCTCTTTATTATGTAATCTTTTGTACTTTTTGCATCTTCTTGATGCCATCTATAAAATTCCCTTCATAAAGAAGTGAAATTTTGTTTTCTAACACCAATCATATCTTCCTTTGCAACTGATTATGTCAAAATCCAAAATGGCTTAAGCTTCATCCTTCGCTTCGTTCCTCAACTGTATCAATCCTTGGGAATTTTATAGGCCATCTGTAGGTCTTTTTGAGTTCAACACTTCCTATCCTCTTCGATTTCCATGAAAAAGATAGGTGAGTGAAGTTTAATGGGTGTTTTTATGATTTTTGGGTGCAAAGAACCAGAATAAAAAGGAACATAATGAAAAAGAAATGAACTAAACGGATGGATGAATTTATTTTGAGAATGATAACAAAGAGAAGGCGAGAGGAGGAAAGAGACGAGGGTCTCGTTTTCTGAGAAGATGTGTGTAGGGTTAGTAGTGGGGTGTTTTGATTGTTTGTCTTAAGGCTTCGTGTCTTATTTGATTCGTTTCCACCTCATTCTGTATACATTTCACACAATTTGTTTTATTGGTTTTTAGTGGAGGGTTCAGTAGACACATATCTTCCATGTTTTAGAGTTCAACAGGTTGAACCCTAAGACAAGATGTCTAAATAAAAAATGGTGCTAGTTACCTATAAAAATGCAAGTTTAAGGGGTATCGATGTAATTAGCCTCTCAAAGATGATTAACTGATTAACAATAAGACGATTAGCTGATCTTCCTCTTTCTTACAATAATAATTTTGATAGGTAAGTATCAATTTGCTAATCTGAATCCTCCAAGTTGTTGATTATACCAAGTCAAATTAACATTACCAGTTGCAAAAAAGAAAAGTAAAGATTATGCCAAGTCAAATTATCCCATACACAACGTCCATATAAAAATTTAAACCCTCAGAGTTGCACAATGTTTCCAAATAAGTTCTCCACGAAAAATGATCATTAAACTGCCTTTTAGATATGAGGTTTTAGTTATATAATTTGTAATAAAAGATGCAACAAATTGGATCCACATCCCTGCTCTCCTGTTGTTTTCAGTTAAAGTTTGCTAGTAAAACTTCACTTCTTGCAATGCTGTGATATTTGGTGAAGGTACATGTTGTTTGAGTTCTGGATTTGATGATATATATCTATTCTGTACTGGTGAGGCATGTGTTAGACTTATTTACTTTTGTCAAATGAGCACATCTCCAGGGGACGCTCGGCTAGCAAGTCTTTTGTTTCTGGGACTTAGCTTTATATTCATAACATTCCCCCTTTTTCATTTCCTTACCCCTCCCTTCCCCCTTTTGTACAGAGTAATCTATATCTTATCTTTTTTACCCGTGTTTTCCTTTTTGTTGTTTTTCTTTATGTCCATTTTCTTTCAGATGTTCAGAGGGAACCATGGTTTGGATCAGAATATGTGGAAAAAGATATTCCATCTTCTCTATTTGAGTTATGGAAGGACCCTACAGAAATTAATGCCTGCTTACATCTTCCTGCGAAGAATGAGTTTGTTCCATCTGATTTTTCAATACGTGCTGGTAAAGCCAAGTGTGACAGGGAAAATGCAAGACCAAGATGCATACTTGACGAACCGCTGATAAAGATCTGGTACAAGCTGGATAACACGTTTAAGCTTCCTCGTGCCAATACATATTTCCGTATTACACTAAAAGGGGGATACAGTAATTTGAAGAACGCTTTGCTGACTGAGTTATTTATTCACCTTCTAAAAGATGAGCTGAATGAGATTATATATCAGGTTATTTACTTGATTTATTGGCTTCTACAAAGATGAACAGCTGTTAAACAACTCATTTACCTGAGAACTATCAACAGC
The DNA here is from genome assembly GCA_027705065.1 of Solanum peruvianum. NCBI lineage: Eukaryota > Viridiplantae > Streptophyta > Magnoliopsida > Solanales > Solanaceae > Solanum > Solanum peruvianum. Next base: position 13,220,085 of record JAKWJD010001756.1, read on the forward strand.
AGCTGCAATTCAGTCCAAGTTCTTTTACTAATGGTCTTTTTAGTTCTTGAACTTTTAACGTTTCATTTTGTGGTATTTGACTGTTAATGTTGCATCTGATGCAGGCTAGTGTGGCTAAATTGGAAACCTCTGTTTCTCTATATGGTGACAAGTTGGAACTTAAGGTCTATGGTTTCAATGATAAGCTTCCGGTCCTTTTGTCAAAGGTTTTGGTAGTGACAAAATCATTTTCGCCAAGGGATGATCGCTTCATGGTATATGCGAATTGCTTTAATTTGCTTTCCTTGATATGTTCTCCTAGATATTGCTTGTTATCTTGTTTGAATCTTATACAACAAAAACACCATACCCAGTGTAATCCCCACTAGTGGATGCAGGTCTGGCCCCTTCCTTGGGAAGATAGAGAGACTGCTTCCGAAAGACCCTCGGGCCAAATAGAGCGTTGTTTGAATCTTATGTTTTTCATAATTTATTTGCTGCTGCTTTATTTTAATATCAAGGAGGGGATGAATAGGGGAGTGGAAAAGGATTACTCTCAACATTCCCTTCTGACTTCTGAAATTTTTGAGTCCCTGTTTTCCTATCAGAAACAAAATAAAATGATGCATTTTTTTTTGTTAGAGTTGAAGGAAGAAAATGTAAGAAGTTCACCACCGTTCTTTTATTAGTTTATGCTTGAGGACTGAAAGATAGTTCTTTGATGATCACCTACTCTTTGATTTTTGACATGCTCATTCACCATCTCCACTTTGTGAATGTATCATGTATGAATTTGAGTTCTGTTGAGGCCTAAGTTATGTGTACTTCTGTTGATAATTAGCTAGTGAAGGTGCTTGTAAATGGGCATGTGTGTTTATAACTACTATTGCGTGCATGTTGAATTGGAATGTTTATAACCAGTATTTGTTGCTGAAGAACTTGTTGGCTCATTTGCATGATTAGTAACTGTTTAACATCTTTAGCAAAAGCTGAACGTGTTACATACTTGACCATTTTGGAACCTTCTATGTGTGCCATAATTCTTTGGTATAAATGAGATTTTGGTGCTTTATTTCTTGAAATTAGAAGTGATGTTTGACAGGTTATCAAGGAAGATATGGTAAGAACTTTGAAGAACACCAACATGAAGCCCTTGAATCATTCATCATACCTGCGACTGCAAGTCTTGTGTCAGAGCTTCTGGGACGTGGAAGAGAAGTTGTTCTTGTTAAATGACTTGACTCTCTCTGATCTGAACTTCTTCATTCCAGAGCTTCTTTCCCAGGTGTGCCAGTTAAAGTTATTAATCTTTAGGCGATTGTGAATTATCATCAACTTATTGACAGCTATCTTTGAAGGTCTCGACATTTTTAAGAGCCTTTTTTTTCTGAATGATGATGGTATTGGTAAATGGTTGTTTATGTAGCAACTGTTAGAGTAGGAGTAGTAACAAGAAAAGTATATAGAATCCTACTTGGAAAAAAAATGTAATGTGGTTTCCTAGTTTGAAAAGGAGTATAGTGTGGTGTCTATCTTAATGTAATAATGTAGATATTCAAGTCAATAATATTCTTCCAATATTTCTCTCATGGTATTAGAGCCTCTACGACCTTGGTAGAAAAATAATTAAAGAAAAACTGCAGCCGGCGAACGGTTACATGAAAAATGATGATGCTAAGGACTGATTTGAGAAACGCATCTGGGACAAAGAAAGTGGTCACTGTGCTTCTTTCTGTGGTGTTTTAGATTTGATTTTGTGTTGCACTGGTAATCTCTTCGGTGACTACTTTCTCATATCTGATTTTTCGTAACATCGTGCTTCTTTTCGGTGACTTCTTTCCCATATCTGATTTGTGTAGCACCTTGCATCTTTTTGGACTACTTTCTCATATCTGAGTTGTGTTGCACCGAAATCTTCCCGACGACTTCTCAGATCTGATTTGTGTAGTTTATGTCAAAAAAAAAAAGAAGATTTGATTTGCGCAGCTTCGTGTCTTTCCGGTGACTCCTCAGATGTGACTTATGTAGTTTCACTTTTTGTCAGTGTTGTGAGAAAATCAACACTACCAAGAGGTACAGTTCCTCGCTGTGATCAAACCACAACCGGTGCCACTGAGAATCGACCTCACACGCGCCGACTCATGAACTTGTACCGAATAGCTTTTTGGTGGCTTTCTTGTTCAACATCTACTCATCTCTTAATTTCGAGTCGACCCATATATTTTTACCAATTTCTGGAAATTTTTCAGTTTCTTCCCTTACAACTGAGGTCTGGGAAGCAGTCCATACCATATCTTCATCAAGTCCCTCAGTGGTCCTCATATTAATCACATCTGTAACAAGCTTCGGTACATAACATGTATACTCTAGCTTGAGAGAGAGTGTTTTAGAATAGGAGTAGGAACAAGAATAGTATATATAATCCTACTTAGGATTGTAGTGCAGTACTCTAGTTAGAAAAGGAGTCTAATGTAGTGTCTATCTCAATGTAATAATGTAGATTCACTATTTAATAATATTCTTCTCTAATATTTCTCACACAACAATTGAGTGGTTTTATATATGTACAAAAGTTGAAGGGGAAGATTTTTTTTTCTTGAAACTGTATGTTCCTATAGTAAGCAAAAAACATGATTAAACTTTTGGTATCATGTTTATCTTTTTGGCTACATGTTGCCTTGAAATGATACTCCGGGTTACTTGCCAAAATATATTAGTGAAGGTACTATTTATCGCTATATCCTATTAAAAACTGATAGAGTTTAGCCAATGACCTTGATGCATAGTTTTGAGGGTTTTTACCATGCCTCTAGTGAATTGGACTCTATGATTTTTTCATATTGTGTTCTTGCTACTTGTGTAACTCTTGTTTGATGAGAAGTCCTTTTGGAAAGGAAACTATACTGGTTACATAGTTCTAGGTTATCGATGCTAACTCTATGGCAGTAGCCGCTGTAATACAGAGGATGTAGGTGGCTTTTCATTTCTTCTGGAACAATCACAAACACTTTTTTTGATTATGGATCTACTACCAGAAATTCAATGTGCAATCTCAGCATTCAATATGTATTCCTGTATAATCTCATTTACGAGAGGCTTATTTGGAAACCGGAAGATCCACAAGCTGGGAATGTATTTAGGTCCTAGGAGATCAGCACCCTTGGCCTTTTGAGTTCTTTCAGCTATGAAGATGAGAGGGTAATGGAGTTTATGAGAAACATAATAATCACTAGCAGACTGGTAGATTAAAGAGGGCCCCTATGCTGAAGCTGGGGTTTGTTAACTACAGTAGCTGTATGCTTCAATGAAATGAAAAGAAGTGTCCAACAAATGTACAGGACGTCTTTTGAGTACCTAACTTGAGTCTTGCAATAAATTATCAGCCACTTTTTTGTCCGACTATTTATTGACTTGTTTATGCTGGTGTGGTGTTTTACACGGGTTGCACTTCACATTATCAGTCATCTTTGTGCCTTGTGATGAATTTTATTAATATACCGTATCGAGGCAATCATTTGTCACTAACCTCTTTATTGTTGCAGCTGTATATTGAGGGACTTTGCCATGGAAATTTGCTGGAGGAAGAAGCACTCAACATATCAAAAGTATTTAGAAGTAATTTTTCTGTGCAAGCGCTACCATTTGAGATGAGGCATAAAGAGTATGTCATGTGTCTTCCAACCGCCGCTGATCTAGTCAGAGATGTCAGAGTAAAAAATAAACTGGAAACAAACTCTGTGGTTGAGGTAATTAAAAATGATTCTTTATACATACCTAGTGAATTCCTACAAGTGGGGTTTGGGAGGGTGGTGTGTACACAACTTTACCCTACCTTTTTGATAAAGGACTTCACCCCTACCTTATAAAGGACGAAGGTAGATAGTCTGTTTCCGATATATATATGTGCACATATTGTAAGTCCTACATCGTCCCTTTATACAGCCTTGAGCAATCCTCCCTTCATGAGCTAACTTTTGAGGTTGAGTTAGGCCTAAGATCCATTGTACATCTTCTTTTCAGTTTGTTCAGTTCTTCCTGAAATCCAGTGATTCATGTGACTAATCTGCTTTCTTTGTCTGCAGCTTTATTTTCAGATTGAACCTGAAGAAGGCACTGCATTGATAAAATTGAAAGCAGTAATAGATCTCTTTGATGAACTTGTGGAGGAGCCACTTTTTAATCAGCTAAGGTATAACGAGACTGTGCATTCTTATATGACCCACCTTTGAGGCTTCAATAAGTACTCTGGCTGCTGATGTATCAAGCTCCAAGCTATGCTTAATAGAGAGTGAATAAATACAACTTTGTTGTGACAGGTGTTATGACTCGTATTCTGTGAATCTGACATACTTTATGTGGCTGTTAATTGGTGTCCAGGCTTGCATGTAATTTTCTTTTAGTTCCTTTTAATCCTGACTCACCTTGTGCTGCTCCGGTCAAGTGTTCTTCTTTCATGCGTCTCTGATGTTTCTCAATGGGTCCTTTTCTTGATATGCTTAACATGTTTCATTACCTCTTATACACTCTGAGTGATATACTTATAAGTTTTCTTATGTTATGATAAGTTTAGGATATCTTTTAGTGCGCTTCCTTTAACTTTTGAGAACTGTGTGCTTTCATTCTGGTTATATATGAAGCAGCAAACATCCTGTAAGATGTTCACACTTGTGATTACCGTAAGGATTACTGTTACTTTATTTAGTCTTACCTTTTCTTCTCTGAAATAGGACAAAGGAGCAGCTTGGTTATGTTGTTGACTGCAGTGCACGTGTAACATATCGCATAACGGGGTTCTGTTTCCGTGTTCAGTCATCTGACTATGATCCTGTCTACTTACAAGGGAGGATTGATAACTTCATAAATGGTGTGGAAGGGTTGCTGGTAAGCATGCATTTTTGTTTTGTTAAGTGGTTCATGAGTTGCTCTAATGCATTGTTTAACTACCTGCTTCTTGTTCTGCTTAGGTAAGATATAATTTTATAGATATCGCCCAAAGACTTTTCATATGGTTCATGCTATTCATTAGTCGGTGTTTGTCCCCAATTTCTATATTTGAAAATTTAGTTTGTGCGAATGGTTGAGTTCTGGGATGAGACCCTACACCACTTAACATTGAAGAATCAATAATTAAATTAAAGCAAAAAGAACTGCAATAACCGAGAAGTAAGAAAAACTGTTCACAAGGGAGTTATACCAGGCACTATTCCCTATGTACAACACTAAAGGTCCCTTAGCTCCTCTTTACTTTTTTTATTTTTAGCTTTTTTTGGTTGGTGGAAAATTGAATCTATTTCAGGTTTGGGGGCAAGTCCTATGATCTAACTAAGTCCAAGTCTTGCTCGGTATTACTGGGTGGAAAGTATGGAAAGCTATATGAGGAGGATGACGTTGAGCAAAGTAGCTCTTTTTTTAATCATGCAGAAGGCTGAAAGAAGCTACTGCCATAAAGGGGAGAACCATTAAATCTTGGAGGGGTAGAGATATTTCTTCCAACATTTACTGCTCTTTAAAGTTCAACAAATATGACAGATTCATTTTGGTTATTACGGTTAATGGCCAAACAAGAGCAGTCATCATCATGCCAGAAAACAAATTTCATAAAGGTTGGAGTGAAAATTTCATCATGCAGGAGTACAAGGTGCAATAAATACTACTAGAGATGCTTCATCTTTGTACATTAAGGGAGAGGGGAGCTTCAAAGAAGCCTTGCATAAAAAGTAAATGTACTTAGAGAGAGTCTAAAATAGACGTGGAGCAAGTGACCCTGAAAGCAGCCTCTAAAATAGAGGGGAATGATCTTCTCAACAGATGCCCGGTCGGATGCTTTGCTGAGTGCAATGAGATACCCACTCGGAATGGCATGAGAAAATGGCCTCAAGAGATGTGGAAAGGGGCTCAAAATCTCCAGGTCTATGATATGAATGGAGTCCAATCTCGTTCGAATTTTAATCCAGAAAAGTTGTTGAGCATATCCTGTTGGGGGATTGGAGAAGACAAGGAAGAAGGGGCTTTGTTAGAATGGTTGTTTCTAAAGGCGGATGCTTATCAAGATCACAAAACTTTCAACTGGTTTTGGATTATGCTTTTAGGGCTTCATTTCTCTTATGGTCGGAAAAAGTGATGAAGGAGATTGGGGAAAAATGCGGTGGTTGGATCGAAAACAAGGAGGAAACTGAACTCAAAATCATCTTAGATGGACAAGAATTCTAGTTAAAGGACCCAGAGAGCAGATCCTTTTCACAGTCGATGTAGATTATACCTTCTTGCTACCAGTTTGGTGTGAATCACCAGTGAAGTACATAAGGAGTGGGGTGGACGAGCGCAATAATCGAGATGTCAGGGATATCTCTAGGTAAGAGTGTGGGAGGTTTGGCAGTCTGCCACAACCCATGAAGGAGAAAGCGAATATTCATATGATCACCCAAGGGTGTGAAAGGGATATTATGTCAGGTATTAGCTTTATAGAAGGGGAGAGAGAAAAAGAGATTAGGATTGATGTGACTAGTGGGACCCTTTTGATAGCTCATTTAATTCGAAGGAGCCTTTGGGTCATAGCTTTATTTCTGTTGGGCCAAATATCTCATTAAATCTTGTCGGGTCTTCAGCCTTAAAGGACTCAGTCTTTTAAGACTTATCAAAAGTGTTATGTGGAACCCGATTTTCATTAATGTAAAACTGGGCAAGGACTATTCCTTGAAGCTCTTTCTCCCTTTAGTGGTATTGTAGAAGAGGCCATGTGAACAACCCAGTGTTGTGGACGGCGAGAGGCGACAAAAGGCGACAAGGGCCTGCCTCGCCACGCGGCAAGGCGAGTGGCGAGGCGCTTGCCTTTTTGAATCAAGGCGCCAATTAATACCAAAAATTTAAAATATTTAATTGCATATTTTATCCAAAATCTTAATAGCAATAACACATTAGCAAATATTCAATTCAAAAACCAATAGTAGATACTAAAATTTCTAAAACTTTAAAGACCAAACAATTCAAAATACAATAAACTAAAACTTTAAAAGTCTATTCTTCTTCAAAATTATCCAACTCTTGAAGATCAAAATCCTCTACATATATTGCTCTTCATCTTCTTCCTCCTCGTATTCTTCATCAATTCGTGTCCGAGTCCTACTTGAAGATGAACTTGTAGATGTACTTTCTACTCCTTTGCCCTTGTCAAGTGCTCTTGATCTTGAAGAAAGTCCCCTAAGATGATAGATACTCTCGTCTGCTCCAATTGCCGTAGCAACACTACCCCAAGTAAGATCATCATCCTCATATATAGTTCATCATCTTGATCTTCGAGGCATCCAACTAACCATTCATTTGAATCATCTATGTTATCCAAGCGAATTGGATCAATAAGATCACGAGCATCATAACGACGTTTCAATGTTCTATTGTACTTAATGTACACTAGATCATTGAGACGCGATAGTGTAAGCCTATTCCTCTTTTTGAAATGAATCTGTGCATAAGTTATTGATATTAACTAGTTGATATTGATAATAATATAATATGAAAAATAGGATATAAATTTTTACTTACGTGTTCAAACACACTCCAATTTCGCTCACATCCGGATGAGCTACAAGTTGGGCTTAATACTTTCATGGCAAACTTTTGCAAGTTTGGTGTTTCACTACCAAATAGTGACCACCATTCAACTATAATAAAATAAATTTAAAGGTTAGTGATTATAAATAAGTCAAATAATTTAAGTAAGATCTAAATCAAACCACAACCAAATAGTCCATCCGCCATTTTGTACTTAGGAAGCTCAGCGACTAGTGCATCTTTTATTGTTGTATCATGGACCAACTTCTCAACGCATGCAATATACTCGGTCCACAGAGTCTTTGCTAAAGTTCCCTCTTCTTGAGCTTTATGATATAATCCTGGGTTCAAAACATGGCTTGCAGCATGCAAAGGCCGATGGAGTTGTTCTGACCACCTTGCATCAATAATTTCATACACTTTCTCATATTGCTTCTTAACTCCATGAAAACCATGTGCAATAGCTTCTTTGGCTCTATCCATTGCTTCATAAATTTAACCCATTGGTGGTTTTTTCTCCCCATCCACCAAATGAAGCACTTTTGTCAAAGGGCCACAAACTGTAAGTGCCCGAACAACATCATTCCAAATTTACATGAATTCCATTCGGTTGAGAGGACTAAAGTTCTCAAGTTTTTTCTTTGTATGTACATAGCTCTCAAAGTTAAGAATGCCGTTGCATATCTTGTCTTGGCCGGTTTCACCAAATTTCTTTCTTTGGTGAATTTTCTCATCAAGTTTAACAACAATGGCCTTTGACTAATGTAAGAATGGATTCTGATGGCCTTCTTAAAAACTGTTACAGAAAGATTAAATTATATTAATTAGTAGCTAATGAATTATTGACTATAAAGGAAGTTAAAGGATAGGTTGATTACCGGAAGCATATGGCTTAACCTTGAATATGTCACCAAATATCAAGTTGATGCAATGAGCGGCACATGGAGTCCAATAAATGTGTGGGTATGCACCCATCATCATACTTCCCGCTTTGACATTCTCACTAGCATTATCGGTGACAATTTGTACAACATTTTCCGGTCCAATTCTTTCGATAGTGCTTTCAAATAACTTGTCCATTTTGGTGGAATCGGTAGATTCATTGCTAGCATCAACAGAACCAAGACATACACTATCGATTGGAGAATTCACCAAAATATTGATGATCTTTTTGATACTTCGTGCCGTCCATTTGTCCGTCATAATGAAACATCCGAACATGTCCATTGCACTTTATGCTCATCAACAACTTTTTCTACTTTATCCACCTCTTTTTTAAGGTGAGTGTCTCTAACTTCATGGAATGTAGGAGACTTCATTCCGGGGCCATGTTGTCTAACCGCCTCAATAAATTTATCGAATGATTTGTGATTGACGCAATTAAAAGGTAGCCCGGCATCATACATCCATATTGCAAAAGCACTTACCGCACGCTCTCTTAGAATTTTCTTTGTTTCATCAATTCCTCCTTTTCCAAAGCCTCCTTTTTGTGTTGATTCCTGTGAAAAATAGAGGTTCAAAGGTCCTTTCGTCGCACTCCGTGCGGTGGATGAACCTCCACTTGAAGATATCTTTTGAGTTTTGGAGGGAGGCATCATTTCCGCATAATCATCCATTTAATCAAGATCATCAACATCAATATATTCTTCCGGCTGCCTTACTTGAAATTTGGGATTATTAGCGATTTTGTTTTGCATATAAGCCCTTACTTCTTCTCTAATCTCCGACGGACAAGCGGCACATTGTTTAACATTCTTGAAACCACCCACTAAATGTTGTTTGTCGAGTTATTCCACCATTAAAAGTACTCCCACAAAAGTTACAATTTACCGAATCTTTCGTCTCTCCTTCAGTGCCATAATTCCATCCAATGTCCCTCTTTTTGCTAGCATCCGCCATTGGTTATTGAATTCAATTAATTCACTGTTTAGGAATATTGGAATAAATAATTAGGAAAACGGAAAGATTTTTTTTTAATTGACTGCCTATAATTTTTTTTTAAAATAATCACACAAAGCAGTTACACGAGAAAAACAGAACTGAAAAAAAAATTGAAGAAGAAGAACAGAAAAATATTGAAGAAGAAGAACAAAGAAAAACGATATGCCTCACAGGCCGCAGCAGCAGAGAGTCGCGAGGGAAGAACTGAGAAGAAAGTCGCGAGAGAGAACGGGAGAACAGAATCGCGAGGTAGAACTGGAGAAGTCTGTCGCGAGTCTCGCGACTGAGAAGAGAGCGAGGGAGAACTGGAGAGTCTGTCGCGAGGGAGAAGACAGCGAGGGAGAAGAGAGTCGCGATGGAGAAGCCGAGAAGAGGTCAATCGCGATGGAGAAAGCAGCAATTTCAGAAGTACAAAAAAATCCCTAATTTTGACTAATATTGTCAAGTCAAATATTTTTTAATTAAAAAGGCGGCGCCTTTTCTATCGCCATTATGTCGCCTTACGTCGCACACATTGCCATTTCGATCTAGCCTCGCCGCAGTGGAGAATGGCGAGGAGGCGCTCGCCTTTTGTAACACTGGAACAACCACCTTGTTGAAGGAGTGAACAAGGAAAATAATGGCAGTTGGAGGAAAAAGGAGGAAATCTTGAATGAAATCTCAATGTTAGAGACCACTCAAGATCAGAGGCTTCTCATTGAGGACGAATTGATCCAAGAAGTCCAATTATCTATGGAACTTGAGGAGGTGGCTAGAAATGAGGAGATAGCTTGGAGCAAAGGTCCAGAGTTCAATGGTTAAAAGTTGAGATAAGAACACTAAATACTTCCACAGGATTACCACAACACACAAGAGGTTCAATGCTATTGAGTCTGTAAATGTGGAAGGTAAAGCAATTACTGACCCCACAGCTATAAAAGAAAACATTCATAATTTCTATCTAAACCTATACAAGGAGTCTAAAAATTGTAGACATGACTTTAACCTCGACGAGTCTCCAGGAATTACAAATGTGGAACAAGAATGGTTGCAAAGGCAATTTGAAGAAGAGGAAGTTCTTAAAGGTATCAAGCTTTGTGCAAGTGACAAGGCACCTGGCCCAGATGGATACCTTATATGTTTCTTGTAGTCTTTTGTTAGAGGTCTTGAAGGAAGACATCATGAAAACTTTGCAACATTTTCATTCTCACCAATCTTTGAAAGAAGTTTCAATGCGACTTAGGTGGCTCTCATTCTCAAGAAAATCGGAGTTGCCGCATTAAGGGATTATAGACCTATTAATTTCATTAGTGGGCTCTATAAAATCATTACCATGGTGCTGATAGAAAGGTTGGAAAGGGTAGTACATAAATTGATGACACTATTCAAATGACCTTTATTAAAGGAAGGCAGATTATGGATGCTGCTCTTATAGCCAATGAATGTGTGGATACTAGATTAAGAGGGGAGGTGCCATGCATTATGTACTAGCTAGATATAGAGAAGGCTTATGATCATGTGAACTGGACTTTGTTAACAGTCTCAGACAGATAGGATTCGGTGAAAGGTGGTTGAAATGGATTGATTTGTATTAAAACTGTTAGGTTCTCCATACTTGCAAATGGAGAACTTGCGGGGGGTTTTCATTCAGAGAGGGGTCTTAGACAAGGTCACCCTCTTTCTCCTTTCCTATTCATCATTGCCATGGAGGGTTTCAACAATATAATGAGTACTGCTATTAGTAACAGGTGGATTAAGGGATTGAAGGTTAGCAGCAAAACATGAGTAGATATAGTCATACAGAAGTATGTCATTTGTTGTATGCAGATGATATTGTGATATTATTGCTGAACAAATTTGTTATATCAGGATGATACTATTGTTTTTGAAGCTATTTTTGGTTTAAGCGTTAACTGAAGAAAAAGTAATGTCTTTCCTATTAAAAAAGTAGTGTAGATGGAGGAACCAGCTGGTATCTTGAGGTGTAAGGTAAAAAAAATTACCAACAGTCTATCTGGGCATGCCATTAGGCAACAAACACAGATTTGATTATCTGGGATAGAATTTTGGAAAAGACGGAAAAGAAGTTGGCAAACTGGAAGACACAATACCTGTCTCTTCAATGTAGGCTCAGTTTGATAAATGCAGTTCTGGACTCGTTACCCACATATGTGACGTCTCTGTTCTCCATTCCTGTAAGCGTGGTCAAGAAGTTGGACCGCTTAAGAAGGCATTTTCTTTGGTTTGGGAACAGGGAGGGAAAAGGGGTATCACTTAAAGATTGCACAATTATTCAAGGAGGCTGATGGCTTAGAATTCATGAATTTGATGATGCAGAATGATTGCTTGCTCATAAAATGGTTATGGAGATTTAATAGAAATGAACATGCTCTATGGAAAGAGGTAATCTTGAACAAGTATGTCCAGATAGAGCAATGGTGCACCAATGCAGTATCAACCACCAATGAAACATCGGTATGGAGATCTACAAAAAATCTTTGGCCTAAACTAGTAAAAATTCATGTTATGAGGTGGGTGCTGGTAACAAACTATATTTTGGAAGGACTTATGGATTGGACAAGAAGTTCTAATGCAAGTTTTCCCTGATCTGGCCAATATATGCACTAACCTTAAGGTTATTGTGGCTAATAGTTGGTCCCCTCAGAAATGGAAGTTCTTCGGGAGGCATCTTAATGTATGGGAAGTAGGCAGGCGTGTGGAGCTATTGCCGATGATTGATGGTTTCATAGTCACCACTTAGAGGATGACACTTATAGATGGAAACATGATAAGGATGGCAAGTTCTCTGTAGGTAGAATTTATACGAAAGGGGTATCCTGGATGTTTGAGAACAAAATAGGTCCTTGGAAGTAGAGTTGTCAAAATGCGCTGGCCTAACCCAACCCAACCCAACCCAACCCAATCCTAACTGGCTAGAGAGTTAAATGGGTTGGGGCAGGTTGGCCATTTTAGTTAAAGAGCCAATGAAATAGCGGCTCTACCCAGCCTTAAGCGATTGTTGGTTGGAACGGGTTGACCCTTCATCCAAAAAATGTGCAATATTACTCTCTTAGAAGGAGTATATAAGAGAATTGAATATTAACGTCTATGAACAAGACATCAATATATACAAATTTTCAATTATGAATCACACACTTCAGCGAATACTAACAGAAATACATTTATGAATCTCACACTTCGGTGAATGCTTACCAAAGTACATAATAGTCAAAGTAAGATTTAGCGGAAAAATGTTGATCATTCAACCATTCCTCCCACAAAAAACAAGTTTGTTTAAAAGACTTGATTTTTTATGTTATTAACATATTTAGCCCATGGGCTGGCCTCTGACGCTAGATGGTTGGGCCTACGAGTCTGGCAGACCAATTGACGCTAGGCTAAAAAACCTCGTTCTTAAATGAGCCAAAAAAAATTAGGCCCAACCCACTTAATTCAACGGTTGGGTTAGGCCGGCCTCGCGGGTCAAGCCCATTTTGACGGCTCTACTTGGAAGCATGTATGAAAAAGTATGGCTCCTACTAAAGTTATGTGCTTTGCTTGGTTAGTAACCAGGGAAGCTCGCCTCACTTGTGAGATTCTGCAGAAAAGGGATTGCCAATTGTGTCCAGATGCATGTTATGCAGTGAGGCTAGAGAGAAATAATTATATGTTTCTCCATTGTAAAGTCATATCTCAACTTTGGACTAGGTTCCTCAGTTTAACAGAGACAAAGTGGTCAATGCTAGAACTCACAACAGACTTGTTAAGTTGCTGGAACACTAAGAAGTGGTGGAGAATAATCCCATACTGTATCTGGTGGACTATCCGGAGGGAGAGGAATGGAAGCAGCTTTGAATTTGGATTCAACAACATTCAGAAGAATAAAGGAAGCTGCATTGCGGTTTTCTACTTTTGGTGTAAAGAACATTGTATAGAAAATGCTAAACAATTATTAGATCTTTTAGGACTACTGTAATTAAGTCTCTTGTTTTAGCTTGTTACTACTCTTTTGGAGGTCTCCAACATACCTTTATTCTGAGGAATACAACACTACTAGTTTCAAAAAAAAATATAGTAACATTTTTTATCGGCTGCAATTTGTGATATTTAATTTCAGTCACATTAATTTAAACATTTTTCAATTAACAGGACGGCCTCGATGACAAATCTTTTGAGAGCTACAGAAGTGGGTTGATAGCTAAACTTTTGGAGAAAGATCCATCGCTTGCATATGAAACTAATCGCTTTTGGGGTCAGATCACTGATAAAAGGTATTTGGTCTATAGTATGCCACCATGCATAATGCTGGATATCTAAGATATTACCTATAGAGTTTAGAAATGTGATTATTCATTATTTGCAGTATATAGTTTCACTGATTAAATTGTATTTTGATTATTGTACTTAGTGTGAACATGTAAAAGCTTTTCAAGTCTCCACATAGCCTTGTTACTTCATGAGCTTGCCTGCTAATTACTTCATCCCATTTTATTGACGGTGTTTGATTGAGAATGGTGTTTTAGAATGATAGACAGACTTTGAAACTTGTGGTCTAAAACAATTCATAGATATTTTAGATATTTGTGTCCATAAATCATCTCATTAAGGGGGTAGATTGGGGTAGAATGGGAAGTTTAATGATCACTCATTTTCTAGATACATAGAGGTATTATTCTTTTCGGGACAGACTAAAAATGTAAGTGTGCCACATAAAATGGGACGAAGGGAGTAATATAGTAGGATATCAAAAAGGTAACTGTACTTTGCCAAATTGTGACCTGTCAGCTCATGTGGTGACAAAGGAACTTCTCAATCGATGGTGTGATTGTATGGAAGGGTCACGAGTTACCAGACATGCTTCTGGGTGGAGCAAAAATTTGGAACTTGACGCAAGCTGAAATGCCACCAGGATGGATACATGTGATGACTTATTTCATGAAGTCTCCTGCCGTGCCCATGTTAATCCAACTCAGTTTTGGTGTGGATGTGCCTTCGAGGAGATGACCGAGTGATTGAGGAATAACAATCTGGAGGTAGTTTAGATTCCTAGCTATGACACTCAGTAATCAGTATGTGTAATATAGTAGGTTTCCCTATCAATTAGTTGAGGTTCGGAAAGTTGGCTCAAGCACCATCATATATAAATAGAAAATAGAATCTTGGTCTTGGGTAAACACTAGATTTGATCAATTCACTTGGGTATGTTGTCTGGATTTTCTAGTTTCAATTTTTGGATTATAATAAAACGTATAAGTAGAGGGTATTCAGAGGTGCTTTATTTGGGGATCTGTTGGCTTGTGCTGATTAGTTGGTCAAAAATTAATTAGAGCATGCAGGTTTATGGAGATGATCTGAATCACTATCGATGCGGAATTGATTTGCTGGCAGTATATGTTGAATGCCACAATAATGTCGTCACAACAAACTGGCTTGGGAAGGAATTAGCGATGTACATGTTTTGTATATTTATTCATTGCTTAAAATATTAAATTTCCAGAAAGGTTTTGAATTTTAACAGTATGGTCACACTAGTTTAGTTGTAAGTGCTTCTGCTTCTATTTTGAGGTGTCCAATCCAGAAACTTTTCCTTTTTCCCGGGCTTAAACATTTTAGGTGATGGAAGTTAAGACTTTCTAGAAACTGAACCATTGTTGTCAAATGTACTGATTTTCAGGTACATGTTTGACATGTCTGAGAAAGAAGCAGAGGTGCTGCGGAGCATCCAGAAAGGTGATTTAATTGAGTGGTACCACACCTATTTAAGACAACCATCTCCCAAGTGTCGGAGACTCTGTGTTCGGGTATGGGGTTGCAACACTGACTGGAAAGATGCTGATTCACCTATAGCCTCCGCTCAAGTCATCAAAGATGTAATTTCCTTCAAGAAGTCAGCCAAGTTTTATCCAAGTCTATGTTGAGAACTATAAATCCTGTATTATTAGTGTTGCCTGGGGCCTTCATTGACTCAAAGCGTGCGATAAATAATTGCATCTTGTAACGTATATAATAAGCCTTGTTTGTTGGGATTTTTTGTACTGAAGATGAGCGGATATGTCAGTGTGGACATTACTCCCAACTCCTTATGTTATATTAGTAAACTGTTTAGATGATAATTGGACAATGGATTAATGCTTGCAACCTTTTCAACACATTTTTAGCCCTTGTTACTATGCAGACTTTCCATGTGTTGATGCAAACTCAAACAATCAGTATATCCTAGCAACCCTGCTTTTCCTTTGTTCAACTATTCATTTTAAAACTGATTTTAATTAAGCTTTGGAAAAGCAATTTGGTCTTGTGAATGGTGATGGTCACAGATAAATGAGTATTTTAGAAATGAATCATAATCATGGGAGCAAGGCCACACATGTCAACCCCCAAACACGTACATACATACAGACACTAATTTTTGACGCGTGCGTTGAATATTTGCCCCCTACTATTGTATAAATTTGTACAGAGGAAAAAAAGTTATATCTATCAATCTATACTATCTAAAAAAGCATGAATTACCAAATATGAATGTAGAATTACTATAATATCTCCAATTAAAAATATTCAGTTTATTTAATTATGTCATGTTAAAAGTTCATACCTTTTCATATAAAGGGATTGTGACTTTTGCGTTAAGTTGTGACTTTTTTTATGGGTTGTGACATTTCTAATGAGATATGACTTTTTCAAAGAATTGTGATTTTTCAAATAATTGTGACCATAACAAAGGTTTGTGCCTTATCCGATGAGTTGTGACTTTTTCAAAGAGTTATGTGTTTTTCGATAAGCAGAGACTTTTTTGAAGAGTTGTGACTTCTCTAATAAGGCACAATCAGAACATACTCATACTACTCTGTGTTAGCTATAAATAGAGGGGTTTCTTCTCACTTTTAAACTACAATTTTTTGGTTTTATACTGTTCTTATTAAAAATCTCACCTGTTATTTGCAATAGTTGATTAAGTTCTAAACCCAACGAAATTTGAGGTACCACATAAGAAAGAGTTGGTGAACAAATTTTCGCAAATCATTCATCAATTCACACTCATATTTTCCTCTGACGATTTCATCACCTACATACATCAATATTTTTTATATCATTTTAGAACATAATACTCTTTAATTAACCTACATGTTTTATTCATTAAAAATAGATAAATTTTCTATGAATAATCACAATAATTTCAACCTTCATGTTTCTGCGGTCATAAATCACAATCATTCACTCCTTATAAATTCTTGGGGGTCTCTTTTTTTTAGACAATCTCAGATCATTTAAAATCATAAATAATTCATCCCCAATCCATTGATATGTTGTGCCGAAGTTCTTAGCAATGAAATTTAGGTATTAACTCTCTATTAAAGAAGAAACGAAGAGAACATAATATGCAATTATCTTTGAACTTTGCTTCACACATAAATTTCTATATATATGACGCGCAGGAATTTTCATTTGATTTTCTGATTTAGTTTCTTGAATAATTTCTTTGTGTTTTCATTTGCGAGAAAATTTAAATACACTCATTTGTTGATTATTTTTCCTAATAAAATAAATAAATAAAGATGCTGGAGAGAAAATAATAATAATAATAACAACACACAAATACAACAAAAAGCACATCATTAGAGTTATTTCTTCTTTGTACTTTCATATCCTATTTTTTTTAACATCTTGCTATAACATCGAGCATCAACGTAGTCAATTGAATTAGTAGTTGTGATGTTCAAGTCTACTATTTCAAAAATAGATTTTCACTTTTAATTTACTTATAATATGATAATATAACCATGATAATAATTATTTTTATAGATATGTAAGTGAAAATGAACAGAGAAAGTAAAGTGTTGGTGGCATGAAATTTTAATCAAATGAAACATTAGGGTTAATATATCATGAACATATATTTTCGCCTTCCTTCTTCATTGGCTATGAATTGATCCACATATTTTACTTTTTAATATTTATGTTGAGTATGAAGTTTTTTTAAGTATGAACTTTCTGTTATTTTTTGTTCATTTTGATCTAAGAAAATGTTAGATCATAAGATACTCTTTATTAGCTATATACAAACGATAAGAAAAATAGTGATTGAGAAGAAAAATGATCTTAAATCAAATTAAAGATTCTATGAATAATACTTTAGCTTTTTTCATCTTTTGACTTTTTATTGAAAAAGTCTAATGTTTTATATCATGATAAAACATCTACAAGATACTATTTGTTCTCATAAGACAACATCTATATTATATGTATGTGGCAAAATAAATGAAAAATTTCTTTAAAACTAATTATTGACGTAATATATTTTTCTCTATAACGTTCTACTTATAAATTATTGATATTCACTATATAAGTACACCTTTTTTTAATTATAAAATTACATCTATAGCATAGCTAGTGGAGGACACATGATTTTCATAATTGTGTCAATGGTTAAAGAAAGAAAAAAAAAGTAACTAAATATGAGCCTTAGTGGGGATTGAACACACAAACCTTTAGGAGTTTTTGCAACCCCTTAACTACTAGACTAGACCTTTTACTTGTATCAAGATATGTCAATACTTGTATTTATATTTATTAAACTAAAATTTGACTTTTACCTACAATGTAATTTTCCGACGAAGGGGGTGTCGTTTGACACCCCTTTGGGCAAGGTAGGTGCACTCCTGATCATAGCCTTACTGAAATATTAATTGAATAAATAATATTTTGTAAAAGATATATCATGTTTAAAGATAAACTATTAATTTTTTTTATAACAATCGTTCTTAGTGTCACGCATATACTGAAATTACGCATATACTGAAATTCAAGTATTAATATCTAAGAGAATAATTGTACTTAAATGGGGTCCATTATTTACAGTCATAACCTCAAGAGGAAACGTTATTGTTGACCATGTTTTTATCTTGATATTATTTTATTGTTTTGTTGGATAAGTTTGTTTACCAAATTGACTAAAGCAAAGAACGATACTACTTAAGAAGTATCACTTTCCACCATATTAAAATTTTTGAAATGTTTCAATGATATCTAGTTATTTTTATCTAAAAAAAACTAATTTATTTTATGAAATCTATATTAGTCATTCAAAAGCACTTGTCCGATATTCTCAATTATAATTATTTACTAAAAATATTTAATTTTAGTAATATTACTTCTATTTTACAACATCGTATACAATATGATATGATACACACGTGCAACGCACGTGCCGTGAAACTAGTTACCTTAAAAACATGAACTCCTAACTTGAATGTTAAATTATTATAATATCCCTAACTTAGGTTATGACTTTTCCTATTGTGGTTTTTTTTTCAAAAGGTTGTGATTTTTCGATGAGTTGTGACTTTTTCAAAGAGTAGTGACTTTTCCAAAGAGCTGTGACTTTTCCAATGTGTTAAGACTTCTGGAAAGGTCATGATTTTTTAGACACAAAAATATTTGTTCATACTACCCTTTGTGGACTATAAATAGAGTGACTTCCTCTAATTTTTCAACCATAATATCTTCCTCTTCCTCTTCCTCTTCCTCTTCCTCTTCCTCTTCCTCTTCCTCTTCTTCTTCTTCTTCTTCTTCTTCTTCTTCTTCTTCTTCTTCTTCTTCTATTTTTATTTTTTTTGTAATTTATTGTCTTTGAGTGAGTTCGAAGTTTTGCGGAATATGAGGTACCACTATTATGATAAGGTAAGTCGTTCTATCCTAAGAGGGTATATTTCATAACCTTGAGTACTTGAGAAAAATACTATAATTTTGATGATGGAATAGTTATTTTTTTGCATAATATCTATACACATTAGTATGTAATGTTTCAACGTATG
Organism: Solanum peruvianum; assembly: GCA_027705065.1. Classification (NCBI taxonomy): domain Eukaryota; kingdom Viridiplantae; phylum Streptophyta; class Magnoliopsida; order Solanales; family Solanaceae; genus Solanum; species Solanum peruvianum. The sequence continues at coordinate 13,239,347 of JAKWJD010001756.1, forward strand.
AAGTTAACATGATGTAGTCCAAATTTATTTGTTTTTGTTAACAATTTCTCTTTTGATGTAGATATGTTTCTGAATATCTTTTTTCAAATTTAGAGAATTGTCATGATTTGTTTTTGATTCTCAAGACAAAAGAATGTCTTTATTTATCAATATTACTTGTATGATTTAGACTCCCATGAAGATTGCTTCAAAATAGTTATTACTATCTAAATATTGCCCTTTTATTTTACTTATTCACTATTTCTTAATATTTCAATATTTTAGACGAAGAAAAAATTATATGACTTGTGATAACACCAACTGAAGTTTGTATTAGTCTAATATTCTTATTATTTGTTTAATAACTAATTTTGTGATATAAATATTTTCATTAATGCAATTATATAATTATATTTGATAGGTATTTGTATTTAAATAAAAATATTATATATGTCACAAATGTATTATCAATTTAACTATCTTAACTTGAAAATATATTATTTTAAAATGTTCTGAGTTCTTTTTTTATTTTGTAAAAAAAAAAAAACTAACGACAAATGTGAAAATATGTGAATATTAAAATGTAGTTATTCTCTGCACATGTTCATATGACATCTAAACAATTTAACGTATAATACATAAGCAAAGCAAATCTGGTTAGATGATAAGAAATATACAAAAAATATATTGTATAAAAGGTAATATTAGTGAGATGTGATTAATTACATGATTGAACCTCATCACGTTGAAATAAATATATACATAATTGCATTTAACTAATAAAATTTTTTCTTGACCATCTTCATAGATTTGCATAAATAAGAGATATATATGATGATCCACTTTTAACATTCACAAAAGAATCTGCAATATTAGTTTTTGCTAAGCTTATTATTCAAATCGTCGCTTAAACAAACAAATACTATTTACTATAACATATATTTTTAAAATTAGTAATCACGTGTAATGCACATGTAAGAAAATTAGTATTCAAAAATACTTAAATTTAGTTATTTATAATATAAATCAAGATATGAATAATGTGATGTAACACCTCTGTATGACCTCCAATTAAATTTATCTTTTTTCCTACCTTTTTTTTTTTTTTTTTTACTTTTTTCTCATTTTAAAGTTGTGTGATGTGAAATTAAAAAATAAATCAATACTAATATTACTTATTTACACATATTAAATATACCTTCTCCTCCCTCCTTATCTATAATTCATGCTTAGTTATTGTTGGAGTTCCTGCGTCATCAACATCATCATATCATAATCTATATCTATATCTTTATCATCTTAAACGCATGAACTCCTAACTTGAATGTTAAATTATTATAATATCCCTAACTTAGGTTATGCCTTTTTGATGAGCTCTGACTTTTCCAATAAGTTATGACTTTTTCAAAGAGTTGTGACTTTTTTAATAAGTTCCGACTTCTCTGAAAGGTCAAGATCAAGAATCTCAGATAAGACAAAAAAAACACTTGTTCATACTACCCTTTGTTGACTATAAGTAGAGGGACTTCCTCTCATTTTTCAACAACAATTTTTTATAATCTTCTACTCTTCTTCTTCTTCTTCTTCTTCTTGAATTTTATTAAAATTTAATGTGATTTATTGACGTTGAGTGAGTTCAAATAGCAAAAGTTACTCAATGGAATATTGCTTATTAATTTTGCTAATGTTTTGATGGTAAACGTGGTTTCGATCTTTATAGTGCTTCAATTTTCTACCGTTTCAATATGTAATCATCTCCTTTTGCATGAATTGGCTAATTCCCTCAAATTAAATTGGCACCCATGAATCTGTATTCTTAATAAACAATTACTCTATGAGATATGAAAATTTACAGTTTGAGGCTTTTTGTAGAACAATACTTCGATTATTTAAACTTCTCTTATTACCCGCACTCAATAATAAAACAAAAATGTTGGTGTTTATAAAATAAATGGCTAACGAAGTATTTTTGTTGGAAATTTACTTTATAATTGTAATAAATGTAATTAATATGAAGAGACATTATCTATATATGATTTTACTATTGATAGGTTCAAGTTATTAATTAACTTGAATTTCCATGTTTGTTTGTTTTTGTTGCAGCTTAATTAACATATCACATGTTGAGATGAAGACTATAAAGTTTGTTAATTTTTTTTACGAAGAAGGGTCTAAAATGCTCCTCAAGTATTTGAATTGGTAAAAAATTATCCTCTATCCACCTATCAGCCATAAAATACCCATAACATCCACCTTTCGTCTCAAAAATACCCTCGATGTGATTTATTTAACTCATATTTGTCATTATTTTTAATAGCTCCCTCAAAGTAAAATTATTAAATATTTTTTTATTATATTTCTTAATGTGATTGGTTCAAATTTAATCTCTTCCCAAATAAATAATAAAAATTATATTAAAAAAAGGAAAAATTGTATATAATACCAAACTAATAACCTAAAATAAATGGAATAACTAGGATTTGATTTAATTGTGCTCCATAGCAAACGTTAGCTAAAATTTGCCAACGTCTCTCTCCCAGAAATCTCGCTCGCCACTCTCCATTCTCCATTCTCGCTCGCCTCTCTTGCTTTATATACAGAAGTGTATAATTCTGTTTCAATTTATTATAAAGCGAGAGAAAAATTGTATATTCACATGCAAAAATATATATCTTCGTGTTATACACTTAATTATATAATTTACAAACATTTTACTTCAAATATTGCAAAGAAAAAGGCCAACGAATTATACAATTGCGAATTATACAATTGCAGTGAATTACAATTTTGTCTAGCTTTATACAACATAAGTGTATATATTGTGTTTCTGTTTTTGTATAAAGCGAGAGAAAAACATATATCTTCTTGCTATACACTTATAATTATGCATTATACATACATTTTAATTCGATTCAACTGTATGCAAAGCAGATTTTATAAAAATATTGCAGCAAAATAGGCAGCAAATTATACAATTGTGCATTATAAAATTGCAGTGAAATAGGATAGCGAATTATACAATTGCAGCGAAATAGGCCAGCGAATTATACAATTTAGGCCAGCAAAATATACAATTTTGGCCAGTGAATTATACAATTGTATATGTATAGCGAATTATACAGTTTTATGTTTGCTATGGAGCGCAATTATGTAAACTTTGCTATAACATACAAATATGAATTTTTTGTTTGCTATATGTGAAAGTTGCCCTTAAAAAATCATTTTTTTCTAAAAAAAAATTATGATTTATATTTTTGTAAGATATGGCAGCGCAATGAAGAAGCGGAAATATAGAGTAATCGACATACCTTCAGCCATTGTTAGCGATATAGTCGGAATCTACAATTCTTATTTTCTTCAAAGATCTTCTAAGCACTCAAAACCTCAATCTTAGATGGTCTGGAATTTTTAAAAGTAATGTGCTTAGGGACATTTGAATCAAATGACATATTTATAACCGTACTTCTGTCACGACCTGAATCTAGACCCCAGACGAGACCAACATCGTTTACCTCTCAGAGGGCGCAGACAAGCCTACATACGCCATACTTACTTTATCTAGGTTAATTTTAGCGGAAAATTTAAACTTTTTATATTCTTATTTCATGCGAAACATATTATACTTACATCATAGTCGTTCACAAATCAAACATCTAATATAGAGATAATCAAATGAAAGAAGCAGTTAATAATTGCATTAAACATATTCTTGTCAAAGCACCACCAATACAAAGTCTGAAACGAAATGGGAAATGAAACACTAGTAGAAAATGCTCTACTAGCTAAAGCCTACATCTAAGATAGATAATAACGCTAGACATACTCCAAAGCATGAGGGCCTACCAAGTCCGAGCGTAGGCTCCACATTCGGATAGCCGCAACGTTGTACTTAAGCTCTAACGTCCACCTGTACCTGCACCTAAAAGTAGATATTTTATATGATTAGTACACACTTGCACTAAGTATGGGTATATGCAATCACACACCAAGGACATGCATGAGTAAGAATAGCTCTTTCCTAACAACATGGTTTATGGAAAGTCAAGTCAGTAGACTTGCCAAATTTGGATTAGGAAGGTTAGTGGACCTACCAAATTTGGATTAGGAAAGTCATGCCATGAGATTAACATGCATCATCATACGAATCATATTGCACACAACACATAACATCTTACACATAGCACATATCATATTGCAAATAACACATAACATCTTTCATATTATTTGATCATATGACATGACACCTTGGAATCATGGACTTGACATTAAATCATTCCCAAAATAAGGGCTCAACATATGGGACCTCATCTAGGGAGCCTTCTTTAGCAAACACAGAGTCTGGTTCATTCATTCACACGTACTTCACTTCATACATTCATAAGCTAGTGTCAACACCAGCTATACCTAGGATGTAGTTTAAGACTTTCATCGGGTTTGCTGTGAAATGATCAAGAATGACCTAGTGTCATTAGTTAAGTCTAGCTCAACTCTTGATTATCCTATTGTAACACCTTTGGTATCATTCATTTCATTATGTATATCATTTGAGGCTGGCCTGATTCATTCATTGGGACTTTAACTTTAACCGACGAAGATCATGTGAGCATCATGAAATCCAGTGTCTCCCCACACTGAAAAGTGGTGGAATCACCGGCCAAAGTGACCCAAAATATGCTATCGTACATGGGAATTGAACCCCGCAGAATCCCTATATTGGCAGTATATGTTTGAAGACTAGGAGATATAAGGAGACCCATACCCCGTATGCCAGACAGTCTAATCTCATGAGAGTTACGTGAACCTCTGCCCTTCCCAAAAGAAGGCATCACCGCTCATAGCTATTCTATCGGTGCTCAGTATAAAGTTCCATTACATTCAACTCATACGTCATGGAAGCTGGATTCTAGTATGAGGACATCATAACTTAATAGATGATTTCTCATATCATCATTAGTATTAACTGTATATTAATCTCAATACTTTCATTAGACTGCTCATAGAGACTGTTATCTTCATTAGCTTTACACTCTCATAGGTGAGTACGTTTTGGTAACATTTATTTAGGCTCATTTGAGATTGCTCTTATCTTTCACATTAGATTCTTATCATGTTGTCACCACATTCATTAGCTTTAGCATATTTGCTCTTCATAATTACTCACCCCTTTTTCGTGAATGTTCATCTCATCATATGCCAATGCACTCGGCCATTAAGTGTATTTCACACTCATACTTAACCCTTTTATGGTTTCATCATTTCGTTACATACATCTTAGGTTCAATTACTTTTAAACGTATGCTAGACTTATGGGTCTATACACACAATCCATGAGGCTTCATTCATAGTTCGTTTAAGTGATTCATATCTTCCTAAGATTATGTGGTACAAGACTTATGCATCTTGAAAGTATGCCAAGATCTCGTTTTCAATCTATGTAGGCAACATTATTTTTGAACATTTATTCACCTATGACTTATGGATCAATACGGAATTTGGGCAAGGGAACCCGATTTCGAATCCCTTGAACAACACTTACATTTTAATTTATTTTGGTTTGATCCACACGACTTGGGGACCCAAGATCGAACCCTAACACCTTCATTTTTATTTTTCCTTAATTTCTCTCTTCATTTTCGTTCATTGGAACTGAGAGGATGTGCGATCGAACCCCCACAACCTCATTTAGTTTTCTTTTCTTTTCTTTAATTTCTCTCTTTCTTGGCCGAGAGGGTGTGGTTTCGAACCCCCACAACCCCACTTTAATTTTTCTCCATAAATTCCCTTCATTCTACCTGGAGGTCATGGGTTCGATTCTCACACGCCTCAACCTTTAATTTTTATTTTAACTTTTCCTTAAATCTGACTGAGAGGTAGTGGGTTCGAACCCCACTCCTCTCATTTCTTTATTTCTGTTTTTTAACTTAGGGGAAATCGGCCAAGCGCACTCGTGTTCGAATCCCGTGTGCCTCACTCATTTTTTAAATTCAATTAATTATAATAACCCTTAGCGAAATTCACCAACTTTTCGGCAAGGCTACCCAGGTCCGATCCCCCCTTAACCCCATTTCTTTATTTTTATTTTTGGAGCTTTTCACGTGTGAGGTCTCGGGTTCAATCCCTAGTGACCTCACCTATTTTTTCATTCTTTTAAAATCTCATGTTTATATCCTTGTTTTTGCCGAAACTAAGCTAACACAATGCTGGAAATTTTGATCACATTTTTGCAGCCTATTTTCTCACCTCTTTCACGTTAAATGTGTATACATTTCGAATAGTTTTTAATGAGTTCTGTAGGTGCATTTTCAAGATCACATTCGATAAAGAGTTTGCACTCAAATGTGCATTTTCACATCACTTATGAACATCACGAGTTAAACAAGTTTGTGCACGTGAAATACAACCATAAAACAAGTCATTTTCATGCTTCAATCCGTGTTCAAAGTCACGGCTACACATTGCACACACATAAACACATATTTTTGGAAAACATATGTTATCATTCGTACTATTCCAAACACACATTCATGAACATATTCATCACGAAAACACATTACATACCTAATATCTACCAGCAAACATACCCAACCTACAAATCAATGGGTGTTAGTGACAGGGACATGCAATGGGGAAACAATCCTAGTTTTCGGATTAGAATTGACTGAATCTTAAGGGTCTCTTGGGAAAGGGACCAAGAGTAAGAAAACCCATACCTTTTGTGTAGTTCGAACCTTGACTTGCTGCCCAAAATCTTCTCCAATAATTACGTCCAAATCCCCTCAACTTCAACACCAAATTGATGGAGTAATCCTCTCTTTCGCTTAACATTTTTGATTATCTTATTTTTCTTATGTTTTCGTGTAAGTTCTTGAAGTGTGAAGAACTTTTAGTTTCTGGTCCGTTCTTGTATTTTGGAAGAGAGAACGTGAAAAGAATGAGATTTTGACGTGAGAGAGAGAGAGAGAGAGTTAAACGTGAAAGGTTGTTTAGGCTTAGGTAAAGACTTAGTCAAACTAGGACTTTTTCAAACCTTAAAAAAATCTGATTTTTCCTTTTCCATAAATCAGCTAATAAATATTAGTTAATAAAATTAATTTACCAATTTAATTAAACCAATTTAAATCATTGCTTTCACTTAGGTTCGAACCTGGGTGGAGCAAGACTTCACTCAAACGCCAATTTTCGGCCGTCTCTCCCCCAAAAGCCCCTCCACCTTATTAATTAAATAATTAATTACATATTTTGGGTAATTACAATGCTACCCTTAGCCTGGAAAAAGACCATTTTACCCCTAGACCCTCTAAATTTAAGATTTCCCTTTTTAAGTCTGGTAAAGACTCATCCGGGTAAATCTTCATATTCGGGAGCCCTACATGGCTGGACCTAAACTTTCCTAGCTCAACTAACTCCCCAAGTTTGTTGGATTGCTGTTGTAAGGGTTGAGAGGTCTGGTTCTACGCGCATCAATCCGTGTGAACCTGGTCTAATCGTAGGCATTCTAGACACATTAAGCATTACTTTGCGTATCCATTTTTTTAGGGTTGTTACATTATCTCACCTTAGGAACATTCATCCCCGAATGATACTAATAACTATCTAGCATAATGCCAGTCAGATCATAACATATTTACTATACACAATCAAGCAATAGCAACAAAGAATAGAGAAATCAGTAAACTTAGACTTAAGAGTAGGAAGTCTAACCTCAAGGGATGAAAATATGAGGGTAGAGGGATCTCATATTGGCCTCGACCTCCCACGTAGCACCCTAACAAGATTATTCCTCCACAATACCTTTACTATGGCAACCTTTTTGTTCCTTAGGCGCTTGATCTGTCTGTCTAAAATCTCAACAGGTACTTTCTCATAGGACAAGTCTTTCTCGACTCCCAAACCTTCAACAGGTAGAATCGATGCTGGATCACCTAGGCACTTCTTTAACATAGAGACATGAAAGACTGGATGAACAGAAGCTAGCTTCGCAGGCAAAGCCAATTCATAGGCCACCTCACTCACACGCTGTAGGATCTCATATGGCCCAACATACCTTGGACTCAACTTCCTTTCCTGCCAAACCTCATCACCCCATTCATAGGTGATATCTTCAAATAGACCAGGCCACCAACATCAAACTCTAAGGGCCGTTTTCTGTTGTTTGCATAAAACTTCTACCGATTGTAGGCAATGGACAACCTGTCCCTAATCACTCTAACCTTCTCTAAGGCCTCATGAATGATCTCTGGACCCAAAATGGATGACTCTCCAACCTCGAACCACGCAACTGGAGACCTACACCTTCTACCATACAACACCTCAAACAGTTCCATCCCAATGCTGGAGCGATAGCTATTATTATATGAGATCTCTATCAAAGGCAGATGGTCGTCCCACCTACCCCTGAAGTCCATAATACACGCCCTCTACATATACTCCAATGTCTGAATGGTGCGGTCTACGTTCCCATCAGTCTGATGATGAAAGGCAGTACTAAGCTTCACCTGTGTGCCTAAGCTATTTTGGAAGGATCTCCTGAAATGTGAAGTGAATTGAGTTCCTCTATCAGAAATGATAGAAAAAGGAATCCCATTCCATCTCACAATCTCATCAATGTAAAGTCTCGCACAATCCTCGGCTCTGTAAGTAGACTTCACAGGGATAAAGTGGGCAGACTTAGTTATCCTGTCCAAAATAACCCATGTGGAGTCATGCTGTCTCCTAGTCTTCAAAATACCAACCACAAAGTCCATATTAATGGCCTCCCATTTCCAAGTCGGAACCTCCATAATCTGAGCAAGACCGCCAGGCTTAAGATGTACTTTCTTAACTTGTTGACAATTAGGACACTTGGCCACATATTCTTCAATGTCCTTCTTCATGCCATCCCACTAATAGATTTGCTTAAGATTTTGATACATATTGGTGGAACCTGGATGTATGGAATATCTGGAACCATGGTCCTCTGCAATGATCCTGGTCCGCAAATCATCCACATCTGGTACACACAGCCTGTCCTAATACCGAAGTATGCCGTCATCTCCCAAAGCAAAAAACTCATTCATCTTAACCAACACTGAGTCCTTCAGCTCCATTAATACAAGATCAAGATGCTGACCCTCCTTAACTTCAATTACTAAGGATGATTCAGAATTAGGATGAACTGAAACACCCCGACTAGTAGAGTCAACTAACCGCACACCCAGTCTGGCCATATCTTTCACCAACTCCTTCTCATCCTCAACGTGGGCTGTACTGACCAGGCTCATCCTACTCAAAGCATTATCTACAACATTAGCCTTACTTGGATGGTAGTGGACATTCATGTCATAATCCTTCAGTAGCTCCAACCACCTCCGCTGACGTAGGTTCAACTCCATCTATGTGAACACGTACTGGAGACTTGTATGGTCTATGAACACATCCACATGCACTCCATACAAGTAGTGCTTCCACAATTACAGTGCAAACACCACAACTCCCAGCTCCAGGTCATGAGTGGGATAATTCTTCTCATGAACCTTGACCTGTCTGGACGCATAAGCTATAACCTTACCACCCTACAATAGAACACAACCCAAACCAACCCTCGATGCATCACAATAAATAGTGTAATTCTCACCACACTTAGGCAAAGTAAGCACCAGGGCTGAAGTGTGTCTGTCCTTGAGTTCCTGGAAACTCTTCTCACAAGTCTCCGTCCATTAAAACTTAGTATTCTTCTTAGTCAAAGCTGTCAGTGAGGCAACAATGGAAGAAAAACCCTCCATGAACCTGCGATAATAACCAGCCAATCCATAGAAGCTACGAATATCTGTGGGAGTAAGAGGTTTTGGCTAGTTATTAATAGCCTCTGTCTTCCTGGGATCTACCTCCACACCTTTGTCGGACACAACATGACCCAGGAAGGTCAGTGATCTAAGCCAGAATTCGCACTTGTTGAATTTGGCATACAGGTGATGTTTTCTAAGTACCTGTAAGGTTAGTCTCAAATGTTGTTCATTATCTTCCTTGGTCTTAGAGTAGATCAGAATGTCATCAATGAATACTATGACAAAGGAGTCAAGGTATTCACCGAAGACCCTGTTCATGAGATCCATAAATACAGTAGGTGCATTTGTGAGACAAAATGACATAATTAGGAACTCATAATGACCATAACGGGTATGAAAGGTTGTCTTTCGAATATCTCCATCCCTAACCCTGAGCTGATGGTACCCTGAACGAAGATCAATCTTCGAGAAGAAACTAGAACCTTGGAGTTGGTCAAACAAGTCATCTATTCTGGGAAGTGGATACTTATTCTTGATAGTGACTTTGTTGAGCCGTCAATAATTGATACACATTCTAAGGGTTCCATCTTTTTTTTTCCACAAACAACACTGGAGCGCCCCAAGGGGATATGCTCGGCTGAATGAAACCCTTATCAGTGAGATCTTTTAACTGCAGCTTCAACTCTTTGAGTTTAGCTGGAGCCATTCTGTAGGGAGGAATTGAAATTGGTTTAGTATTGGGTTCTAAGTCGATACCAAAGTCAATCCATCGAGAGGGAGGAACTCCAGACAAATCATCAGGAAATACATCTTGGAACTCATTCACTACAGGCACTGAGTCTATGGAAGGAATGTTATGATCTAAATCATTAACACTCACAAGATGACACAATAACCCCTTGGACATCATTTTATTGGCCTTAAGGTTTGAAATCAAGGGATTAGGATGACTCGAGTTGTACCCCTCCCAGACTAGCTCTTGTTCATTAGGGAAATGAAATCTCACAACCCTACAACGACAATCCATACAAGCATAACAACTACGAAGCCAGTCCATGCCAAGAATAACATCAATATCATGCATTGGTAACTCAACCAAGTTTTCACACATAGTCTTACCACTTACAACTATTGGGCAATCATTAGATACTCTATCAGTTATTACATTTTCTCCTAATGGTGTACTAACCACTATGGAAACATGCAGAAGTTCAGGTAATATCTCAAAAGTGAGAGAAAGCAAACGAGTTACAAAGGAAAGCATAGACCTTGGATTAAGTAAAGCATAAATAGAAGTTGAGAATACTTGCAGCATACTTGTGACCACATCGGCGGACTTCTCCTTCTCCTCCCTTCCCTTAAGGGCGTATAACCTGTTCCTCTTAGGAGGCTCGACTGCTGCTGCATCCTCTGGATTAGGCCCCTAGGCTGAGCATTACCTCCTACCTGACCTCTTTTCTGTGGGCAGTCCTTAACTATGTGCCCGCTCTTACCGCAACCAAAACAGACATTAGTGCCTTGTCTGCACTCTCCACTGAGGAGAATCTTTCAGGTTGTTTCATGTAAACCTCTTCTTCTAGATTACCATTGATAAATGCGGTTTTCACATTCATCTATTCAATTCTTAGTCAAAGTATGCTACTAATGCCAATATTATGCGCAAGGAATCCTTTTTAGACACAAGAGAAAATATCTTTGTGTAATCAATTCCTTCCTTTTGAGGGAATCCTTTAGCAACGAGTCTTGCTTTATATCTTTCTATGTTTCCTAATGAGTCCTTTTTAGTATTGAAAATCCATTTACACCCAATGGTTTTCAACACCACTAGACAAATCGACAAGATCCCAGACCTCGTTAGTTTTCATAGAATTCATCTCTTCTTTCATGGCATTGTACCACAATTTAGACTCTTTAGAATTCATGGCTTGTCAAAAAGACTCGAGATCATCTTCAACTCCAATGTCAGAATCTTTAAAATATAAAACAATGTCACTAGGATTTGTTTATTTTCTTTCTCTAGTAGATCATCACTATGGGTTCTCTTTTCTCTTGGTCCTTTTCCCAAGAGACCCTTTAAGGTTCATCGTATTCATTTCGAAAACTAGGATTGTTCCCCGTTGGATGTCCCCGTCACTAGCTCCCATTGAATCATAGGTTGGTTATGTTTGTTGGTAAAAAACTAGGGATGAAACGTTTTTTCGTGATGATTATGTGTTTATATGTATGTTTGGAATTATGTGACTTATGTTGATGTTTCCAAAAATGTAGCTACGTGTGTATGTGTGTGTTGCCGTGGCTGTTGTTCATGGTTTAGGACTTGAAATGGCATGATAGTTCTTTATAATTAATGTACACATGTTGATGTAAATGCGATGTTCATATGAGGTGAAATGTGGATGATTTGAGGTATAATCTTTTGTCTAAACAAATCCATGAAAATGCACCTAAAACGTTCTAAATGCACTACGAAATTCCCCTAAGAACTAAGGTGTAACTTGATGACAGGATGCTGAAAAACTAAAAGAAAATTTCCAGCTTCTAGTGATGAATTTCGGTCAGCAAAGAGGGTTCAAAATGTTGAAAAAAATGAATTAAAACAAGTGAGTTCATGGAGGATTAGAACCCGTGACCTCACCATGTTAAAAACCATGAAAATAAAGAAGTAAAAAGAAATGTGGTGAAGGGGATTCGAACAAAGGTATTGTCTGGAAAATATAACTTAAAAGAAAAAAAAAGAAATGAGAGGAGTGGGATTCGAACCCACCACCTCTCAATCAGATTTAAGGAAGAGTAAAAGAAAAAAAATAAAATGTGAGGCGTGGGAATCGAACCCATAACCTATAGGCAGTGAAGGAGTTAAGAAAATGAAAGAAAAGAAATGTGAGGCGTGGGAATCAAATCCACCACCTGTATGCAGTGAAGGAGAGTCAAAGGAAATGAAATAAAAGAGATGTGAGATGTGGGAATCGAACCTACGAACTCCTAGTAAGATTTAAGGAGAAAAATTAAAAAAAATTAAAGAGGGGTTGTGGGGGTTCGAACCCATAACCCCTCGTCCAAAGGAGAGAAATTCAAAGGTAATGAAAATAAAAAGTAAATGAGGTTGTGGGGTTTCGATCCCACATCCCCTTAGTTCTATTAATAATAAAAGGAAGAGAGAAATTAAGGGAAAAATAAGATGAAGGCATCGAGGCTCGAACTTGGGTCCCAAGCCGTATGAATCAAACCAAAATGAATAAAAAAATGTAACTGTGGTTCAAGAGATTTGAAAACTGGGTTCCTTGCCCAAATTCTGTATAGATGCATAAGTCATACGTGAGTTAAATCTTCAAGAATAATGCTGGCCACTTAGATCGAAATCGAGATTTTGGAATACATAAAAGATGCATAAGTCTTGTACTACATAATCTTAGGAATATATGATTCACTTAAACGAACTATGATGGAAGCCTCATGGCTTGTATGTATAGACCTATAAGTCTAGCATACTTTTTAAAATAAGTTGACCTAAGATGTATGTAATGAAATGATGTAACCATAGAAAAGTTAAGTACGAGTGTAAAAAACACTAAATGGCCAAGTGCATTGGCATACGATGAAATGAATATTATATAATGAAATGATGAAATGCTAGAAGGGTTAAGTAAGAGTGTAAAACACACAAATGGCCAAGTGCATTGGCATATGATGAAATGAACATTCACGTAAAAAGGGGTGAGTAATTATGAAGATCAAATGTGCTAATGTTGATGAATGTGGTGCCAACATGATATGAGGCTAATGTAAAAGATGAGAGCAATCTCAAATGAGCCTAAGTAAATGTTACCAAAATGTAGTCACCTATGAGAGTGTAAGGTTATGAAGAGACCAGTCTCTTTGAACACTCTATGAAAGTATTGAGATTAACACACTTAATACTAATGATGAGATGAGAAGTAATCTATTGAGATATGATGTCCTCATACTAGAAACCAACTTCAATGACGTATGAATTGAATGTAATGGAACTTTATACTAAGCACTGAAAACTAGCTATGAGCGGTGATGCCTACATTTAGGAAGGGCGTAGTTTCACGTAACTCTCATGAAATGAGATTGTTCGACATGCCGGGTATGGATATCCTTATATCTCCTAGTCTTTGAACCTATACTGCCAATATAGGGATCTGCCGGGGTTCAATTCCCATGTAAGCTAGCATGTTTTGGGTCACTTTGGCTGGTGATTCCACCTCTTTCCGGTGTGTGGTTTCATGACACTTGATTTCGTGATGCTCATATGATCTATGTCGGTTAAAGTTAAAGTTCCCAATGAATGAATGAGGCCCGCCTCAAATAATGCACATAATGAAACGAATGATGCTAAAGGTGTTAGATAGGATAATAAAGAGGTGATTTAGATTCAAGTAATGACATTAGGTCATTCTTGGTCATTGCACAACGAAGTCGATGAAAGTCTTAAACTACATCCTAGGTATAACTGGTGTTTATACTGGCCCATGAATGAAATTAAATAGAGTACGTATGAATGAATGAAGCAGACTCTGTGTTTGCTAAAAACGGATCCCTAGTTGAGGTCCCATATGTTGAGCCCTCATTTTGGTAAGTCCTAACGTCAAATCCATGATCCCAAGGTCTCATGACATATAAAAGAATGAAATCAACTACGTGATATGATATGTGAAATATGTTATGTGTTGTTTGCAAAATGATAAGTTTGATGATGCATGTTACACTCATGGCATGAATTTCCAAATCCAAATTTGGCAGGTCCATTGACTTTCTATATCCAAATTTTGCAAGTCTACTGACTTGACTTTCCATAAATCATGTTGTTAGGAAAGAGCTATTCTTTCTCATGCATGTCCCTGTTGTGTGCTTGAATATACCCATATTAGTAAAAGTGTGTACTAATTCCATACAAATATCTTCTTTTAGGTGCAGGCACAGGTGGACGTTAGATCTTACAGTACGACGTTGCAGCTATCCGGACATGGAGCTTTCATCCGGACATGGTAGGCCCTCATGATTTCGAGGCTTTCTACTTTTATTATCTATATTAGATGTAGGATTTATCTAGTGGAGCATGTCCCACTAGTTTTTCATTTCCCATTTCATTTCAAACTTTGTATTGGTGCCGTTTTGGCAAGTACACATTTAATGCAGCTATGAACTATTTCTTTCATTTGATGTTCTTAATATTAGATGGTTGATGGTGAACAATTACACATGTAATAGAATGTTTAGTAAGCATGTTAGGAAACAAAAAGTTTCAAATTTTCCGCTAAAATTAATCTATATAAGTAAGAATGGCATATGTAGGCTTTTTTGGGACCTCTGAGAGGTCAACGACGCCAGTATCTTCTGGGGTCTGAACTCTGGTCATGAAAAAGTTGGTATCAGATCTCTAGGTTAAATTCCGAGAATAATAAGTTCACATCAACCACATTGAGTAGTTCCTAAGTCATGGTAGTGAAGTGCACCACTATCCTGGATTAGAGAGTGCATGATGCGTAGGAAAATTTCCCTTCTTCTGATTTTATCGTGCCTTCGCTAATGTCTTTTTCTTGGTGTTAAGAGCGTATCTAACATCAACTCTTGAGATTCAGAAAGATGAATACTATGAGAAACAAAGGTAGAGCAACAAGGTGTTCCCAGGGAGAACCCACCTGCCAGCACCATGACTATCAAGTTAAGGGAATTCACGAGGATGAATCCTCCCATTTACACTGGATCTATGATTGCTGAGAATCTCGAGGAAGAGTGTAGGTCAGCTATCTTGAATGCCAGCCCGGGCTTATGGTCCATGTCCAACAAGTGGAGGAAAATAGGAATAGGAAGCATACTAGGGCACGGAATAGGTCAAGACAAGCTGAGAAGAATTTTTCAAGGAAGAGTAGTACTGAAATCAGGGATAAGACCAGGTTTAAGAAGGGACTCTCCCACCAAGGGGAGTCAAGTTCGTCCAAGTATCGCTATGATAGGGATTCCAATCTCAATGTTAAGAGTAGGAAGTATGTCAAATTTCATGGCGGAGAGTGTATGAGGGGCTCTAATGCTTGTTAGATTTGTAGCAAACTGGGTCACATGGTGAATGATTGTCCGAATAGGATAAGTCAAGAACAAGGGTAGGAGAGAGTTCAACCTAATGGTCAAAGTGAAGAGGCTCCAAGGAGGCAATGATTCTTCGCACTCAAGTTTAGGTGTGAAGGGGAAGGCATCTCTGGTGAAGTCTCGGGTGCGTATCCTTAATTAGTCTTTCATGTATTTGACTGTGTATGGTGTTTATGCACTAGTACGAAGTTAATATGTTTGAGTCATCATGTTGGTTGATGATTTGTATGAATTACATGTTTACTTATGTTGTATGCTTTCGATGAGACTTGTTTAGGAAAGAGTTCCTTAGTCTATTAATGTGAAGCTACTAGTAGATTTCAAGGATGTGCACCATCATGTTAATATGTGAATCCGATATTCACCAATGGGGAGCATTGAACTACCTATGTATGCATACATTTTATAGATGACTTAATTATTGTTAGTAAATAGTAGTGTCATTCGGGGACGACTGTTCCTTAGGGGGGGGGGGGGGAGGGGGGGGGGCATAATGTAACAACCCTAAAAATGGATATGCTATGTAATGCTTAATGTGTCTAGAATGCGAACTATTTGACCGATTCACAAGATTGATGCACATAGAACCAGAACTCGGAGCCCTTGCTACATCCAATCCAACTAACTTGGGGAGTTAGTTAATCTAGGAATGGTTGGGTCAAACCATGTAGGACTCTAATACAAAGATTTACTCGAAGGAGTCTTTACCGGACTTAAAAATAAGGAAATCTTAGGTTTGGAGGGTCTAGGGGTAAAATGTTCTTATTCAAGGATAAGGGTAGTATCGTAATTATTTCTAAATATATAATTAATTATTTAATTAATAAGGTGGAGGGGCATTTTGGTGAGAGAGGGCCAAAATTGGGCTCTTGAAGTGAAGTCTTGCTCCACCCGGGTTCGAACCTAGGTGGAAGCAATGAATTAAATTGTTTTTAATTTAAGTTCATAAATTAATGTACTTAATTTATATTTATTAGTTATTAGCTGATTTAAAATAAAAGGAAATCAGATTTTTAATAATTAAATAAAAACTTATTTGACTAAGTCCTAAACTAGACACCTAAGCCTAAGAAAACTCTTCTCTCCCACGCTCATCTCTCTCTCACGTCTCTATTACTCTCACTAACGTTATTGTCTGCTAAATAACATGCAAAAACAGTAGGTAAACCAAAGTTCTTCACAGTTGAAGAATTCACAACGAAAATTATAAACAAACAACTACTCGAACACGTTAGGAAAAGAGAGGGTTTTTCCGTCAAGTTTGGGTTGAAGCTCTTGGATTTTGACGTGTGTTTGGAGGGGTTATTTGGGCAGCAAGTCAAGGTTTGAACGTAAAAAAGGTATGGGTTCTCTCTTGGTTCTTTTCCCGAAATACCCCTTAAGGTTCAGAATATTTATTTCGAAAACTAGAATTATTCCCCGTTGCATGTCCCCGTCACTTGCTCCCATTGAATCATATGTTGGTTATGTTTTCTGGTACAAAACTAGGGATGAAACGTGTTTTCGTGATGATTATGTGTTTACCTGTATGGTTGGAATTATGTGACTTATGTTGATGTTTCCAAAATTGTAACTACGTGTGTATGTGTGTGTTGCCGTGGATGTTGTTCATGGTTTAGGACTTGAAATGTCATGAAATGTGGCTGATTTGAGGTATAATCTCTTGGCTAAATGAATCCATGAAAACGCACCTAAAACGTTCTAAATGCACTACGAAATTCCCCTAAGAACTAAGGTGTAACTTGATGAAAGGATGCTAAAAAATTGAAAGAAAATTTCCAGCTTCTAATGATGAATTTGGGTCAGCAAAGAGGGTTAAAAATGTTGAAAAAAATGAATTAAAACAAGTGAGGTCATGGAGGATTGATCCCGTGACTTCACCATGTTAAAAACTATGAAAATAAAGAAGTAAAAAGAAATGGATGAAGGGGATTCGAACCATGGTATTGGTTGGAAAATGTAACTTAAACAAAAAAAATAAGAAACGAGAGGAGTGGGATTTGAACCCACCACCTCTAAATAAGATTTAAGGAAGAGTAAAATAAAAATAAAAATAAAATGTGAGGCGTGGGAATCAAACCAATGACCTCTAGGTAGTGAAGGAGAGTAAAGAAAATGAAAGAAAAGAAATGTGAGGCGTGGGAATCAAACCCACGACCTCTAGGCAGTGAAGGAGAGTCAAAGGAAATGAAAGAAAACAGATGTGAGGCGTGAGAATCGAAACCTACGACCTCCTAGAATTAAGGAGAAAAAATAAAGGAAATTAAAGAGGGGCTGTGGGGGTTCGAACCCACAGCCCCTCAGCAAAAGGAGAGAAATTTAAAGGCAATGAAAATAAAAAGTAAATGAGGTTGTGGGGGTTCGATCCCACATCCGCTTAGTTATATTAAACGAAAAAATGAACAGAGAAATTAAGGGAAAAATAAATTGAAGGCATTGAGGCTCGAACTTGGGTCCCCAAGCCGTATAGATCAAACCAAAATGAATAAAAAATGTAAGTGTTGTTCAAGAGATTTGATAACCGGGTTCCGTTGCCCAAATTCCGTATAGATGCATAAGTCATACGTGAGTTAAATCTTCAAGAATAAAATTGCCCACTTAGATCAAAATCGAGAACTTGGCATACATAAAAGATGCATAAGTCTTGTACTACATAATCTTAGGAAGATATGAATCACTTAAACGAACGATGAATGAAGCCTCATGACTTATCTATAGACCCATAAGTCTAGCATACGTTTAAAAATAAGTGAACCTAAGATGTATGTAATGAAATGATGTAACCCTAGAAGGGTTAAGTACGAGTGTAAAACACACTAAATGGACAAGTGCATTGTCATACGATGAAATCATTATAATGTAATGAAATGAGGAAATGCTAGAAGGGTTAAGTAAGAGTGTAAAACACACAAATGGCCAAGTGCATTGACATATGATGAAACGAACATTTACGTAAAAAGGGTTGAGTAATTATGAAGATTAGATGTGCTAATGTTGATGAATGTGGTGACAACATGATATGAGGCTAATGTAAAAGATGAGAGCAATCTCAAATCAGCCTAAGTAAATGTTACCAAAACGTACTCACCTATGAGAGTGTAAAGTTAATGAAGAGACCTGTCTATATGAACACTCTAATGAGAGTATTGAGATTAAAACACTTAATACTAATGATGATATGAGAAATCATCTATAGAGATATGATGTCCTCATAATGGAAGCCAACTTCCATGACGTATGAGTTGAATGTAGTGGAACTTTATATTGAGCACAGATAGACTAGCTATGAATGGTGAAGTCTTCTTTCGGGAAGGGCGGAGTTTCACGTAACTATCATGAGATGAGACTGTACGGCATACCGGGTATGAGTCTTCTTATCTATCCTAGTCTTTGAACCTATACTACCAATATAGGGATCTGGTGGGGTTCGATTCCCATGTAAGCTAACATGTTTTGGGTCACTTTGGCCGGTGATTCCACCTCTTTTTAGTGTGGGGTTTCATGACACTTGATTTAATGAAGCTCACATGATCTATGTCGGTTAAAGTAAAAGTTCCCAATGAATGAATGAGGCCCGCCTCAAATGATGCACATAATGAAACGAATGATACCAAAGGTGTTAGGATAGGCTAATCAAGAGGTGAGTTAGATTCAAGTAATGACTTAGGTCATTCTTAGTAATTGCACAACGAACCCAATGAAAGTCTTAAACTACATCCTAGGTATAGCTAGTTTTAACACTAGACCATGAATGAAATTAAATTGAGTACGTATGAATGAATGAAGCAGACTCTGTGTTTGCTAAAAACGGATCCCTAGTTGAGGTCCCATATGTTGAGCCCTCATTTCGGGAAGTCGTATCGTCAAGTCCATGATCCCAAGGTCTCATGGCATATGAAAGAATGATATGAACTACGTGATATGATATGTGAAATATTTTATGTGTTGTTTGCAAAATGATAATTTTGATGATGCATGTTACACTCATGGCATGACTTTCCAAATCCAACTTTGGCAGGTCCATTGACTTTCCATATCCAAATTTTGCAATTCCATTGACTTGGCTTTTTGATAAATCATGTTGTTAGGAAAGAGCTATTATTTCTCATTCATGTACTTGGTGTGTGCTTGTATATACCCATACTTAGTACAAGTGTGTACTAATTCCATACAAATATCTACTTTTAGGTGTAGCCACAGGTGGACGTTAGATCTTACCGTACGACTTTGTAGCTCTCCGGACGTGGAGCTTTCATCCGGACTTGGTAGGACCTCATGATTTTGAGGTTGTCTACTGTTATTATCTAACTTATATATATGCTTTAGCTAGTGGAGCATGTTCCACTAGTGTTTCATTTCCCATTTCTTTTCAGACTTTGTATTATTGACGTTTTGGGAAGTACACATTTAATGCAGCTACGAACTATTTCTTTCATTGATGATCTTAATGTTAGATGGTTGATAGTGAACAATTATACATGTAACAGAATGTTTAGTAAGCATGTTAGGAAACAAAAAGTTTCAAATTTTCCTCTAAAATTAATCTAGATACGTAACAATGACGTATGTAGGCTTGCCTGCGACCTCTGAGAGGTCAGCGACACTGGTCTCGTCTGGGGTCTGAACTCCGGTCGTGACAGTACTATTAGATGGGCAGTAGTATCTGTATCCTTTAGACCTTTCGATATATCCAATGAAATATCCAGTAATGGTCCTAGGATCCATTTTGTTTTCTTGTGGGTTGTAAATTTTTACTTCAGGGAATCCCCATACACGTATATGTGTTAAACTAGGTTTCCAACCTTTAAATAACTCAAAAAGCGTCTTTGGAATAGCCTTGGTTGTAACTCGATTCAATATATACGCTATTGTCTTAAGAGATTCAATCCACAAGGACTTAGGTAGCTTAGAGCTACTTAACATACTACGCACCATGTCCAATAATGTTCGGTTTCTTCTTTCTGCTACACCATTTTGATCTGGAGAACCTGGCATAGTTCATTGGGCAACAATCCCATTTTATTGAAGAAACTTTGAAAACCGACTTTGTACTAGTCCATCTTCTGTATATCTACCATGATATTCACCACCTCTATCAGTTCTCACAATCTTAATTTATTTTTTGCATTGTTTCTCTACTTCAGCCTTGAAAACTTTAAAGGCTTCTAATGCTTCGCGCTTATTATGAAGCATGTAAAGATACATATATGTGACTAATCATCTATAAAGGTGACACAATATTTCTGACCATATGCATCCACGTCTGGACAACATATATCTAAATGTAAGATTTCTAATACGGTAGAACTCCTCCTGGCACCTTTCTTTGACTTGTTGGTCTGCTTTCCTTAATGCAGTCCGTACAAGTATCAAAATCAGTAAAATTTAAATTACTAAGTACTCCATAATTTACTAATCTCTTAATTCTATCGATGGAGAGATGTCCCAATCATCGATGCCATAAGATAGATAAATCTCCATTTATAACACATCTTTTAGTGCAAGTTTGTACATGCATAACAATATGAGTGGAATCATTTTGTATATTAAGAGAGAAAAGACCATCAGACAATGTACCACATCCAATAAGTTTATATTTATAAAATAGTTTGGAATCCCTTTCTAGAGAGAAGGAATATCTCAAAGGTACAAGTCTTGATACTGAAATTAAATTCCAAAAAAAATTAGGAACATAAAAGGTCTTATCCAACTTTAAAATAAAACCACTACTAAGAACTAAATTGCATGTCCCAATAGCTTCCACATGCGACTGCATCTTGTTTCAAGAATAGATACTTTGCTCAGCTCCCACTGGCTTCCGTGGGTTTCTTAAATACTGTAAGGAATTCATAATATGGGTTGTAGAAGCAGAATCAATCCACCATGTGTTATAGTTAACACCAATCATATTATCTTCATAACAAACAAGAGAGGTTTGAGTACCTTTGTAACGACCTGTTTAGTCGTTTTGAGCAGCAGATTGAAATTCTGGGAAAAACTGGCTGGAACGACGGGTTTCACGACGGACCGTCGTGGCCACGACGGCCCGTCGTGGATGTTTCGTTCCATAAAACTTAGAATTCTTCAAATTGGATATTAAAATCGACTCTCTGTAAATTGTGACGGACCTGCAGGATGTGCCGTCACATCCACGACGAACCGTCGTGATTTTCCGTTGCAAAACACTTCAACTTTTGAGAATTTGGTACAAGAAACGAGTTTCTGACCGTCAGGACGGAGGTGCAGGACGGACCGTCACAGGTGTGACAGGCCGTCACAGCCCACCTGGAATCTGGGGAGGTTGCGACGACCACCGTGATGGACCGTCGCAGGCACGACGGCCCGTCACAGGTTGCGCAGTCCCAGGCAGTTTAGGATTTCTCCACAAGTTTTAAGGGTCGTTTTGGACTATTCTTTCCTTAATTATAAAGATTGAGGGTTTATATTAATAACTCAAATCCTTGAGGGATAAAAGAGGTAATTTTGGGTTAATTAGTGGGGTATTATTGTCCTCTTTTAGTCTTAATTATATTTTAATTAGGGTAAAAAGAAGGAGGGTTTGAACAAAACAAAACAAAAGAAAAGAACAGAAAGAGAGGAGAAACGAACGAGTAGAGAGAGAGAAACGAAGAGGATAGAAAGGATTTTGAAGATAGCTTGTTGATTCAATTCTTCGGTGGAGGTAGGTTATGGTTTTTACGATATTCGTAGTGAACTCTTAATAGTGAATGATATGTATTGGTAGTATTGTAAACCTGTCTATATGCTTAGTTGTATGCTTGCATGAATATGATTTTGTGATTTTGATAAAAACAAGCATGACGAAAAACCATTGAATCCCAAATCTTGAAAGAAACTTTAATCTATGTTATTAATGATGATGCCTTGGTATAAAAGAAGGCTTGATGAATTAAAGTAATGGGATTGATGATGCCTTGGTATAGAGAAGGCTTGATGAATGGATAGAATGAATTTAGTGGATCGGAGTGTCACGTTCCGACACATAGTATTAGTGGATCGGAGTGTCACGTTCCGACACATAGTATTAGTGGATCGGAGTGTCACGTTCCGACACATAGTATTAGTGGGACGGGTGTCACGAACCGACACGTAGATATAGGGGATCGGAGTGTCACGTACCGACACATATAGGGGATCGGAGTGTCACGTTCCGACACATATAGGGGATCGGAGTGTCACGTACTGACACATATAGGGGATCGGAGTGTCACGTACCGACACATAGTGGTAGGGGATCGGAGTGTCACGTACCGACACAAGAGGAAGAAAGATAATGAATCTTGAAAGATAATGAATATACTCAATCTAATGAACTTAATTCCCAAATGAGTATGGTATTGAGGCTTGAGCCCTCATGGATGAACTTGATAGTACTTGTCGTTGCTACATGTTGAGTTTATAGTTGATTTACATTATTATTGATATATACTGTTCCCTATTTTGAGTTGGCCGATGATATCTACTCAGTACTTGTGGTTGTACTGACCCCCTACTTTTATGTTTTCGTCTTTGTTATTTGTGTAATGCAGCCAACGTTCCGTCAACTTCAATTCAACAGTAGATCTAGCCAGTCTTCACTTCATCGGAAATTCAGGGTGAGCTAATGCGTCTAGCTTGGACTGGGTCTTCTTCTTCAAGTCTTGATGCCATGAACTTCCGGCATGGACTAGTTTTTTTTGTTATTTTAGTTTCTTAGACAGTTTTAGTTTAGAAATTTGAGATAGATGTTCTTGTGATGATGACTTCCAAATTTTGGGGATAATAATAATAGTTTTGAATTGTTTTTGTTAATGAGTTTAAGTCTTCCGCATTTTTTTTGTTGATATTGTATTAAAATGTTAAGGGTTAGATTGGTTGGTTCGCTCACATAGGAGGGTAAATGTGGGTGCCAGTCTCGGCTCGGATTTGGGTCGTGACAAACTTGGTATCAGAGCATTAGGTTCATTGTTCTCATCACACAAGGACAGGTCTAGTAGAGTCTTAAGGAACGGTAGGGGGACGCCTTTACTTTTCCTTGAGAGGCTATAAGACTTTAGGAAAATTTCACTCTTTCATTCTTTCTTTCGTGCTACTACTTGAGTCCAATTGGTATCTAGGCGATACGAATTGGTATCTGACCATCTTCACTCTATTTTGCAGATGGTTAGAACTAGAGCAACGACCGCACCAGCAGCAACAACGGAAAGACAAGAAACGACTGAGCCAGCCACTGGGGCTGTAGCTCGAGGAAGAACAGCGGCAAGAGGCCGTGGAAGAGGTCGTGGGAGGACGTCCTCTAGAGGAAGAGGACGAGCCCCTAGCCCATCTGATGCTAGGGCGGTGACTCCTCCACCGACTGAGGAGGTAGTAAGAGAGGGCGAGGAAGGGGAAACTGAACAAGAGCAGAATGAGGAATTGCCACCCCAACCTACCCCGGAGATGATCAATCAGGTTCTTGCTTACCTTAGCGGGTTATCTGATCACAGTCAGGCACCTCCAGTGGTTTCTGCACCAACACTTCCGGTTTCGGAGATACGACATGCGGCTACTATGGCTCCCCGCACGGATGCATCATTGGGAATAGGCACATTTCCACGTCTGACTACTGGGCCTATTATGACAAACGATCAACATGAAGTTTTCAGTAAGTTCTTGAAATTGAAACCTCCAGTCTTTAAGGGTGCAGAATCAGAGGATGCCTACGATTTTCTAGTTGATTGTCATGAGCTACTACACAAGATGGGTATAGTAGAGAGGTTTGGTGTCGAGTTCGTGAGCTATCAGTTTCAAGGGAACGCCAAAATGTGGTGGCGTTCACATGTTGAGTGTTAACCAACAGAGGCACCACCTATGACTTGGGAATCATTCTCTAGTTTGTTCATGGAGAAGTATATCCCCCGGACTTTGAGGGATAGGAAGAGGGATGAGTTCTTGAGTCTAGAACAAGGTAGGATGACGGTTAACGCATATGAGGACAAATTCCGTGCATTATCCAGGTATGCCACTCAACTTTGTTTCAGTCCACAAGAACGGATCCGCCGTTTTGTGAAGGGGTTGAGGTGAGAATTGCGGATTTCAGCCTTACAGATAGCGGCAACGGCAACATCCTTCCAAGAGGTGGTAGACTTTGTGATAGAGGTGGAAGGAGTGAAACCAGATGACTTCAGCACGACATCGACATCAAAAAGGTTTTGAAGGGGAGGTGAGTTTAATGGTTCTTATTCTAGAGGACAGAACTCCGGAGGTCACTCAATTCGACCAATTCAGTCTTCACTACAGACTGTAGTTGGGGGTCCACCTCAGAAAGGTCAACACTACTCTGAGAGACCTATGCCTGACTCCAGAGAGTGCTATGGATGTGGGGAGATTGGACATATTAGGAGGAATTGTCCAAAACAGAGTTACAGACCCCCAATAGCTAGAGGTAGAGGTGGTCATGGTAGAGGCCGCTTTTCTGGAGGACGTGGTGGTCGAGGTAATGGTGGTCACCAAAACGGCAGAGGTGATGGGCAAAACGGAGCCACTACTACACAACATGGTAGGGGCAACGGGCAGACAAACGATAGGGCCCATTGTTACGCTTTCCCTGGGAGATCTGAAGCGGAGGCGTCTGATGCTGTTATCACAGGTAATCTTTTGGTTTGTGATTGCATGGCATCTGTATTATTTGACCCTGGCTCCACGTTTTCATATGTATCTTCATCATTTGCTAATGGTCTAAAATTGCATTGTGAATTACTTGAAATGCCTATTCGTGTTTCTACTCCGGTGGGTGAGTCTGTGGTAGTTGAAAAGGTACATAGGTCTTGTTTGGTGAATTTTGTGGGGAGCAACACTTATGTAGATTTGGTTATTTTAGAAATGGGTGACTTTGATGTAATTCTGGGTATGACTTGGCTTTCTCCAAATTTTGCGATCTTGGATTGTAATGCTAAAACTGTGACATTAGCCAAGCCTGGGACAGATCCGTTAGTGTGGGAGGGTGACTACACTTCCAATCCAGTGCGCATTATCTCCTTTCTTCGTGCTAAGAAAATGGTTAGTAAGGGGTGTTTAGCTTTCTTGGCACATCTCAAGGATGACACTACTCAAGTACCCTCAATTGAGTCGGTTTCGATAGTCCGTGAGTTTTTGGACGTGTTCCCTGCAGATCTTCCTGGTATGCCACCGGATAGGGATATCGACTTTTGCATTGATTTGGAACCGGGCACCCGCCCCATTTCTATATCCCTTATAGAATGGCTCCCGCGGAGTTAAGAGAGTTAAAATCACAACTTCAAGAGTTGTTGAGCAAAGGCTTCATTAGACCAAGTGCATCTCCTTGGGGTGCTCCGGTTTTGTTTGTAAAGAAGAAGGATGGGAGTTTTCGGATGTGCATAGACTACAGACAACTGAACAAAGTAACTATTAAGAACAAGTACCCCATTCCCCGCATTGATGACTTGTTCGATTAGTTACAAGGTGCTTGTGTCTTCTCTAAAATTGACTTGAGGTCCGGTTATCACCAATTGAAAATACGAGCAACGGATGTGCCAAAGACTGCCTTTCGAACTAGGTATGGGCATTATGAATTTGTGGTAATGTCCTTTGGTCTTACGAATGCCCCTGCTGCCTTCATGAGCTTGATGAACGGGATTTTCAAGCCATACTTGGACCTCTTTGTGATTGTGTTTATTGATGATATACTGATATACTCCAAGAGTAAGAAGGAACATGAGGAGCATTTGAGGATGGTGTTAGAGTTGTTGAGAAAGAAAAAGCTTTATGCGAAATTCTCCAAGTGTGAGTTTTGGCTAGATTCAGTGTCCTTCTTGGGGCACGTGGTTTCTAAAGATGGGGTGATGGTGGATCCTTCTAAGATTGAGACAGTGAAGAATTGGGTAAGACCCACTAATGTGTCAGAAATAAGGAGCTTTGTTGGGTTAGCTAGCTACTACCGCCGATTTGTCAAGGGATTCTCTTCTATCGCTTCCCAACTGACGAATTTGACTAAGCAAAATGTTCCATTTGTATGGTCGGATGAGTGCGAAGAAAGTTTTCAGAAACTCAAGACTTTGTTGACTACCGCACCTATCCTCACCTTGCCGGTAGAGGGTAAGATCTTCATTGTTTATTGTGATGCATCCTATTCGGTTTTGGGTGCAGTGCTAATGCAAGAGAAGAACGTGATTGCTTATGCTTCAAGACAATTAAAAGTGCATGAACGTAACTATCCAACCCACGATTTGGAGTTGGCTGCGGTAGTATTTGCACTAAAGCAATGGAGACATTACTTATATGGGGTTAAGTGTGAGGTCTACACGGATCATCGTAGTCTACAGTATGTCTTTACTCAGAAAGATTTGAACTTGAGACAGAGGAGATGGATGGAACTACTGAAGGACTACGACATCACTATCTTGTATCATCTGGGAAAGGCTAATGTTGTAGCGGATGCTTTGAGTAGAAAGGCCGGAAGCATGGGAAGTCTAGCTCATTTGCAAGTTTCTAGACGCCCATTGGCTAGAGAGGTGCAGATTCTGGCTAATGACCTTATGAGGTTAGAAATAAATGAGAAGGGAGGATTGTTAGCTTGTGTGGAGGCGAGATCTTCTTTTCTTGACCAGATTAAGGGGAAACAGTTTGATGATGAGAAACTAAGGCGAATTCGAGATAAAGTGTTGCAAGGAGAGGCTAAGGAAGCAATAATTGATGAGGAAGGTATTTTGAGGATTAAGGGAAGGGTATGTGTACCCCGCATCGATGATTTGATCGCCACTATTCTGACAGAGGCTCATAGTTCCGGATATTCGATACATCCGGGTGCAACCAAAATGTACCGCGACCTAAAGAAACACTTCTGGTGGGGTAGAATGAAGCGAGATATTGTTGAGTTTGTTGCCAAGTGTCCAAATTGTCAACAAGTAAAGTATGAACACCAGAGGCCCGGAGGAACACTTCAGAGAATGCCCATTCCTGAATGGAAGTGGGAGAGAATCGCAATGGATTTTGTTGTTGGTCTTCCAAAGACCTTGAGTAAGTATGACTCTATTTGGGTGATTGTTGATAGGTTAACTAAGTCTGCTCACTTCATTCCTGTCAAGGTGACCTACAATGCAGAGAAGTTAGCCAAGATCTACATCTCAGAGATCGTTCGGTTGCATGGAGTTCCACTCTCCATCATATCAGATAGAGGTACGCAGTTTACTTCTAAGTTTTGGAGGACATTACATGCTGAATTAGGTACTAGGTTGGACCTTAGTACTGCATTTCATCCTCAGACCGATGGTCAGTCTGAGCGAACGATTCAAGTGTTGGAGGATATGCTTCGTGCATGTGTGATAGAGTTTGGTGGCCATTGGGATAGCTTCTTACCTTTGGCAGAGTTTTCATACAATAATAGCTATCACTCCAGTATTGACATGGCTCCATTTGAAGCATTGTATGGGAGGAGGTGTAGATCTCCCATTGGTTGGTTTGATGCATTTGAGGTTAGACCTTGGGGTACTGACCTCTTGAGGGATTCTTTAGATAAGGTGAAAGCTATTCAAGAAAAGCTTCTAGCGGCGCAAAGTAGACAAAAGGAGTATGCAGACCAAAAGGTTAGAGATTTGGAGTTCATGGAAGGTGAACAAGTCTTGTTGAAGGTTTCACCCATGAAAGGGGTGATGCGGTTTGGTAAAAGAGGTAAGTTAAGTCCAAGGTATATTGGACCATTTGAAGTGCTTAAGAGAATAGGGGAGGTGGCTTATGAATTAGCCTTGCCCCCAGGGCTGTCCGGAGTGCATCCGGTATTTCATGTGTCCATGTTGAAAAGATACCACGGAGATGGAAACTACATCATCCGTTGGGATTCAGTTTTGTTGGATGAGAATTTGACTTATGAAGAGGAACCAGTTGCTATTTTAGATAGAGAGGTTCGCAAGTTGAGGTCGAGAGAAATTGCATCCATCAAGGTCCAGTGGAAGAATCGACCGGTTGAAGAGGCTACTTGGGAGAAGGAGGCAGATATGCAAGAAAAATACCCACATCTATTTACAGATTCAGGTACTCCTTTTGGCCACTGTTTTTCTTCTTTTGATCGTTCGGGGACGAACGATGGGTAAATTGGAATCTATTGTAACGACCTGTTTAGTCGTTTTGAGCAGCAGATTGAAATTCTGGGAATAACTGGCTGGAACGACGGGTTTCACGACGGACCGTCATGGCCACGACGGCCCGTCGTGGATGTTTCGTTCCATAACACTTAGAATTCTTCAAATTGGATATTAAAATCGACTCTCTGTAAATTGTGACGGACCTGCAGGACGTGCCGTCACATCCACGACGAACCGTCGTGATTTTCTGTTGCAAAACACTTCAACTTTTGAGAATTTGGTACAAGAAACGAGTTTCTGACCGTCAGGACGGAGGTGCAGGACGGACCGTCACAGGTGTGACGGGCCGTCACAGCCCACCTGGAATCTGGGGAGGTTGCGACGACCACCGTGACGGACCGTCGCAGGCACGACGGCCCGTCACAGGTTGCGCAGTCCCAGGCAGTTTAGGATTTCTCCACACGTTTTAAGGGTCGTTTTGGACTATTCTTTCCTTAATTATAAAGATTGAGGGTTTATATTAATAACTCAAATCCTTGAGGGATAAAAGAGGTAACTTTGGGTTAATTAGTGGGGTATTATTGTCCTCTTTTAGTCTTAATTATATTTTAATTAGGGTAAAAAGAAGGAGGGTTTGAACAAAACAAAACAAAAGAAAAGAACAGAAAGAGAGGAGAAACGAACGAGTAGAGAGAGAGAAACGAAGAGGATAGCAAGGATTTTGAAGATAGCTTGTTGATTCAATTCTTCGGTGGAGGTAGGTTATGGTTTTTACGATATTCGTAGTGAACTCTTAATAGTGAATGATATGTATTGGTAGTATTGTAAACCTGTCTATATGCTTAATTGTATGCTTGCATGAATATGATTTTGTGATTTTGATAAAAACAAGCATGACGAAAAACCATTGAATCCCAAATCTTGAAAGAAACTTTAATCTATGTTATTAATGATGATGCCTTGGTATAAAAGAAGGCTTGATGAATTAAAGTAATGGGATTGATGATGCCTTGGTATAGAGAAGGCTTGATGAACGGATAGAATGAATTTAGTGGATCGGAGTGTCACGTTCCGACACATAGTATTAGTGGATCGGAGTGTCACGTTCCGACACATAGTATTAGTGGATCGGAGTGTCACGTTCCGACACATAGTATTAGTGGGACGGGTGTCACGAACCGACACGTAGATATAGGGGATCGAAGTGTCACGTACCGACACATATAGGGGATCGGAGTGTCACGTTCCGACACATATAGGGGATCGGAGTGTCACGTACCGACACATATAGGGGATCGGAGTGTCACGTACCGACACATAGTGGTAGGGGATTGGAGTGTCACGTACCGACACAAGAGGAAGAAAGATAATGAATCTTGAAAGATAATGAATATACTCAATCTAATGAACTTAATTCCCAAATGAGTATGGTATTGAGGCTTGAGCCCTCATGGATGAACTTGATAGTACTTGTCGTTGCTACATGTTGAGTTTATAGTTGATTTACATTATTATTGATATATACTGTTCCCTATTTTGAGTTGGCCGATGATATCTACTCAGTACTTGTGGTTGTACTGACCCTCTACTTTTATGTTTTCGTCTTTGTTATTTGTGTAATGCAGCCAACGTTCCGTCAACTTCAATTCAACAGTAGATCTAGCCAGTCTTCACTTCATCGGAAATTCAGGGTGAGCTAATGCGTCTAGCTTGGACTGGGTCTTCTTCTTCAAGTCTTGATGCCTTGAACTTCCGGCATGGACTAGTTTTTTTTGTTATTTTAGCTTCTTAGACAGTTTTAGTTTAGAAATTTGAGATAGATGTTCTTCTTATGATGACTTCCAGATTTTGGGGATAATAATAATAGTTTTGAATTGTTTTTGTTAATGAGTTTAAGTCTTCCGCATTTTTTTTGTTGATATTGTGTTAAAATGTTAAGGGTTAGATTGGTTGGTTCGCTCACATAGGAGGGTAAATGTGGGTGCCAGTCTCGGCTCGGATTTGGGTCGTGACAACCTTTCTTAACAAGCCATTGTTGAAACTTGACACAATCCTGCCTTATGTGCCCTTTCTTTCTACAGAAGCGACACTTGGCTTCCTTTTTTATGTCAGTTTCATGTGGTGCCTTTCCTTTAGACCTCTTGTTGGCTTGATTGGTCTTCTTTCCTTGAGTAGTCATGAATGCACTTTCTCCTATTTCCATCAGTAGTTGACCTTCCTCTTGAACACATAAGGCCATGAGTTCATTAATAGACCATTTATCTTTATGTGTGTTATAAGAGATCTTAAAGGGACCATACTATGCAGGTAGAGTATTCAGGATATAGTGCACAAGAAAAATTTCAGAAATTTTGACTTCAAGAATCACTAGTTGAGCCGCTAAGTCTCGCATTTTCATAATGCGCTCACTCACATTTCTCACACTAGAGAGCCTCATTGATGAAAATTTCATAATTAAGGTGCTGGCACGTGCCTTATCTGAAGTCTCGAACTGTTCGTCAGTAGTATTCAGTAATGCCTTGACATCGTTATGCTGTTCGACAGAACCACAAATGCCAGCATAGATTTTGGTGTTAATGAACATAACACTCAAACCGTTAGAGCGTTCCCATTGTTCATGAAGAAAAATATCATCTTGAGTGTTGATTTCATTAATAGGTGGAGTGTCTTTTCTGATAGCATAATCAATATCCATACACCCTAAGTGAAGGAGAATTCTCTGCTTCCAATTCTTATGGTTCTCACCATTCAGTTTGGGAATATCACAAATATTAGAGAAATTATGTGTGTTGCATAATTGCCAAACATATGCATACATACTTAACATAAATTTGACGCAAGTAATATAAAGTTGAATCTACTGACATAAAAATTGAATGTGGGCTAATTTTTTAATTCAATTAGATTCATATTATATGATAAAATTATCAATTTAATAGCATGATATTCTATCTTTATGAAAAAACTATTAACTCTCATTCATAATTCCTGTGGGTTATTATGAAAAGTATTTAATATCTTGTCTTAATTAATTATTCAACTTAATGATAAAGAAATTAAGTTATCATATCATGCATAATTAATTACAATTCTAATGTCTAAAAATTTCTTATGTGATCCTTAATTTCTAAAATTTTATTCAATTAAATTGCATGCGGGCTAACTTTTTAATTCAATTAGATTCATATATATGATAAAATTATCAATGTAATAGCATGAAATTCAATCTTTGTGACAAAACTATTAAACTCTCATTCATAATTCCTGTGGGTAATTATGAAAAGTATTTAATATTTCATCTTAATTAATTATGCAACTTAATGATAAAGAAATTAAGTTATCATATCATGCATAATTAATTACAATTCTAATGTCTAAAAATTTCTATATGTGATCCTTAACTTCTAAATTTTTTTTCAATTAAATTGCATGTGGGCTAATTTTTTAATTCAATTAGATTCATATTTATGATAAAATAATCAATTTAATAGCATGATATTATATCTTTATGACAAAACTATTAAACTCTCATTCATAATTCCTGTGGGTAATTACGAAAAGTATTTAATATTTCATCTTAATTAATTATGCAACTTAATGATAAAGAAATTAAATTATTATATCATGCTTAATTAATTACAATTCTAATGTCTAAAAATTTGTTTATGTGATCCTTAACTTCTAAAATTTTATTCAATTAAAGATGTTATGGCTAAACTTTAATCAAATCAATTCTAGATCACTTAGACATTTATTTCTTTAAGTGATACAAAATATAATATATAATATTATTTCATTAAGATTGCTGTGGCTAAATCTCAATCAAATAAAATTGTATGAATCACTAAATATTAACTCAAAATCATATACAAGATTTATCATTGAACATTATGCAACAAAACAACAATCTCTTTGCCTTTTATTATTAGAAAATGTTTTCAAAAAATTTCAAAACAAGATCTGAATTTTTAAGAACCATTTTGAGCAATTTTAGAGAATTTCGACAATTAACAAAGTAGAGGAAATTGAGAAGCTCTGATACCAAATGTAAGATATGGCAGAGCAATGACGCAACGGAAAAATAGAGTGATCGACATACCTCCAGCCATTGTTAGCGATATAGTTGGAGTGTACAATTCTTCTTTTCTTCAAAATTCTTGTAAGCACTCAAAACCTCACTCTTAGATTGTATGGATTTGTAGAAGTAATGTACTTAGGGATCTTTGAACCAAATGACATATTTATAACCGTGCTTTCATCCAAAACGGTTTAGAAGCTATGGATAGTTACCAACCACTAGTGTAGTAGGATAGTGGATTCATAGAATGGGATAATGAGTAGTTAACCATTATCCCATTAGTGAGATAATGGATAGTTAACTACCTTTCCGTTAGTGGGATAATAGGTACTTAACTACCTTTCTTTAGTGGAATAATGGGTCCATGAAGTGGGATATTTGACTCATCTAATACGGAGCATATCAGCATTAACAAAAATTCTAACAATTTTGACCCGATACACTTTAAAATAATATTGCAAAAATAATTAATTTCTTGATATGTTTCTATTGGCTATTTTAAATCACCCCCAATTTATTAAATGTAACTCAACTCGTAAATAGAGATCCAACTAAAATCCATATTTACCCCGACTGATTGTTCATCTAAAGAAATTATTATTTTTTATTAGAATTAGATTCTCTCAATTATCCAAATGTCTTGTTCAATTTCTCATTTGTTCCCTTTCTAATTACGTATTCTTAATTAGGATATTCAGGACTCAGACTTGAAATGAACTCACATATTTATATTCTTTTAATTAGTATTATTGTCATGATTAGATGAGGATCGAGGTAAGAGAAATGATTATTTTTATTCTTTTATTTTTAATTTTGGATACACACATTTTTTTTAAATTTTGGGTACACATACACAAAAAAAAATTTGTACATACTTTCTTAATAAAGTCATCTTTTATTAAACTAATTATTTCAATATGAATGCTATTTTTCTCTCTTGTTTATCATAAATCCAAAAAAACAAAAATGATGGATAAGATCCAAATAGAAAAGAAATGGCAGAGATAGGAAGTGAATGGCCGGGGAGGGAAGAGTGTAAAGAGTAGATGCCTAACCTTTTTATAATTTTAAATTTACTATGAAATTTAAAATCAAGTCAATCCGTGAGCTTATATATTAAGTAATTTCAAATTACTTTAAAGAAAGGGCCAAAAATTCTTTTATATTTTTATTATCTCAGATATCACTTGAAATCATATGTATAAAAAATTTGATACCAACTAACAGCTATATAAATAAATAAATATAAATATCAAGTAGAGAAGATATACTAAATTTCATGTTTTGTTGGGGATATTTTAGTAATTTAACATTCAAGTTAAGGGCTGTTCAGATTTCACTGAACCTTAACTCATCCAATGGTTGCAAGTCACACTTGATTTTTTTTAAAAAAAGAGAAGAATAAGAAACATAGAAAATGTGTTGAATAAAATGTGAGGAAATCCCTCAGTTTACAGCCAACAACAGATAGTATGTACATGTGTTTATATAGGCCTTATGAAAAATGTCAAAACTCGTGCAAAAAGTCATAATCATTCGCAAAGGTCATAACTCATTAGAAAATTCGCACCCCTTTGTAAAGATCACAACATTTCAAAAATGTCACATTTCATTGAAAAAGTCACAACCTTTCAATTTCAAAAAAATTATTTTCTTTTAACATAAAATAACATAAATGAATTTTAAAATACTCAGAATTGAGTATCTTAAGAAAAAAAAGAATGAAAAACTTTTAAAATTGTAGTTTAATATGTGAGGAAACTCTTATATTGATATCAAACAAAGGGGTAGTATGAACATATGTGCTTACACTTTATCAAAAAAGTCACAATCCTTTAGAAAATAACAATTCTTTGGAAAAATCACAAATCATTAAACATTGAAAAAACTTTTTGAGAAAATCCCAACTTTTAAAAAAGTCACAACTCTTTAGAAAAGACACAACCCTTCAATTTGAAAATGTGTTTAATTTTAATATATTATAATTAAGTAAATCAATAAA
Source organism: Solanum peruvianum (assembly GCA_027705065.1). NCBI lineage: Eukaryota > Viridiplantae > Streptophyta > Magnoliopsida > Solanales > Solanaceae > Solanum > Solanum peruvianum. The sequence continues at coordinate 13,274,357 of JAKWJD010001756.1, forward strand.
TGTAACATAATTTAGGTGTTTTAAGTTGGTTGTAATATAGTCATTTAACATTCATATTCGAGAATATTATATATGTTCAAAATTTAATTGTGAAGAATTTATTGAATTTCCATCATTAAATGATGGAAACATGAGTTGTATAGAAAGAATGTAAAAATATTTATAAGTGAAATATTATGTTATACATAATTTAAGGGAGGAAATAAAATATTAAACGGGAGGAGAGGAAATTTACTAGAAGAAAAAATGAGAAAGGTAACTTAGAAATGTGGAAAAAAAAAACTGAACGTTCATATTGTGGGACTAATCCACATCTCTTCTAATGACGTGGATAAAAATAAAAATTAATTAAATTATATTAAATTATAATTTGATTTGACATGTTAAACATATGAAGTTATTTTATTTAACAATCTTCTGTAACGACCTGTTAAGTCATTTTGAGCAGCAGAGTTTATTTCTGGAAATCACTGTCTGAGTCGACGGATCCCACGACGGACCGTCATGGGCACGACGGACCGTCGAGGGGGTCTCGTTCCAAAACACTTAGAATTCTGAAATTTGGCTACTGAGATCGACTCTCTGAACTTCGTGACGGAATGGCAGGACGGACCGTCGTTGGCACGACGGACCGTCACAAATCTTTCCATAGAATTAACTCTCTGAACTTGGTGATGGACCTGCAGGACGGACCGTCAAAGTCATGACGGACCGTCACAGGCTGCGTAACACTGACTGGGTCGGATTTCTATTAAAAGTTTTTAAGGGGTGTTTTGGACTATTCATGCTTATAATTATAAAGTTAGTGGATTAATGTTAATAATTCAATTACTTGGGGGTTAAAGGAGATAACCTTGAAATAAAAAGTGGGTTATTTTTATCATCTTTTATACTTAATTATATGACAAATAGGGTAAAAGAAAAAGAGTTTGAATAAGAAAAACAGAAAGAACAGAGAGAGAAGGGAGAAACGAGCGAGACAAAGAGAATAACGCAGAGGAAAGCAAAGGTTTTGAAAGATAGCTTGTTTGATCGCAATTCTTCGGTGGAGGTAGGTTATGGTTTATGCTATTCATAGTAAACTCTTAATAGCGAATGATATGTATTGGGTAGTATTGTAAAGTCTTCTATATGCTTAATTGTGTGCTTGCATGATGTGATGATGTAATTGTAATAGGTTGGGAACATGAGGCTGTGAATCTTAAATCTTAAATTTACTTTGTTAATGATGATGCCTTGGTATAAAAAGAGGCTTGATGAACTAAAGTAATGAGATTAGAGGATCGGGTGTCACGTTCCGTCACCAGGATAGTATATGGATCGGAGTGTCACGTTCCGACACCAGGATAGTATATGGATCGGAGTGTCACGTTCCGACACCAGGATAGTATATGGATCGGAGTGTCACGTTCCGACACCAGGATAGTATATGGATCGGAGTGTCACGTTCCGACACCAGGATAGTAGATGGATCGGAGTGTCACATTCCGACACCAGGATAGTAAAGAGAATGAATTTTGAAATATGTTAATATACTCAATCTAAAGAACCTGTCTCCCAAATGAGTAGGGTGTGGAGGCTTGAGTCCTCATAGATGTGCTTGGTGTGGTGACCAAGGGTTATGGTAATTTTTGTTGTCACCTGTTAAGAATATTAGCTGATTTTATGTTATTATCTGATATATACTGTTTTCTATTTTAAGTTGGCCGATGATACCTACTCAGTACTTGTGCCTTATACTGACCCCTACTTGTATTGTTTTCTTTGTTAATTGTGGAGTGCAACAAACGTGCCATCGTCTTCAACTCAACCGCAACTCTAGCCAGTCTTCATCACGCCAGATTTCAGGGTGAGCTATTGCTTGTAGCTTGGACTGGATCTTGCTCTTCATTTCTTGATGCCTTGAAATTCCGGCATGGACTAGCTTTTTACTTATTTTAGCTTCTTAGATACTCTTAGATTTAGTAATTTGAGGATAGATGTTCTCGTGGTGATGACTTCCAGATTTTGGGGATAATGATTGATAAATTTTAGAAGTTATTTAATTGATTTCGTTAATGAGTTGTAAGTCTTCCGCGTTGTATTTTGTTCATTATGTTTGAAATGTTGGGGTTTAGATTGGTAGGTTCGCTCACATAGTAGGATGAGTGTGGGTGCCACTCGCGGCTCGTTTTGGGTCGTGACAAACTTGGTATCAGAGCATTAGGTTCGTTGGTCTCATCACACAAGAACGAGTCTAGTAGATTCTTAAGGAACGGTAGGGGGACACCTTTACTTTTCTTTGAGAGGCTATAAGACTTTAGGAAAATTCCATTCTTTCTTTCTTTCTTTCGTGCTATTACTTGGATTCAATTGGTATCTAGGTGATGCAAATTGGTATCTGACCATCTTCACTCTATTTCGCCGATGGTTAGAACAAGAGCAACAGCGGCACCAACACCAACACCGGCAAGACAAGATGCAACTGAGCCAGCCACTGGGGCTGTAGCTCGAGGAGGATTAGTGGCAAGAGGCCGTGGTAGAGGTCGCGGGAGGACGCCCTCTAGAGGAAGAGGGCAAGCACCTGGCCCATCTAGTACTAGGGCGGTGACTCCTCCACCGACTGAGGAAGTAGTAAGAGAGGGTGAGGAAGGGGAAAGTGAGCAAGTGCAGAATGAGGAATTACCACCCCAACCTACCCCAGAGATGATTGACCAGGTTCTTGCTTATCTTAGCGGGTTATCTGATCAAGGACAGACACCTCCAGTGTTTTTCTGCGCTGGCTCCTCAGGTTCTGAAAGTACAACATGCCGCTGCTGAGGCTCCCCGCATGGATGCCTCATTGGAAATAGGCACGTTTCCTCGATTGACTACAGGGCCTATAATCACGAGTGATCAGCACGAACTTTTCAGTAAGTTCTTGAAATTGAAACCTCCAGTTTTCAAGGGTGCTGAATCTGAGGATGCCTATGATTTTCTGGTTGATTGTCATGAGTTGCTATATAAGATGGGCACAGTGGAACGATTTGGTGTTAAATTTGTGACCTATCAGTTTCAAGGGAACGCCAAAATGTGGTGGCGGTCATATGTTGAGTGTCAACCAGCACATGCACCACCTATGACTTGGGCGTCATTCTCTAGCTTATTTATGGAGAAGTATATACCCCGGACTTTGAGGGATAGGAGGAGAGATGAGTTCCTAAGCCTAGAGCAAGGTAGGATGTCGGTTACTGCTTATGAGGCTAAGTTTCATGAGCTATCCAGGTATGCCACCCCACTTTGCTTCAGTCCACAAGAGCGGATTCGCCGTTTCGTGAAAGGGTTGAGGTCAGATTTGCAGATTTCAGCCTTATAGGTAGCTGCTGCGGCAAAATCCTTTCAGGAGGTGGTAGATTTTGTGATAGAAGTGGAGGGGGTGAAGCCATACGACTTCGCCATGGCATCGACATCTAAGAAGTTTCGTAAAGGAGGTGAATTTAATGGTTCTTACTCTAGAGGGCAGGGTTCAAGAGGTTACCCAGCCCGACCTATTTAGTCTTCACTGCAGGCTGTAGCTGGGGGTCCATCGCAGACCAGCCAACATTCCTCTGAGTTTGGAGGTTACTCCAAGACTTCATCATTCTCACAGAGACCTATGCCTGAATCCAGAGAGTATTATGGATGTGGGGAGACTAGACACATTAAGAGGTGGTCATGGAAGAGGCCGTCATTTTGGAGGACGTGGTGGCCGAGGTAATGGTGGTCACCTAAACGGCCGAGGTGACAGGCAAACTGGAGCTACTACAGCGCAACATGGTAGGGGCAACGGGCAGACAGGTGATAGGTCCCATTGTTATGCTTTCCCCGAACGATCTGAAGCAGAGACATCTGATGCTGTTATCACAGGTAATCTTTTGGTTTGTGATTGCATGGCTTCTGTATTATTTGATCCTGGCTCCACATTTTCATATGTATCTTCCTCATTTGCTACTGGTCTTAATTTACATTGTGAATTGCTTGACATGCCTATTCGTGTTTCTACTCCGGTGGGTGAGTCTATGATAGTTGAAAAGGTATATAGGTCTTGTCTGGTGACTTTTGTGGGGAGCAATACTCATGTAGACTTGGTTATTTTAGAAATGGTTGATTTCGATGTAATTCTGGGTATGACTTGGCTTTCTCCGAATTTTGCAACCTTAGATTGTAATGCTAAAACTGTAACTTTGGCCAAGCCTGGGACAGATCCGTTAGTGTGGGAGGTTGACTACACTTCCACTCCAGTTCACATCATCTCCTTTCTTCGTGCTAAGAGAATGGTTAGTAAAGGGTGTTTAGCGTTCTTGGCACACCTCAGGGATGATACTACCCAAGTACCTTCAATTGAGTCGGTTTCGATAGTCCGTGAGTTTCTGGATGTGTTCCCTGCAGACCTTCCTGGTATGCCACCGAATAGGGATATCGACTTTTGCATTGATCTAGAGCCGGGTACTCGCCCCATTTCCATACCCCCTTATAGAATGGCTCCAGCAGAGTTAAGGGAGTTAAAGGCCCAACTTCAAGAGTTGTTAAGTAAAGGCTTCATTAGACAAAGTGCATCCCCTTGGGGTGCTCCGGTGTTATTTGTGAAGAAGAAGGATGGGAGTTTTCGGATGTGCATAGACTACCGACAGTTGAACAAGGTAACTATTAAGAACAAGTACCCCATTCCTCGCATTGATGACTTGTTCGATTAGTTACAAGGTGCTTGTGTCTTCTCTAAGATTGACTTGAGATCCGGTTATCATCAATTGAAAATACGGGCAACAGATTTGCCAAAGACTGCTTTTCGAAACTGGTACGGGCATTACGAATTCGTAGTAATGTCTTTTGGCCTTACGAATGCCCCTGCTGCTTTCATGAGCTTGATGAACGGGATTTTTAAGCCATCTGGATATCTTTGTTATCGTATTTATTGATGATATACTGATATACTCCAAGAGTAAGAAGGAACATGAGGAGCATTTGAGAATTGTGTTGGAAGTATTGAGGGATAAAAGACTTTATGCCAAATTCTCCAAGTGTGAGTTTTGGCTAGATTCAGTGTCCTTCTTGGGGCACGTGGTTTCTAAGGATGGAGTGATGGTGGATCCTTCTAAGATTGAAACAGTGAGGAATTGGGTAAGACCTACTAATGTGTCAGAAGTAAGGAGCTTTGTTGGTTTAGCCAGCTACTACCGTCGATTTGTCAAGGGATTCTCTTCTATTGCTTCCCAATTGACAAACTTGACTAAGCAGAATGTTCCATTTGTATGGTCGGATAAATGTGAGTAAAGCTTTCAAAAACTCAAGACCTTGCTGACTACGACACCTATCCTTACCTTGCCAGTAGAGAGTAAGAATTTCATTGTTTATTGTGATGCATCCTATTCGGGTTTGGGTGCGGTGCTAATGCAAGAGAGGAATGTAATCGCTTATGCTTCAAGGCAACTAAAGGTGCACAAACGTAACTATCCGACCCATGATTTGGAATTGGCTGCAGTTGTGTTTGCATTAAAACAATGGAGACATTATCTATATGGGGTCAAGTGTGAAGTCTACACAGATCATCGTAGTCTACAGTATGTCTTTACCCAGAAAGACTTGAATTCGAGACAAAGGAGGTGGATGGAGCTGTTGAAGGACTATGATATTACTATTCTGTATCACCCAGGGAGCAAATGTGGTGGCTGATGCTTTAAGTAGAAAAGCAGGGAGCATGGGTAGTTTAGCCCACTTACAAGTTTCTAGACGCCCATTGTCTATAGAAGTCCAAAACTTGGCTAACGACTTTATGAGACTGGAAATACTAGAGGAAGGAGGGTTTTTGGCCTGTGTGGAGGCAAGATCTTCTTTTCTTGACAAGATCAAGGGAAAACAGTTTGATGATGAGAAACTAAGCCGAATTCAGGATATGGTGTTGCGAGGAGAGGCTAAAGAAGCAATAATTGATGAGGAAGGTGTTTTGAGAATCAAGGGAAGGGTATGTGTGCCCCGTGTTGATGGTTTGATCCACACTATTCTTACAGAGGCTCATAGTTCCAGATATTCTATACATCCTGGTGCAACCAAGATGTACCGTGACCTAAAGCAACACTTTTGGTGGAGTAGAATGAAGCGCGACATTGTTGATTTTGTTGCCAAGTGTCCAAATTGTCAGCAAGTAAAGTACGAACACCAGAGGCCCGGAGGAACACTTCAGAGAATGCCCATTCCTGAATGGAAGTGGGGGAGAATTGCAATGGACGTCGTGGTTGGTCTTCCAAAGACATTGGCAAAGTTTGACTCTATTTGGGTAATTGTGGACAGATTAACTAAGTCTGCTCACTTCATTCCGGTCAAGGTGACCTACAATGCAGAGAAGTTATCCAAACTCTATATCTCAGAAATTGTTCGATTGCATGGAGTTCCACTTTCCATCATATCAGATAGAGGTAAGCAGTTTACTTCTAAGTTTTGGAGAACATTGCATGCTGAATTAGGTACTAAGTTGGATCTTAGTACTGCATTTCACCCTCAGACCGACGGTCAGTCTGAGCGAACGATTCAGGTATTGGAGGATATGCTTCGTGCATGTGTGATAGAATTTGGTGGTCATTGGGATAACTTCTTACCCTTAGCAGAGTTCTCATACAATAATAGCTATCACTCCAGTATTGCCATGGCCCCATTCGAAGCATTGTATGGGAGAAGATGTAGGTCTCCCATTGGTTGGTTTGATGCATTTGAGGTTAGACCTTGGGGTACTGATCATTTGAGGGATTCATTAGAGAAAGTGAAATCTATTCAAGAAAAGCTTTTAGCGGCGCAAAGTAGGCAAAAGGAATATGCAGATCGAAAGGTTAGAGACTTGGAGTTTATGGAGGGTGAGCAAGTCTTGCTGAAGGTTTTGCCCATGAAAGGGGTGATGCGGTTTGGTAAAAGAGGTAAGCTAAGCCCAAGGTATATTGGACAATTTGAAGTACTTAAGCGAGTAGGGGAGGTGGCTTAAGAATTAGCCTTGCCTCCAGGACTGTTAGGAGTGCATCCGGTATTTCATGTGTCTATGTTGAAAAGATACCATGGGGATGGAAACTACATCATTCGTTGGGATTCGGTTCTGCTTGATGAGTATTTGTCTTATCTGGAGGAGCCTGTTGCGATTTTAGATAGAGAAGTACGCAAGTTGAGGTCAAGGGAGATTGCATCCATCAAAGTTCAATGGAAGAATCGACCAGTTGAAGAGTCAACTTGGGAGAAGGAGGCTGATATGCAAGAAAGATACCCACACTTGTTTACAGATTCATGTACTCCTTTTCGCCCATGTTTTTCTTCTTGTGATCGTTCGAGGACGAACGATGGGTAAATTTGTATCTATTGTAACGACCTGTTTAGTCGTTTTGAGCAGCAGAGTTTATTTCTGGAAATCACTGTCTGAGTCGACGGATCCCACGACGGACCGTCGAGGGGGTCTCGTTCCAAAACACTTAGAATTCTGAAATTTGGGTACTGAGATCGACTCTCTGAACTTCATGACGGAATGGCAGGACGGACCGTCGTTGGCACGACGGACCGTCGTTGGCACGACGGACCGTCACAAATTTTTCCACAGAATTAACTCTCTGAACTTGGTGACGGACCTGCAGGACAGACCATCACAGTCATGACGGACCGTCACAGGCTGCGTAACCCTGACTGGGTCGGATTTCTATTAAAAGTTTTTAAGGGGCGTTTTTGACTATTCATGCTTATAATTATAAAGTTAGTGGATTAATGTTAATAATTCAATTACTTGGGGGTTAAAGGAGATAACCTCGAAAGAAAAATTGGGTTATTTTTATCATCTTTTATACTTAATTATATGACAATTAGGGTAAAGAAAAAGGGTTTGAATAAGAAAAACAGAAAGAACAGAGAGAGAAGGGAGAAACGAGCGAGACAAAGAGAATAACGCAGAGGAAAGCAAAGGTTTTGGAGGATAGCTTGTTTGATCGCAATTCTTCGGTGGAGGTAGGTTATGGTTTATGCTATTCATAGTAAACTCTTAATAGCGAATGATATGTATTGGGTAGTATTGTAAAGTCTTCTATCTGCTTAATTGTGTGCTTGCATGATGTGATGATGTAATTGTAATGGGTTGGGAAGATGAGGCTGTGAATCTTAAATCTTAAATTTACTTTGTTAATGATGATGCCTTGGTATAAAAGGAGGCTTATTGAACTAAAGTAATGATATTAGAGGATCGGGTGTCACGTTCCGACACCAGGATAGTATATGGATCGGAGTGTCACGTTCTGATACCAGGATAGTATATGGATCGGAGTGTCACGTTCCGACACCAGGATAGTATATGGGTCGGAGTGTCACGTTCCGACACTAGGATAGTATATGGATCAGAGTGTCACGTTCCGGCACCAGGATAGTATATGGATTGGAGTGTCACGTTCCGACACCAGGATAGTAGATGGATCGGAGTGTCACGTTCCGACACCAGGATAGTAAAGAGAATGAATCTTGAAATATGTTAATATACTCAATCTAAAGAACCTGTCTCCCAAATGAGTAGGGTGTGGAGGCTTGAGTCCTCATAGATGTGCTTGGTGTGGTGACCAAGGGTTATGGTAATTGTTGTTGTCACCTGTTAAGAATATTAGCTGATTTTATGTTATTATCTGATATATACTGTTTTCTATTTTGAGTTGGCCGATGATACCTACTCAGTACTTGTGCCTTGTACTGACCCCTACTTGTATTGTTTTCTTTGTTAATTATAGAGTGCAGCAAACGTGCCATCGTCTTCAACTCAACCGCAATTCTAGCCAGTCTTCATCATACCAGATTTCAGGGTGAGCTATTGCTTGTAGCTTGGACTGGATCTTCCTCTTCATGTCTTGATGCCTTGAAATTCCGGCATGGACTAGCTTTTTACTTATTTTAGCTTCTTAGATACTCTTAGATTTAGTAATTTGAGGATAGATGTTCTTGTGTTTATGACTTCCAGATTTTGGGGATAAAGATTGATAAATTTTAGAAGTTATTTAATTGATTTCGTTAATGAGTTTTAAGTCTTCCTCGTTGTATTTTGTTCATTATGTTTGAAATGTTGGGGTTTAGATTGGTTGGTTCCCTCACATAGTAGGATGAGTGTGGGTGCCACTCGCGGCTCGTTTTGGGTCGTGACATCTTCTAACAAGCATATTATTTTCAATATAGTGTATCAATAAACCTAAATGAATTGATAATGTTATAACTAACAACTTTGATTGAACTTTTAATCTTTATTTATGATGAAAAATGTCACATCATTATGATGAACATTACTGAAGTTACAATAAATATTTTCGTCTTAGTGATAAAATATTCAACTGCTAGTTATGAGGTAGACAAATTAGTTTTAAGTACTTTTTATATTTATAAAATGTTTTTCTGTCAATATGATTCTCATATAAAAATAAGCATGTCATGCAAAATCAGACGTTAATAACTTTGATAGTCACTCAACTATTAATTGTTTTCACAAAAAGTCACTCAACTTTCATTTTCAACTCAAAAGTCACTCAACTATGATTTCTTTGCACAGAAAGTCACTCAACCTATATAATTATTTTTTTATCAAAATTTAGTGTCATGAAATTTTAATTATTAGCCAAAAGAATTAATAATTAAACAAGCAAATACTATTTACTGTTACATATATTTTTAAAATTAGTAATCACGTGTAATGCACATGTTAGAAAACTATTATTCAAAAATACCTAAATTTAGTTATTTATAATATAAATCAAGATATGAATAATGTGATGTAACACCTTTGTATGACCTCCAATTAAATTTATTTGTTTTCCTACTTATTTTTTGTTTTTTTACTTCTTTCTCATTTTATAGTTAAGTGTGATGTGAAATTAAAGAATAAATCAATACTAATATTACTTACTTACACATCTTAAACATACCTTCTCCTCCCTTATCTATAATTCATGCTTAGTTATTGTTGGAGTTCCTGCATCATCAACATCATCATATCATAATCTATATCTATATCAAAATTATCTTAAACACATGAACTCCTAACTTGAATGTTAAATTACTATAATATCCTAACTTAGATTATGCCTTTTTTGATGAGCTCTGGCTTTTCCAATAAGTTATGAATTTTTTTGAAAGAGTTATGACTTTTTTAATAAGTTGTGACTCCTCTGAAAGGTAAAGATCATGACTTTCAGATAAGACATAAAGAAAAAAACACTTGTTAATACTACCTTTGTTGACTATAAGTAGAGGGATTTCCTCTCATTTTCTTCTTGAATTTTATTAAAATTTCATGTGATTTGTTGACGTTGAGTGAGTTCAAATAGCAAAAGTTACTCAATTGAATATTGCTTATTAGATTTGCTAATGTTTTGATGATAAACGTGGTTTCGATCTTTATAGTGCTTCAATTTTCTACCGTTTCGATATGTGATCATCTCCTTTTGCATGAATTGACTAATTACCTCAAATTATATTGGCTATCCATGAATATGTATTCTTATTAAACAATTAATCTATGAGATATGAAAAGTTACAGTTTGAGTCTTTTTGTAGAACAATACTTCGATTATATAAACTTCTCTTATTACCCGCACTCAATAATAAAACAAAAATGTTGGTGTTTATAAAATAAATGGCTAACGAAGCATTTTTGCTGGAAATTTACTTTATAATTGTAGTAAATGTAATTAATATGAAGAGACATTATCTAAATATGATTTTACTATTGATAGGTTCAAGTTATTAATTAACTCGAATTTCCATGTATGTTATTTTTGTTGCAACTTAGTTAACATATCAGATGTTGAGATGAAGACTATAAAGTTTGTTATTTTTTAAGAAGAAGGGTCTAAAATGCCCCTAAAGTATTTGAATCAGTACAAAATTATCCTCTATCAACCTATCAGCCCTAAAATACCCATAATCGTCTCAAAAATACACTTGATGTTATTTCTTTAACTCATATTTGCCATTATTTTTAATATCTCCCTCAAAGTAAAATTATTAAATATTTTTTTTTATTATATTTCTTAATGTGATTGGTCCAAATTTAATCTCTTCCCAAATAAATAATAAAAATGATATTTAAAAGAAATTAGTTTTTCTAAAAAACACTTATGATTCATATTTTTATAAGATATTGGATAGCAATGACGCAGCGGAAATATAGAGTGATCGACATACCTCCAGCCATTGTTAGCGATATAGTCGGAGTCTACAATTCTTCTTTTTTTCAAAGATCTTCTAATCAGTCAAAACCTCACTTTTAGATGGCATGGAGTTTGTAGAAGTAATGTGAAAAATGGATTTTCTTGAAACTTTTTAGCAATGTTAAAAGTTTTTTCGAGTTAGATTCTAGAGTACATGTTTTTGGTACCTGATCAAAGAAAGTATTGTGGAAAGAAATCCATTTAAAATGATTTAGAGTAAGAAAACGAGTTAAAAAACTCGCTAGACACACATGGGGAGGTCTAGGAACTTTGCACCCCCGTTGCGCTAAGGAGGCTGGGGAGGCCCGTTTGCAGTGCACCACATTTGAACCTCAATCAAGTGGGGCTAGCGCGGCTCACCCAGAATACATCCAAATCATTGTTTTCACCAGTTTTTCGTCATTTAACCTAATTCATTTTTTTAAAAGTGTACTAACACTTTTCATTGATTCAAACTAATATAAATGATTGCTAAATACATAGAAATCATCACGAAAACATGAATCATAACCTTGAATCCAGAAATTCAAATTCAAGTAAAGTAAAGAGTCAAGTCTAGGAAGTTCTTAGAGTCTTCTAAATAAGTCTTTTGCAAATGCTTTTAACTTAATTTTAAGACTTAAAGTTCAAGTTGAGTAAAAATTAAATGAAGTTCATTTTCTTCAAAGAAGTATATGGGGAATATGTATTTCCAAAGAGTTCAAAATGGTTTCACATTGAAAGAAGAACGGAAACTGAGATTTCCAAAGAGCCTTCAAGCTAATTTTCAGAAAAGAGTAATCACTTTCTAAATGAAGCAATAGAAGAAACTTTGATTTCCAAGATAGCCTTTGAGATAAGTTTTTGATTAATTAACTTAAATCACACAAAGAAGTATGTTTTTAAATATAAGAACCAATATCATATTTTTGGAGTAGTATTAAGCACCGGTATGGAGGAGATTTTAGACAACTAACAACCCCCATAAACCATGTAGCAATCATGGGTAGAAAATGTTCATACCTTTGCAGATAATTCCTTTAATGGTTTTTATCATAGACTAGTGGATTCACTTAGTAGTTCAGGTTCTATACCCTCGGCAAGTTATAAGATGGCCCTGGCAGCGTGAGACAAAACATTATGTCATCACAATCTTATGTGGTTATAAAAACTCCCATAGAAATCATTGTATTCTTATATACACAGTTTATTTGTATTTATTCACACATTTCAAAGTTATGTTGTATATTTGGACACACAGAGTTGACATCATGTTTTAAACAACTTTTCTTTATATTCCAGTTGTTTTAAACTGTTGTATATTGAAATAAGTTCAGTTATGTTGAGTTGAGTTGAGCTAGGTAAGTTTTTCAGATTCTTTTCAAGCTAATGTTGTGTTTAGAATTCAAACTCACATATTTTTACATTCAATGTATGGATTTCAGTTGGCCTGCACCATTTATGATGCAGACACAAGTAACCAGGATCATCAATCAGCACCTCATTTATCCAGTTGAGCACTCCATAATTGGTTGGTGAGCCTCCTTGCATTATGGAGGGCTCCTTTTAATTGTTTTCAGTCATTTTATTAGTTCATTAAGATTTCGTGGGGTTTGTCCTGACATCCATCTCAGTTATTTAGAGGATTCATAGACAGTCAAATGTATTATCATTATACTATGTTGAGAATTTAGCTTGCCTTAATGGCCAGTTGGATGTTCATTTATAACATTCCAGTTTATTTCATAGATTTATCTGTGTTGAGTTAAGTTTTCTGTTGAGTAAGTAAGCTAGGCCAAGGTTTTTCTTCGGGCCAATATTGGTTTTCAAGTGCCAGCCACGTCCGGGCTGTAGGCTCGGGGTGTGTCAGTTTTTCTCCTCTATTGGATGCAATGTGATTTGTTTTGATCTAAAAAATATATGGAAACTTGAATGCATATAAGGAATAATTATCATGCCTAGTTAGATAATGCCTAATGTCATATGAAAATGCTTGAACTAATCAAGGTGTCTAAAACATATAAAAGTTTAAATGATTGTCACATCCAGGGAGCATCCCTTAGATGTAACCGGCGTTGTCGCCATCAAAGAGGACTAATACTAGCCTCTTAGCATTTGTCATTACACTGCAAAGTTTAAAAAGTGCGGAACATTAAAACTTTTCATATACATCTACTTCATGTGGTTTACATAGACATCTCGCTTACACGTAATATATATGTCACGACCGCGGAGCACCCCTAGAAGTAACATGACGTACTTAACCTCTTGGAAGTGTAATACAAACCCACCATTATCATTCATCACATTTTCATAGGTAAATTTAGCAAAAAATTTAAAACTTTCTTAGCACATCGTATGGTAGAAACATCACTTTCATTATATAGATAAATATATTGTATTTACATAGTTAGACTCTAAGTATCTTTGCCATCTTAGACTAAACATCATTAGAGTACGTTAGGGACACGACCCTTATACATAAATCATAAGTACATTATTACTAAACTTTACAGTAAGATAAGACTTAGGAAATCCTTGGGCTTAAGGATTCCTTTCCTTGAGCTTGGGAATCACATATCAAGATTTTCACCATAGAGACATCCTTTAAGAATCCATAACCTACACTTTGTGTAAAAATGTGAAGAAGAATGGAGTTAGTACAAGAATCCACTAAGTATGACAACCATGCAAAAACATGCATTTAAAAAGGGACGTTTCATTTGAAACCATGCATCATGCCTTTTGTGAAAACTTCATAAAACGTTTATATAATAAGCATCATAAAATTAACATACTTCATATAGGCATATTAAATGGTAATACATCATATAAAACCACACATTACATTTTAGTCATATTAGTAACCACTTTACAGTAAGCTTAGCACAATTACAGTAAGCACATTCCTTTTACAGTAAGCTTTTTTCTCTTTAGCTTCTGAACTTCCAAAGTAACCCTCTACTAATACTTGGTGCAGTGCATCACCTTAAGTCCACAAGGTGCTCATACATATAACCTTCCTGACTCAATGCATATATTCATAGGAGAATAACATACCATAAGACATATTTAAGTCAAGACTCCCAATACAATTACAGTGAACCATAGTCAATTTGAACATATATTAACTTCACTTCAAATAGACCATTATAAGTCCTTACTCCCAATCCCAAATCTAAATCTACTAGTGCAATGTACATGTGAAGCTCCATAACCTCACACACACTTAGTCAACATATCGAGAGACTAGAAGCACCACAATTCACTTCATACATCAACATGGGAAGTATATACTCTTCTTACAAACAAAGTAATAACTTCATCATATAGTCATTAAGACCAATCATTATGTAAATAAGGCGATACCTCATCATCTAGACCCATTAGGACTCATACCATGCATATCATCACAACAAGTAGAGGACACTATAATGTCATGCATAAGAGACACAAACATATACATATACATTACAAAACCTTCCTAAAACTCCCTTCAGGAGCTACTTGTGCAATGCATAGGGGAAGTATCATACCCCACCTACACTAAGAAACTTCCCTTAGGTTATCCTAGTCAGCTCTTTACTTTACTTCCATTGTCCATTTTACTTTAGGGAAACTATAGCCTTAACCAACACTAAGACTACGAGTGCTAAACATGGAATTTGGTGTTTTAGAGACTTACACCAAGGGAAGGTGCTCTACTTTTCCAAAGTAGAACATTAACATCATGTTAGCATATTAGGTTATATCACTTGCTAGATCCTATGGGGCAAGCATAGTTTATGGAACTTGAAGGTATATATGGAAACCCTCTTTATGCCTATTGAGGTATTGTAGTTATCTACTTATGGAAACCCTCTTTATGCCTATTAAGGCATTGTAGTTATCCACGTCATGAGGACTATGATGAACAAGCCTTCCCAAATTGGGATGGGGAACCCCTCATCTAAGTTCACTCGGTGCTAAGCTAAGTTCCCTTTATTGAAAAGCCATTATTATCATTACTTTATAAAATTAGGCTAAGGAGAGTTAACCCCTCATATGCTTAGATCATAGGTCATAGATGAGAGTTCATCAACCTAAATCACGTGAGAAGTCCTTTCATATGCACATAACATATTCAAGCACCATCTAGTATGGGATACCCTTG
The DNA here is from genome assembly GCA_027705065.1 of Solanum peruvianum. NCBI lineage: Eukaryota > Viridiplantae > Streptophyta > Magnoliopsida > Solanales > Solanaceae > Solanum > Solanum peruvianum. The sequence goes on from JAKWJD010001756.1 coordinate 13,289,681, forward strand.
AGAACACTTTTTAAGATCCCCTCTATTGACTAGATCATCATACAAGAATCATTCACATACTTTCATGTGAGTGTGTGTACATATATGTAAGCAAACCTTTCAAATAAACACCTTTAGACCACAGATGTTCATACTTGTATTTCATTCATGCATAAGAGTATAGATGTAACTATATGAGCAAAAATTTCATATAAACACATTTAGACACTATGAACATTCATACTTCATCACATTATATTCTTAAAATCATAGCATATAATTCATATTCATCATATTTTCATGCATTTTTATTCATGAACATAGATCACAAAACCTAGTAACTATCTTATAAAGGCACACATGTGCAATGCATAGACGAGGTCTCAAACCCTTGCCCATACTAGTACACCTATTAAGTCATCCTAGTTAAGGAATACATAACACTCTTAATATACATATACCTTACATGCATAGTATTAGACACAAGTCCATATGAGAATACCCTTCATTAGACACTATGAAACTATACTACTTTGTAAGCATGCATAAGGTGTGAATGTGTGTGTGGTAAACATGATCACATAATGGCTATCAACATCATCTTGAGGAAGACGCCCTCAAAAGAACATAATTCACATTCAATTATATACCACACACCACATACTAGCATAGGAGAAAAGACAACATCACATTACCTTCAAGACTCCTAACCATAGCTAATCACACATTCATATAGGGGTATATAGGTAAGGGGTGATTAACCAGTTTTAGATTCAATCGCAGGACCTAAACCTCACCCTAACTAGTTCATTCGATTACCGAAGACATTATCAATACCTAGAACATGCTACTAGATTGAGAACTAGGCATAAGCTTCATATAGTGAAATCAACATAACCACACACTCATATATCATCAATTTTCCTTCAAGGCCATGATCCCCACATATATAGATTAACAAGAAGTAAACACCACCACCATAAGTGGACCATGCAACACAACTCCATACAAGGCCAATTCAACTAGCCATTACATAATAAAGTAGAGAAATATAGTAAACCTTACCAATTCATAAACCTTTGATCATATTTGATCCATATTCATATTTCATAAACAATTCAAGTATAGGTAATAGATAAATTTACATTAACATGGACGAAATCATGCATAAACCACCACAAGACTATGATATTAACATGTACACTACATCACGAATTCAATAAAGAGTAGAGAAACATAGGTCACTTACCAAATCGCCCTTGCTTTTATCATCAATGATTATTATTCATAATTCATCAATAATACAATATAGGGAAGTACTAAAGATATCATAACCTAAACGAAATCATACTTTAATTGCCCTAGAATTGAGATTATACAAGTGTTCTATATTAACAACAAATAGAAGATAGAAGAACATACGCTAATCTCATTCAAACCTTCATCAACATAGATCAATCATCAACAATTCACAATCAATATACATAAGGCAATATATAAGCAATTCAACATAATAGAATCACAATTCGACCAACACATAATCAAGATCACAATGCCCATAACATAAGCTAATTTCAGAATCGACGGGGACATGAGTTCATCATGAAATTGGTACATTATCATCAACTCATCATAAAAATGCTTTTGAAAATGTTTTGGAAAAAGAACCCATGGCTACATTGAAGAATACACAATTTGATCATGAAACTTCTTTCAAAACATTGGAAAAGCTCTTTAGATGGAAGATTAACTAAAGATGAAGGATACTATACCTCATTGTATAAGAAAACCATGAAAACATGATGAAGAAATCATCACCATCCAATCTATAAGCTGTTCTTGGCTTCATCTCCAATTGAGGTTTCTAGAGAGAGTTTGGTTTGAGAGGGAAGTCTTATTTTTGAAGAGTGAATTGGGTATGGGATTTTGATGTTATAAACAAACTTAATATACCCAAAAATAACCAAATAAACATCCTAAAGTTAGGCTAGGACGTGGGGTGAATTCCCATTCACCCTTTCACTTAATAGTGCGCCTGGCAGCTTGTTGTAGGCTGCATAGACGTACATCCATCGACGCCCCTTAGTCCCAACGATGGTTCGTAAATGGCCACCTTCGTTTGGGTATGAGGCTGGTCCTTGCCTGAAACTCCTCCAATCTAAGTGTTGGAAAAAGCCTCCCCATCAATGGGGCGTAAGTCCACCTACAAGGCGTCATTCAAGGACGTCGGTTGACACTGCCAACGCAGTGTTTAGGATCCTCCTTGAGGGACTTTTGCGGAAACCTTGGGGAGTCGTGCTCGCGAGTTTCAATGTTAAATAAAATCTCATACATGTCATGGACCTTACCTACCAGTTTGAGAATAAAAAAAAACTCGCAACATATCACAACATGTTGAGACACACCAAGACACACATGCACGTCTCAAGGCTAACTTTTGAACGTCTTCGATGTTCTTGGACGTTTGACTTCCGAATGAATTAAAATCAATCATGAATACTATAAAACACTTAATTAACATGTTTTAGTACTTTTTAGACTAATCTGAGGCTCAAACACCTTAACTCATTTTGGTGGTCTTACAATATACATAGGGAGTTTACTTAGACTCCTCACATAGGAAGCATTACACAGACTTCTACTTTTATGTCACATATACAATATAAAAGATACAGTATAATAAAGATGTCTCACATAAAACCATCTAAGTCGGTATAGATCAATTCGGGCATAGATTTTACACAAATGTATAATTGCCACTTAGGGCTTACAACAACGTCTTGAACAATTAACGTGAAAAGAATGTCTTTAGACTGTAGTAAGGCACATAGGTAGAATGAAAAAAAGGCATCATCCTCAGATCTTGAGGAAATACCCACAATTGGAGAAATGATCCAAGCCTTCCTCGCAATTTGGCCAAGAACACTTCAACATCCTGGACCTAAAATGATTGGGAAAAGGGAGAAATAGGGGTTAGTACATTAGTTGTACAAAGTATGGAAACGTATGTACTCATAACTTAGAAATCATGCTAAAAGGGACATTTGTTCAAAATCATGCCAATTTACTTTGAAAAGCCTTATGCACAATCAAGAGCCCATATAAGTCAATAATCACATATTCATTAAGATAGTCATATACAACACAAGACCAACATTATCAAGTAAAGTCAAGTCAACATGTGCAATGACATTTTTGAATACATAATCAATACAACTCCAACATCATGTTATAACAACATAACATGTATAAGAGTTCATAACATTTCAACTTATACAAGACCTTTACTCATAACCCACTATTAAGTCTACAAGTGCAATGACCAAGTAAAGCCCCATAAGATTACTCAACCAATCAAATCCAACAAAGGATCATAAGCAATGCCTAACATCACATAACATAGCATCAAGAGTAGTCAACATTATATTTAGCATTATAGACCAAGAACACGTTCATAACTAGAACCAATATCATATAGTATCATCAACATGTAAAGTCAACATATGCAAATCATTCATTATTTAAGAGAATAAGAACATAAGAACATCCTCCTAGAACATACCTCAAGGCCAAATAATGCAGTGTATAGGTAGAGGGCCATACCCCTACGTAGACTAAGTCAAACCCCTTAAGTCATCTTAGTTAGAGTTCACATTATTATTTCATTTTACTTTCGGGAACACTTTCCTTAACCGACATAAACCACAAGAGATAAATATGGAATTAGGTGTCATGAAACCCTACACCGAAATAAGGTGAACTACTTGCCAAGGTAGTAACAAAACATGAACATAGCATTCTAGGTGGATCCACTAGTTAGTATTTCTTTGGGGTCAACATAGTTCAAGAACTAGGAGATATGCTCGGGACCCTCTTTATGGACATTGAATTATAGTCTCCAATCTCATCAGTACAATAGTGAACCTACATTCCCTACTTGGGAAGGGACACTCCTCACTACTAGTTCACTCGGTACTAAGCTAGATCCCCTTTTTAAATGTCTTTCTTAAACAATCATAACTTAGTTTAGGTCAGAGGAGACTAACTCCTTGTATAGTCATAGTCATTAGCTCAATATAAATTGCATGAGAATATCCTTTCAATATAACCCTCATATGTGAGATTAACACATTAACATCATTATCTCATAGTAAGGCACATAGGTACTTCTAAACAAACCTTATATCATTACATCTTAAACCATAATCTCATAATTCACATAAAAAAGACATTTCAATTGCATCATTATACCAACACCTACTTAATCCAATTACAAGACATACTTCAATTGAACTTCATCACCAAGTACAAGCCATCATAGATAAAGTAAAGGTTTGAGACCACAAAGACTTACCCAATCCTTCAAAAGACATCATTCATGGTCTTACCATCCACCAAAAATTTTTATCCAAAAATAGGTGTAATAAATCATTCAATAGTAACTAACACAATGCCTAGGTCAATTGCATAAATACAATTCAATTCTACACTAGTTCATAACCTAGGGTTAGGGAATTGGGGTCAATTCATTACATCTACCACAATACTAGTTTTTGCATAAAGAAGCATCATAATTTAACAATAATACATTATAATATAACCATAAAAACCAATAAAAATCAAGAACAACACAACTGAAAAGACCAATCTCGGATTAGAAAGAAACACATATGAAAATCATCTTTTGAAGTCAATTTTGGAAGAACCCTTTGAGGAAAGGATTCCCAAAGGTGAAGAGTTACCATACCTTGATATTACTTGAATATTTATGTATAAAAGTTATCTTCTTGCTGACCTAAAACCCTTATACCTTGGCCTTCTATGGAGTCTTCGTTGGGAGACAGAGAATGTAGAGACAAGGAAGAGTAATTTGTGTTTTGGGTTTTGGGGGTGTTAAGTTGGGTTTAGGCTTAGAGTAGTTTATAAAGTTACTATAATAACCTAATTAACCAACCCTAATCCTTAATTAAAACCCTAACTAAATAACTTAATTAAATGAACCCTTTAAAACAAAAGAGGAAAATTCTAGGCCTGACCTACGGGCCGTAGGTAAGTCGACGACCTTCCCCCCTCCCCCGTCCTACAAAACCATCGTTTGTGTTACAGACTATGCATTTTGGCCATTTTTGGAAAATGGATAATAGTCCTTTGACGGAGGCATTGACGCCCCGTCGTTTAACTGTCACGACCGGGGAGCACCCTCTAGAAGTAACATGGAGTACTTGACCTCTTGGAGGTCTTATACAAAACAATAGTTATCATTCATCGCATTTTATAGGTAAATATAGCGGAGAATTTAAAACATTCATAGAACATCATATGCTAGAACATCACTTCCATTATATATAAAATATCATAAAACATAGTTAAAGACTCTTAGTCCCTTTGTCCATCTTATAATCAACATAATTAGAATGTACTAGGGACATGACCCATTCAACATAAATTCATAAACTAACTATTACAAGACTTTATAGAAAATAGACATAGGAAATCCTTAAACTTAAGAATTCCTTTCGTTGAGCTTGGGAATCTCATATCAAGCCCTTCACTTATAAACATCCTTTAAGCATCTATAATCTACATTTTGTGTAAAAAGGTAAAGAAGAATGGTGTTAGTACAAGAATGCACTAAGCATGACAACCATGCAAAAACATGCAATTAATAGGGGACATTTTCCTTTGGAAACCACGCATCATGTCTTTTTGTGAATACTTCATAAAACTTTAATGCAATAAGCATCATATAATTCACATACTTCATATACGCATATTCAATGGTCACAACATCACATAAAATTATACATTGCATATAAGGCATGGTAGAGACCACTTTATAGTAAGAATATTTAAATTACATTGAGCATATTCATTTTACAGTAGCATTCTTTCTTTTTAACTTCTTAATTTCCTAAGTAACCCTCTAGTGATACTTGGTGCGATGCATTACCTTAAGTCCACAAGATACTCAACATACAACCTTCCTAGCTCAACACATACATTTGTCGAAGTATAAGATACCATAAGACACATTTAAGTCAAGATTTACAACGTCATTACAGTAAACCATAGTCTATTTGCACTTATGCTAACTTAACTTCACATAGACCATAATAACACCTTATTTACAATCTCAATGTAAATATATTAGTGCAATGTACACCCCATAACCTCACACATACTTAGTAAATCTATAATGAGACCACAAACATATCATTCACTTCATACATCAACAAGGAAAGTAAAGAAAACTTCATACATGCCAAGTACGACCTTGTTCATAGAGTCACTAAGACTCACATTATGCATATAATGTAAGACCACAACATATAGACTCATTAGGAATCGTACCATGCATTTCATCACAACAAGTAGAGGATACTACAATGCTATGCATAAGGAACATAAACATATGCATATTAATCTAAACACCTTTCTAGAACTCATCTCAAGACCTACTTGTGCAATGCATAAGCAAAGTCCCATACCCTCACCTACACTAAGATACTTCCCTTAGGTTATCCTAGTTAGAGTTCATTTCATTACTTCCATTGTCCATTTTACTTTAGGGAAACTATACCGTTAACCGACACTAAGACCATGGGTGCTACATGGAATTTGGTGTTGTAGAGCCTTACACAAGAAAAGGTGATCTACCTTGCCAAAGTAGAACATTAACATCATGCTAGCATATTAGGTCATATCACTTGCTAGATCCTACGGGGCAAGCATATTTTATTAAACTTGGAGTCATACATGGAAACCCTCTTTATGCCTATTGAGGCATTGCAGTTATCCATCTATGGAAACCCTCTTTATGCCTACTGAGGCATTGTAGCTATCCACCTCGTGAGAATTATGGTGACCCTACCTTCTCACATTGGAAAGGGACACCCCTCAACTTCAAGTTCACTCGGTGCTAAGCTAAGTTCCTTTTATTAAAATCCTTTATTATATTACTTTATAAAACATAGGTTTTAGGAGATTGACTCCCCGTATGCTTAGAATAGATGAGAAGTCTTTCCATCAACCTATATAATGTCAGAAAACCTTTCACATGGACATAGCATATTCAAGCACTATCTAGTTTATGATACCCTTGAGAACAACTTTCAAGAGCCCCTCTATTGAATATATCATCTACATGCATAATAGACATGTTTTCATGTGTGTGTGTATACATATATGTGAGCAAAACTTTCACATAAACACCCTTAAGTCACACATGTTCATACTTCACTTCATTCATACATAAGTGTATAGGTGTAACTATATGAGCAATAGTTTCATATAAACACATTTAAACACTATGCATATTCATACTTCATTATATTATATACTTGAAATCATAGCATACAAGACATATTCATAACATCATCTTGCATTCATATTCATGAACATAAATCACAAACCTAGGAAATATCCTATCAAGACACACATGTGCAATGCATAGAAATGGTCCCACACCCTTGTCTATACTAGTATTCCTATCATTTCATCCTAGTCCTAGTCAAGGAATACATAACATACTTCATGGACTACATGCATAGTAGTAGACGTTAGTGCATATGAGAATATCCTTTCATTAGACACAATGAGCCTATACTACTTATAAGCATGCATGAAGTGTAAGCGTGTGTAAATTGGTCAACATGATCACATAATGGCTATCAACAACATATTGAGGCATTCACCCTCTTAAGACCACAATGCACATTCAAGCAAAGACCACACAACACACAATAGCATAGGAGACAACGCAATTGGTCAACATGATCACATAATGGCTATCAACAACATATTGAGGCAACAAAACTCTTAAGATAACAATTCACATTCAAGCATAAACCACACAACACACAATAGCATAGGAGACAAGACAACTTCAACCTTTACATTCAAAACTCCTAACATTAGCTAATCACAACTTCATGTAGGGGTATATGGGTAAGAGGTCATTAACCAATATAACTCATTAATGGAATCACCTAACCCTAACCCTAACATAGTCATTCACATTCTTATAACATTAGTAACACAAGCTAGATCATTATTAGAATGGAATACTAGACATAAGTTTCACATAGTGTGATCATCATAACCACACATTCATATATCATTAATTTTCCTTCAAGGCCATAATCAACACATATATTGACGGAAAATAAGTAAACACCACCACCATAAGGGGACCATACCACACTGCCATACAAGGCCAATTCAAGTAGCAATGAAATAGAAAAGTAGATAAACTAGGCAATCTTACCAATTTATAAACCTTAGATCACCATTGGTCAACACTCATCTTACATAAACAATTCAGGTATAGGTCAGTGTCTAAATGTATATTAACATAAACGAAATCATGCTTCATCTATCGGAGAATTAAGATCACATTATGTACATTGCACTATCAATCTATCGAGGATAGAAGAACATAAATCAATCTTACCAAATATCCCATCATTTGTTCATCAATGATAAATATTAATAATTCATCAATAATATAATATAGGTCAGTATCTAAAGATATCATAATGTAAATGAAATCATACTTCAATTGCCCTATAATCGCGATCATACCACGTGCTCTACATTAACAATCAATAGAATATAGAAGAACATAATTCAATAATACCAAATCTTCAAGCCTTGATACATATTGAATCCATTACACATAATTCATAATCAATTTACATGATAGGAAGTAGATATAAGCATTCAACATGCTAGAATCATAAATCAATCAACACATAATCAAGAACACAATGCCCATAACACAGGCTAATTTGAGAATTGGAGGGAACATGGGTTCAACATGCAATTGGATTGAAATTCACTTTATAATCAGTACATTAACATCAATGTATCATAAGCAATCTTGTAAAAACGTTTTGAAAAAGAATCATGGCTAGATTGGAAGATTGGAGGTTTGATCATGAACATTCTTTGAAAACATTGGAAAGGACTCCTTAGAAGAAAGGTTGACTAATGATGAAGTATCACCATACCTAATTGTTGGATAAAGCAACAAACTCTTCTTGAAGAATCCACGGGAATCCAATCTCCAAGAAGTTCTTGAGCTTAATTTCCAAATGAAGTTTCTAGAGAGGTTTTTTTTGGGAAAGAAAAGTCTAATTTTGAAATATTAATTGGGTTTGGGGTTTTGATCCTTTTAACTAACTTAGTATACCCAAAAACACTTAAATAAACCTCTTAGTAAGTTTGGTACGTAAGGTGAATTTCCCATTCACCCCTTTAATGAAATACTACGTGAAGCAGATTGGAGGCACCATCAAAAGACAACACTCGACGGGGCGTCGACTGGATGAGAGGGCATCATGCTGCTTTGTCTCTAGTAACTGCAGCTCCTATTTTGAGATATGAGTCTCACAAAGCTAAGTGTTGATATACGCCTCCCATCATTGGGGCGTAGGTGAGACTACTGGCCGTCTTTTTCAGGCATAGGCAGACACTGCCTAGGCAGCCTTTAGGTCCTCCTTGAGGGACTTTTCAGGCATAGGCAGACATTGCCTAGGCAACCTTTAGTTCCTCCTTCATAAATATATTCATTAGCATGTTAAGGACCTTAAATATAATTTTCAACCAAAACAAAGACATAAAACATGTCAAGACACACCAAGACACACATTCACGTCTCAAGTCCAACTTTCAAACGTCATCGGACGTTCTCGCATAATTGACTTTCAAATGACTTCAAGTTTAGCATGCATACTGTAAAACACTTAATTAACATATTTTAATCATTTCGAGACACATGTTATTCTCTAAGAATCTTAATTCATTTTAAGGGTCCTTACATTAACTTATGTCCCGTCAAAAGCAAGCGTAGGTAGCCATTGCCTACACTGCCTCATGTGGCAGCCTTGGGTAAAAATGGAAGGGTCCTCTTAAAGGACCCTTAGGGTGGTCCTTGGGGAGTCGTACCCATACATTTCGATCCTAAACCTATTCTAATACTAGTTTGACATCCTGCCACTAATTTTCGTCAACTTCTGACTCTTAAAACCTTGTAAAATAGGCTAAGGCACACTAGCACCTCTTTCACTAGTCTCAGGACGTCATGGATGTTCCTTGACGTTTTGACTCTAAAATTCCCTAAATGAATTATATAAATTATTTTGACCTTAAAATAATGTTACAAACCTTAAACACTCATGTGAGGCTCTAGATAGGTTTTGGACTTTCGGAGTGTTACAACGTTTTCAATAAAGCTTCAAGAATCCTTATATGGATTGAAATAATTAAGGAAAAAATGGTACAAAAAGAATGACCCTAATTTTCCTTATGTTTTTATAAAAAGGTAAGGATCTGAATTTGTTATAATAGTTGTGAATTTTGATGACTTGAATATAAATAACACTCTGAAAGACATTTCAAAAGCTATTGAACATTTGAGAAGAGAATCTAAAACGAAAAGATCCTAAAAAGACAAAAAAAATTTTGACCTACAAATTGAGAATTTGAGGAATGAAATTTTTGTCCATCAATCAACATACACAAAAAGCTTTAATGTGATTTATATGGATAAATTACATTCATTGAGTACCCCAATGATTTTGAGATTGTTTGACTTAATTAAAGATTCACTTTGATCGGAAAAAAAAAAGATGAAGAATTTCTCGGTGATGAAACTTTATATCCTAGTGCAATCAGGGCGCTAATGCATCTTGCTAACAATAGTCAACCCGATATAAATTTACTGGCAAGATTGAGTTCCTTAAAAAAAAAGGACATTGAAATGGTGTTAGACACATATTTGAGTATCTTCGAAGGACTATCGACATGTGTTTATTATATTCCGAAGAATTCAAGTCAGAACTGATTAGTTATACAGATACAAAATATTTATCTGATCTGCATAAAGCTCGGTCTCAAACACGTTATTTGTTTACATATTGAGATACATTAATATCGTCTCGGTCAATGAAGAATACAATTGTAGCCCCCATGCAGAAATAATAACCCTCCATGAAGCAAGTTGAGAGTGCACCTGATTGAGATTAACGAGATACCATCAGGAAATGTATGGTTTTTCTTTGAAAATAAATATTGTCGCGCCCAAAACAAGTCATGATTGGGCGAACCAAGAAATCTAAACTCCAACATATATCAATAATTCAAATATGAATACCAATACAATGAATAAGCTCAAAACTTATTCCATGTTCGAAATTTAAGGATATCATGACATGAATGAAAGAATCGAGCATGAGCTTGAATTAATAGCTCACCCTAAAATCGGATGTGGTAGAGATAGGCTAGAGTTGAGGGAAAGTCAAAGTCGTAGGTACACTTGCTGCATTCCACAAAATAAAAAGAAGAAAATAGAAGTAGGGGTCATTATCAGGAAGATGTACTGAGCATGTATCATAGGCCAACCCAAAGTTATACATTGAATAATAGTATAAAATTAACTATGATACTTGACTGGTGACAAGAAACAAACAACATGAACCAGTGACAACAACAACACAATCAATCATAATATTAAGCACACATTTGAGGACTCATGCGTCCACATTATACTCATTTCAAAAGTGGGTTCTTTGAGATTTAGTGCATTAAGTTAATTCAAGTTTCGTTCCCTTTAGTGTTATCAAATAAGAATGTTATACTCCGATACAATTGTACCGTGTCGAAACATGACGTCCCGATCAAATAATACCATGTCGGAACGTGACGCTCCAATGCAATAATACTGTGTTGAAATATGACACTCCGATCCAATTACTCCTTAACTTATTCCATCAAGTCTTCTTATTCAGGACATCACTTTGATAGAGAAGGTTCAAGATTATAAATTCCACGTTCTCAGGATTTTAAAGCAATCACAAACAACACAACCAAGCTATAAAACCACACAATCAAGTCGATAGGAAAATTCACAATATCACTCAATATATATCAATCACCATTAAGAATCTATCTATCAAATAGAAATAACCATAACCTACTTCTACCGAAGAGAAGAAGTCAACTAACTACTACCCAAATGATTTTTCATTACTCAATACTTCCGTACCATTCTAATCTATCAAATGTATATGCATAATTTGTAAGTTAACAATCCTATAAATACTCATGTTATTATATGTCTAGACTAGAACCAAAAACTCTCCTAATTCTATAATCAATTTCCTAAAGTTCAAACCTAAGGGTAAATCTAAATTCCTCCTTTAGCATAAATTTCATTTACTACACCTTATAATATACTACACCTATAATTAATTATCTATATCAATACATCAAATTTAAGTTTATAATGTGGTAAAGCTACCACTATCATGATACCGGTGGAAGCCAACACATGAACCTACCAAATAAACTAACCAAGGAAAACCAATATCACACAAAAACCCATGATATCCACTCCAAACATGATCATAACATGAATTACAATTCCATTTTGTAAAACTTTCACAGTCAATCCACTTTTTGCTCAATAAACAACAATTTACCACTTATTGTTTTGATACTTTAAATTACTTTAATCATTACACATTCCCCCCTTAACCAATGAACTTTAATGTTTGTCCCCACGTTTCAACTGTAATAATACATGTACCCACCTGTAATTCCTATCTAATAAATTACAATAAAATGCATTCTCGCCTAAACAAACAATCAACATACAACAAGTTGTGAAATTGTTGAAGGTTACCTGATGCACAATCTTTATCGCTTTTGTTTTTGTTTCACGCCTCTTATATTCCTTCTCCCCTACCATTCTTTTCTTTTCTGCTTTAGATTATTTACTACCCTAATTATTAAACAGTAATTATAAAAATAGTAAAACTTGTACACCTTAATTCTAATGTTATTTTTCTTAACCACCAACTAAATAACTATTGAAAACTACCCACTAATTCCACAATTATAATTAAGAATAGTCTAAAATATCCATTGGAATCTATCGGAAAGTTTGTTATGACACAAAGAGCACTAGTACTCAAAAGGATCAAAAGGGTCGTTAAATTAGATACCAATTTACCCATCGTTCATCCTCGAATGCTAAAAAGAAGGCAAGGGTAAGAAAGAGTACATGAATCTGTAAAAAGATGTGGATATCTTTCTTGCATATCAACCTCAGTCTCCCAAGTGGACTTTTCAACTGACCGATTCTTCTACTGAACCTTGATAGATGCAATCTCCTTTGAGCTCAACTTGCGGACCTCGCTACCTATAATAGCTACAGGCTCCTCTTCCTAAAAAAGATTCTCATCAAGCAGTACTGAATCCCAACGAATAATGTATCTTCCATCACCAAAGTATTTTTTCATCATAGACACAAGAAATACCGGGTGCACTCCTGAAAACCCTTGAGGCAAGACCAATTCGTAGGCCACTTCCCCCACATGCTTAAGAACTTCAAATATTCAAATATAACTTAAACTAAGCTCACCTTTCTTGTTAAACTGCATCACAACCTTCGTGGGTGAAACCTTCAACAAGACTTTCTCACCCTCCATAAACTCCAAGTACCTAACCTTCCGATCTACATACTCCTTCTGCCTGCTTGGATCTGCTAAAAGCTTCTCTTGAATGAATTTAACCTTCTTTACCAATTCCCTCAAAAGGTCGGTACCCCAAGGTCTCACCTCAAATTCATCAAACCAACCAATGGGAGACCTACATATCCTCCCATACAATGCCTCAAGTGGGTCCATGTCAATACTCGAGTGATAGCTATTGTTGTACGAAAACTCTGTCAAGGATAAGAATTGATCCCAATGATCACCAAAATCTATCACGCCTACATGAATCATATCCTACAACACCTGAATCGTTCACTCAGACTTACCATCGGTCTGATGGTGAAATGTGGTAATAATATCCAATCTACTACCTAATTCAGCATGCACGGTCCTCAAAAGTTAGAAGTAAATTGTGTACCTCTATCTGATGTGATGGAAATTGGAATTCCATGCAATCAAACAATTTCACGGATATAGAGTTTGGCTAACTTATCTGTATTGTAAGTCATCTTGACCGGGACAAAATGAACAAACTTAGTTAACCTGACAAAAATTACGCAAATAGAATCAAACATACCTAATGTATTTGGAAGACGAACCACCAAATCTATTGCAATTCTTTCCCACTTCAATTCAGGAATGGACATTCTCTAAAGAGTCCCTCCAGGCCTCTGGTTTTCATGCTTCACGTGCTGACAATTCTTACATTGGGCAACAAAATAAACAATGTTACACTTCATTCTTCTCCATCAATAATGGTGTCTCAGATCACGATACATCTACCAGGATGTATAGAATACCTCAAACTACGAGTCTCTGCAAGAATAATATGAGTCAAATCATTAACACGAGACACATATACCCTTCCCTTTATTCTCAAGACGCCTTCCTCATCAATCACAACCTCTTTAACCTCTCCTCGCAATACTATATCTCGAATTCAGTTCAGCTCCTCATCAACAAACTGATTTTCCTTAATCTTGTCAAGAAAATAATATATTGCCTCCACACAAGCCAAAAATCCTCCTTTCTCAAGTACTTCCAGGCTCATAAAGTCATTAGCGAGAGTCTGCACCTCTCTGGCAAATAGGCATCTAGAAACCTGTAAGTGGGCTAAACTACACATGCTCCCTTCTTTTATACTTAGGGCATCTACAACAACATTAGCTTTTCCTGGGTGATATAAAATAGTTATATCATAGTCTTTCAATAAATCCATCCACCTCCTCTGCCTCAACGTTAAATCTTTCTAAGTAAATACATATTGGAAACTGTGATGATCTGTATACACTTCAAACTTGAACCCATATAGATAATGTCTCCACTACTTTAATGCAAATATAACTGCATCCAACTCCAAATCATGGGTTGTACTGTTGTGTTCATGCTTTTTCAATTGCCTTGAATCTTAAGCAATTACATTCCTCTCTTGCATTAGCACTACAACCAAACAAGAATAAGATGCGTCCGAATAAACAATAAATTTCTTACCTTCCACTTGCAAGGAAAGAATCAGTGCAGTAGTCAACAAGGTCTTGAGTTTCAGGAAGCTTTTTTCACACTCATGAAACCATATAAATGGTACATTCTTCTTAGTCAAATTGGTCAGCTGGGAAGCAATAGAAGAGAATCGCTTGACGAATTGCTGGTAGTAGCTAGCTAAACCAACAAACTTCCTTACCTCTGAAACGTTAGTAGGACTTACCCAACTCTTTACTGCTTCAATCTTAGAGGGATCCACCAGTAGTCCATCCTTAGAAACCATGTTCCCTAAGAATGACATTGAATCGATCCAAAACTCACACTTGGAGAGTTTGGAATAAAGCCTTTTCTCCCTTAACAACCCCAATATAATTCTGAAATTCTCCTCATGTTCTTTCCTGCTCTTTGATTATATATGTATATCATCAATATGAACAATAACAAAGAGGTTGAGATATTGATTAAAAATCCCAATAATTAGGTTCATGAAAGTAGCAGGGAATTCGTAAGCCCAAAAGACATTACTAAGAATTCATAATGTCCATACCTAGTTCAAAAATCAGTCTTTGGCAATCTGTTGCCTGCATTTTCCATTGATGATACTTGGACCTCAAATCAATTTTAGATAAGACACAGTCACATTGTGACTGATTGAAAAAATCATTAATAGGAGGAATATGATACTTGTTTTTAATAGTTACCTCATTAATAGCCTGTAGTCTATGCACATCCGAAAATTGCCATCAATCTTCTTAACAAATAAAAATGGAGAACCCCAAGGAGATGCATTAGGTCTAATAAAACCCTTACCTAAAAACTCCTTAAGTTAGGCCTTTAACTCCCTTAACTCATATGGGGAAATCCTATAAAGTGAAATGGAAATAGGGTGAGTCTCCTTGTCCAGGTCAATACCAAAATCAATATCTCTATTTGGTATCGTACTAGGAAAGACTGGATGAAAAACATCAACAAACTCATGGACTACCGAAATTGACTCGATTGAAGGCACTTTGGAAGTATCATCCCTGAGATGTGCCAAGAAATCTAAACAACCCTTACTCCCCAATCTCTTAATTCAAATAAAAGAGATGATACGAACTAGGTTGGAAATATAGTCACCCTCCCACAATAATGAATCTGTCCAAAGCTTGTCCAAGGTCACAATCTTAGCATTACAATCTAAGATAGAAAAAATTGGAGAAAGCCAAGTCATATCGAAAATTACAAAAAATTCAACTAAACTCAAAATAATCAAATCAACATAAGTGTTTTTGCCCACAAAATTCACAAGGCAAGACCTATACACCTTCTCAACTATTAGAAACTCGCCAACAGGAGCAGATACACTAATAGGCATGTCAAGAAATTCACAATGCAAATCAAGACCACTAGAGAATGAGGAAGCTATATACGAAAATGTGGATCTAGGATAAAACAACACAGAAGCCATGAAATCACATATCAGAAGAGTACATGTGATAACAACATCAGATGTCTTTGCCTCTGACACCCAAGAGATTCTTAATAATAAGCCCTATCATCTGTTCGTCCATTGCCCCTACCGGGCTTTCTCTAGTAGTTCGAACCTTCCTGCCATCCTGGCTGAACTGGTTACACCGTTACCTTGAATACCACGTCCTCCAGAATGACGACCTCTACCTCTAACTGCTGGGGATTTGTAACTCGTATCATACCAAGCATGACTCTGCTTTGGACACTGTTTCATGATATGTACAGCCTCCCCACATCCACAACAAGTCCTGGAGTCGAGTATAAGTGTTTGTGAATGCGAAGAATATTGGATATAACCTTTAAACACAGAAAAAGTTGATTGGTCTGCGACGAACCCTCAACTGAAGCTTGCAATAAAGACTAAATAGGATGAGGCAGATAACCCCCTAAAATTTTCCCTCTGGAGTAAGAATCACTAAACATACCTCCCTTACAAATTTTTTTAAATGTTGACACCTTGGTGAAATCATACGGCTTCACCCACTCTACCTTAATCACAAAATCAACCACTTCCTGAAATGATTTTGTAGAAGTCACTACCTGTAAAGTTGGAATCTGAAAATTTGACCTCAGCCCCTTCATAAAGAGGCGAATATAATCTTGCGGGCTGAAGCAAAGCTGAGTGGTATACCTTGATAATGCACGAAATTTAGCCTCATAAGATGCAACTTATATCCTTCTTTGCTCTAGGTTCATTAACTCATCTCTCCTCTTGTCCCATAAATTCCGTGGTATATACTTCTTTATGAATAAGCTAGAAGATGACGCCCAAGTCAGAGGTGGTGCCTTTGGTGATCAACACTCAACATAAGACCGCCACTATATTTTGGCATCCCCTTGAAACTGGTAGGTCACACACTCAACACTGAATCGCTCCACTATGTCCATCTTATATAGCAGCTCATGACAATCAACAAGGAAATCATAAGCATCATTCGATTTTCCACCCTTGAAGATCGGAAGTTTCAACTTTAAGAACATAATGAAGAGGTTATATTGGTCACCTGTCATTATAGACCTTGTAGTCAATCGAGGAAACATGCATATTTCTAAGGATACGTTTATGCAGGGAGCTACAACAACTGCATGTTGTACTCCCTAAACCTGAGCTGATGGTGGAGAAAACACTTAGGGTGTCTGGCCCTGATAAGATAACCCGTTGAGATAAGTGAGAACCTGATTAATCATCTCTGGAGTAGGCTGGGCTGGTACTTCATGTTCATGAATTTTCTCATCTTCCCCTTCATCACTCTCTCCAACTACCTCATCATTCGGTGGAGCAATCACCACTCTATACCTAGTTTGACTAGGTGCTTGTCCTTTATCTCTAGTGGGTCTTCTCCCACGACCTCTACCACGGCCTCTTGCCACTTCTCCCCTGGATCTGTAGCCCCAATGGTTGGCTCAAAACCACCGTGTCTTGCCAGTGTTGGTGTTGGCACATTTGTTTCTCTACTTCTTTCCATCTGCCAAATAAGTTAAGAAGGTCAAATACACATTTGTATCATCTAGATGCCAACTGTGTTAAAGTAAGACCACGAGAGAGAAACATATGAGTTTTCCTAAAGTCATATAGCCTCTATAAGAAAATTAAATGCGTCCCTGTACCGTTCCACAAGACTCTACAAGACAGGTCATGTGATGAGATCACCTAACCTAAAGCTCTGATACCAAGTTTGTCACCATTTATGAAGTTATATAAGGGAGGTAAATTTAGTGTTTCTTACTCCAGAGGGCATAGTTCACGGGGTTATCTGCCTCGTCATATTTTGTCATCATTGCAGGCTTAAACTGAGGGTCCATTGTAGACCAGTTAACCTTTTCCTATCTTTGGAGGTTATCTTCAATATTTTATGCCTTCATAGAGACCTATACTGGACTCCAATACTTGTTATGGGGAAGCCGGACATATTATGAAATATTTTTTAAAGCAAAGTCAAGACTGTATAATCAAAGTTACAGACCCCCAAAAGTTAGAGGTAGAGGTGGTCATGGTAGAGGTTGTTATTCTGGAGGACGTGGTGGTCAAGGTAATTGTACTCACCAGTTCATCCGAGGTGGTGGGAAGGTTGGAACTACTGGAATGCATCCTAATAGGGGGACATACGGTTGTAGGGCCCATTGTTATGCTTTCACTAGGAGGTCAAGAGGCAGATACAACTGATGGTGTTATCACATGTACTCTTCTGGTTTGTGATTGCATGGCTTCTGTATTTTTTGATCCTGGATCCACATTTTTACATGTATCTTCCTCATTCGATATTGGTCTTAATTTGCATTGTTAAGTGCTTGACATGCCTATTTGTGTATCTACTCCTGTTGGCGAGTCTATAATAGTTGAGAAGGTGTATGGGTCTTGCCTTGTGACTTTTGTGGGCAGCAACACTTATGTAAATTTGATTAATTTGGAGATGGTTTATTTTAATGTAATTCTGGGTTTGACTTGGCTTTCTCCAAATTTTTCTATCTTAGATTGTAATGCTAAGATTGTGACTTTGGCCAAGCCTGGGACAGATCCATTATAGTAGGAGGGTGACTATATTTTAATCCAGTCCATATTATCTCTTTTCTTTGTTCTAAGAGGTTGGTGAGTAAGGGTTGTTTATCTTTCTTGGCACATCTCATGGATGATACTTCCAAAGTGCCTTCAATCGAGTCTGTTTTGGTAGTCTGTGAGTTTTTGGATGTTTTTCCTACAGCCTTCCTGGTATGCCACTAGATAGAGATATTGATTTTTGTATTGACCTGGAGACGGGGACTCACCCTATTTCCATTTCACCTTATAGGATGGCCCCAACAGAGTTAAGGGAGGTAAAGTCCCAACTTTAGGAGTTGTTGGGTAAAGGTTTTATTAGACCGATTGCATCTCCTTAGGGTGCTTATATTTTATTTGTGGATAAGAAGGATGGACGTTTTCGGATGTGCATAGTCTACAGGCAACTGAATAAGGTAATTATTAAGAACAAGTATCCCATTCCCCACGTTGATGATTTATTCGATCAGTTTCAAGGTCTTGTGTCTTCTCTAAAAAAATTTTGAGGTCCGATTATCATCAATTGAAATTGCGGGCAACAGACGTTCTTTTTGAACAAGGTATGGACATTATGAATTCTTAGTAATGCCTTTTGTAAATATGTTTGTTTCTTTTATGATATTTCTTGAATCATTAAACAATTCCCTTTTAACCAATCAACTTTAATGTCTATTCCTACATTTCAATTGAAATATTATATGTACCCACCTGTAATTCCTATCTAATAAAATTACAATAAAATGCATTCGCGCCTAAACAAACAATCAGCATACAACTTGTTGTGGAATTGTTGAAATTTACCTGATGCACACCCATGATCACTTTTGTTTTCGTTTCACGCCTCTTCTCTTCGTTCTCCTCTTCCCTTCTTTTCTTTTCTTTTCTTCTACATATTATTTACTACCCTAATTATTATAATTATAAAAATAGTAAAAGTGTTCCACCTTAATTCTAATGTTATTTTTCCTTACCACCAACCAAAATAACTATTAAAAAATACCCGACTAATTTCATATTTATAATTACAAATAGTCCAAAATATCCACTTAGGATCTATTAGAAAGTTCTTTATAACATGAAAGTCTTTAGTAATAAAAAATGATCAAAAGGGTCGTTATAAATATACCAACCATTATGTACGAAGATAATCAACTGCAAATGAAAGTACCACAAGATGATTATTGTTGTGATCAATTTGAATGAGCAATCTACTTGCAACAACGAGTTCATGACAAATATAATGATATTTGAGAATGTACTCAAAGCCTCGTCATATCCATGAAATCAAAAAATAATGTATCAAAATGAGTTTAGCAATGCAACATCATCGAGAATGCAATTTGATCACAAAAACACAGTCAATATCAATATTTGAGAAGCTTGTATATAAGATTGGATGATATCTTCGCAAAAAATTAGCTAATATATTAATCAGGGGGAGTATAATACCATTGAATTCTTTTTCCGTTGACCAAAATTTTGTCCCACTAGGTTTTCCTGGCATGGTTTTTAATGAGGCAACAAATAATGCATATGAAAAGATATGTGCACTCTTTTTTCTTCGCTAGATTTTTTCCCATGGTGTTTTTCCTACTAAGGTTTTAACAAGGCACATTATTTATAGATTTCCAAAAGGAGTATTATAAATCCATTAAATAGTGGATTGTCTATACAATTTCTTTCTGAACCTATCCTTATAATGGATGTGTATTCCCTAGGTAATATGAATCTCTTTTTGGATAACAATGTATCTAGTAATTTAGCATCTATAAATAGAGATATCATTTACCATTGTAAGACACACTTGCATAGAAGAAAATTCTTCTTCATCATCTACTTATCTTGTTTTCTTCTATTTATGTTATATCATTATGAGCTTATATTTTATAACATTATGCAGCTAAGGAAATTGCAACTCAATAAATAATCTTACAATTAAGAAAGGTTTGTTTAAGCAACTACTTATTATGACAACAATGATTCTTTTATTTGTGCGAAAAGATACAATTTTATCGTTATTTACGAGATAAAGTAAATGTATGTTTCACACAATAAGTTGAAAGTTCTCTAATTTGAATGACAGAGCTACAATAGAAACAATATAAAAGGTTTACGCCATCAATATCCATTGCACCTGAGATATACTAGAGTGGTACCAATTATATTTTTTTTAAAAATACTTCATACGCATTTAACTGACAAAAAAAGAAAATTAATGATAGGTGAACATCAGTAATTAAGAAGTCTAGAATATTGACAAAGTGTTCTCAATTCAAAAAAACCTAGGGGAAAAACTAAGAGAAGATGAGTAAAATTTCATTATTACATGTTAATTAGAATCATATTAAATTATAGAACAAAAATAAGTGGTAACTAATACCATGATATGCTTTGTTCTCTCTTTAAAGGCAATAACATAATTTTTTTTACTGGATTCAATTTTTTTTATTGGTTCTTAGCTATCAGTATTTTAATTATTATCCTTTAGAGTATAAAACTTACATCAATTAAAATTTAGGAGGACTGATGTTTTTAATGACAAGATAAATTAACAACTTAATATGATTATCTCGAGTATTTAGAAAAAGTGAAACATTTATCTAGTAAATTAATACAAAATTTATTTAGCAGCTGGTCACGATTCAAAATCTCAAATTACGATGACACCTACTAAGATACCATCAAGAGGTAAGAAAAACCCATAGCCCAGGACTAGAAAACAGGCTATCTCAGATAAAAGAAACACATTGAAAGTAAGGAACAAATACCAATATAAAAGTACGACATAGACTAAAAAGTTCATCAAATATCCAAAGACATGGTATCAGTAGGTTGTTGAGCTACTATTTGAATTCAAAATAAAGACAAGTTCAAAAAAAACATAAGAAAAAGAAAAATTTTGCACGAAAGAAGCTCACCCCAAATCTTTGATCCACCACTGTTTCTATGTATTAAACCTCAAAATGAACTAGGATAATCTAGAGCCTCACATGTATTTTAGAGTTAATAAAATGTTAATAAGGGGAGTCACATCTTGTAATAGTTGGTGTGAACAGGTTTGAGGTCAAACGTCAAGGGGTGACCAAGACGTCCGAAAACTAGTCTTTTGTGTGCTAGTATGAAGATGGTCT
This sequence comes from Solanum peruvianum, assembly GCA_027705065.1. Taxonomy (NCBI): domain Eukaryota; kingdom Viridiplantae; phylum Streptophyta; class Magnoliopsida; order Solanales; family Solanaceae; genus Solanum; species Solanum peruvianum. The sequence goes on from JAKWJD010001756.1 coordinate 13,311,817, forward strand.
AATTTAGGGTTGAAACGTCCGGTCACGAATCCTCAAGTACCACCCTAAGGTCCTTGAGGAGGACCCAAGCATTATCCAAAATCTACCAAGGCAACCTTGAACTACGATGCAAACAACGCCCAATAGACCAATCGATGCCCTATTGAAAGGGGGTGTGGATCGACAGTTAGCTGTGGGAGATTAGCCCCAGATGAAAGAGCCTTTGACAAAGATGACTGAGCGCCAAGACGAGCCGCCGTTTAGTTGACGCTCCGTCATTGGTGTCTGTCGATGGTACCTATAATTTACTGTAAGACACAACCAATTGAAGGGTGAATTAGGAAATTCACCCCACATTCAAATTAGAGGGTGGAAAGTTATTTTACCTATTTTGGGGTATTTTAAATTAGTTAAAACCATGTAACCCCAAGTTAGAATTCATTCTTCAAATCAGACCTTTCTCTCTCAAATAAAACTCTCTCTAGAACTCCATTGGAGACAAGGCTCAATATCAATCTAGGGAATGGATTTCAAGAGCTTTATACTCCAAATTTCGTGGGTTTTTCTTGTATTAACATATGGTAACCCTTGATCCTGGGATAACCTTTAATCTAAGGAGTTCTATCAAAGATTTTCCAACATGATTCTAAGATCAAATTTCCCAATTTCCAATCTAAACATTGATTCATTGTCAAATGATTTTCGAATTCATACGAATGATTAATTGATGTTTAAAAAATGTTTTAAGGTGATTTCAATTTAATTCCTTAAATATCCCATGATCTCCCTAATCTCTGAATTAAGCCTACAAAGTGGGTTTTATGATCTTGATTAGATGTTAATTGAATTGTGATTAGATTGTAATGTACTGTTGAATGCAATTGCTATTTATATCAATTGATTATGAATTGTTGAGGATTTATCTATGATGATCATGTATTGGAGAATTGTTAAGTGAGTTAACTTGACTATAGTATTTGAATTGTGTATGGTTTGGTCCATTTATGGTGGCAGTGTGCAATTCTTGTCTATCTATACATGTTCTGATCATGGCCATGAGGACAATAGATGTGAAGTGAACTTTTATTATGATTATCATTACTATGAAGGTTATGTGTGTAGTCCTTAATTCTAGTATCACGATATAGGTGTATTGATAATGTGAAGTATAATGTGAATGATGATGTTAGGGCAAGGTATTGTCTACATGCTTGATTATGATGAATAATATTGTAGAATAACCCCTACCTATGTAATCCTATATGAATGTGCCCTATATAAATGTGTGATCCTTTACATGTTAGGAGTTGTCTATTCAATGTTGAATGTGTTCTTATCTGCTATGATGGATTATGGGTGTGTGGTCTATAGTCCCTAATGTAATATATATGAGTTGGTCATGACTAAAGGAATATTGTAAATGTGTTTTCATCTTTGAAGGGTGGTTTCCTCAATATCATATCGTTGCTATTATGTGATCATGTTGTCCAATGTACTCACACATCTCATGCATAACTATGAGTATAATATGCTGATGCTGTCAATTAAAAGGATAATTCTCATATGTACCTTTATATCTTTTTATGCATGTAAAATATATAACTAATGGGTATGATCATGTGTTTCCTAAAGGTGTTTATGTGAAAGGTTTTCGCATGCATATACACATACACACACATGAAAGAATGAATGAAGGATGTTAATGATAATCTAGTGAATGAGAGTCTCTTGGATAGTTTCCTTATTGTACTCTAAACTTGACTGTGTTATGATTATGTGAAAGGACATTCTCACATGTTGTTGGTTTTGATGAAACAACATTTTCGTCATATAACCTATGAGCTATGTACATGTTATATAAGGGTTTAATATCCTAAGGACTATCATATGAACAAATGTTTAATAATGACTTAAAGGCTCTCTAAAAGGGGAATTTAGCTTAGCACTGAGTGAACTTTACAATGAGAAGGGTCTCTTCACGATAAACAATCCCCTAATGTTCTCATGACGGTTAAACTACAATGCGATTAGCATAGAGAGGTTTCTAGTAAAAGCCTCTTAGTTTATTAACTATGTGCCCCCATAGGAACCTAACAAGTGGATTCACCTAGAAGCTATGCTGATGTTTTACCTTGGCAATTAGGATGCCCTCCTTTTTTGTGTGAGGGGTTGAGACCGGATTCTATGTTTAGATCACCTGGTCTAATTTTGGTTAAGGCAAACTTTCCCTAATGTAAAATGAACATGGAAGTAAGAAGATGAACACTAACTAGGACTACCTAAGGAATGTTGTTTAGTGTGGGTAAGGGAATGGAAATTTACTTATACATTGCACAAGTAGCTATTGAAGGGGATTCTAGGGAGAGTTATATATATATATATATATATATATATATATATATATATATATATATATATATATATATATATGTCTGTATTATTCATGACATTATGGTGTATACATTATTTTTACTCTCTTTTTCCCATTTTATGTGACACGTTTCATTTTTCGAGAGTCAAACAATTTTAATTTGACGGGACATTTACTTGAGGAATCATCAAATTTTTTGAAATTAAATTTATATATTTGTAAACTAAGTAAAAATTACTATAAGTCACAATAAATGATAATTCAAAATTTTAAACGGATCTATGAAAACTTACGGTCAAAGATAGAGTTGTGTGAATCTCGAAATGCAAAAAGTGCCATATAATATGGGATGGAGGGAGTATAATGATACACATGGTATAGGTGTTAATGGTTCAACATGATGAAGGTCTGACTTAGTAAGCATGTTATTGTCTATACTTGTCATGATAATGTATGAAATAAAGTGCAATGCTTGTGATTTCCTTGTTGGTTTACTTGGTATGAGTGAGGTTATGGAATTTTACTTATACATTTCACTAGTAGACTTAGATTGAGGTTATGAGTAAGGTATTATGATGTATTTATGAATGAACTCTAAATATGCAATGTCGACTACTGTGTCATTATGGTGATATTGGTAGTACTTCCTTGCATGTTGTCTTGAGATGTGAATAAAGACTAAATGGATTATGACTAAGATGTGATAATTGAATGAGTTCTTATATGAGGTCTATGAAGTATTTATCTCTTAAGTCTAAGGTTAAATGCATGTGTTGTATTTTATTGAATGTGATGTGCCTATGTTTAGGGTGATTTCATGGGAAAACTTTGAATGAATAGTAGTATAGGATGCTACTTGACACATTGAAATAGTTTGCCTTGGGGTTTTCTTAGGTGATGGTTTGTATGTGAAGGTTTTGATTCATGATATGCTAAGTACTTATGAATGCATGTTCTTGAATTGATGAAGGTTGTAGAATGTTTACCTTGGTGAGCTTAAGGTGATGCTTTTGTACGAATGGTGGAATAAGCACTATTCATGCATTGAACGAAGTATTACTTAAGGGTTTCATTAGATAAAGGAGTTAAGGTAAAAAAGAAATGTGTATTCGAGATATTGAATGTGTCTTAAATGTGATAAAAGGTTTTTTGTGTGTTGTTGTGGTATCCTTGTCTCATATGATGTAATTGAGCTATGTTGTGTTTATTGTATCAAATGGTTATGAAGTTTTACTAAAATATATGATGCATGGTTTCTAGCTAAATGTCCTCTTCAAATAATTTTTTTGCATTGTTATCGTACTTAGTGCATTTCTTGTACTAATATCGTTCTTCTTCATCTTTTTACACAGTGTAGGTGGTGATGGCTAAAGGATCTTGTCTAGATTAAAGTGATTGGATTCCTATTCCCGAGTTTAAGTATATCCTTAGTGATTCAAGAGCTTTCATGTCAAGAGTTTGAATTAAGTTCATGTAATTGTTTAGAATATTCTATTCTATTGGAGTAGTGTCTAGGATGGTAGGATGAGACTTTGTGTCTTAACTATGTACTTACGGTTTTTTAGATGAAGTGTTGTTTTAACCTTGTGTAATGCTATGAAAAAGTTTTAAATGTTCCTCTAATTTATGAAAATTCAATTAAAATTGTCTAAGGGCTTGTATACGACCTCTGAGAGGTCAAGTATGTCGTATTACATCTAGGGGGTATGCTCCGGTCGTGATAAACTTCATATCAAAGCATGAGGTTATAAAAAGTGGTTTTAAGGTGTAAAGTCTCATAATGTCATGTCTTGTAGATTCTTTTTCACCGGTGTGAGTCGCGACACATCTATGATTGAGAGGCTATAGGACGGTAGAAGTTTTAATTTCTTCATTACTCTCGTTTCATGCCATAGAGCTTAAATCTTCACGATCTCTCTTTTATTTTCCCTCTTCGGTGGTCTTGTAGATGTGATTTATTAAAAGGGTGAGATCTTAAGGCTTGAGGGAGAAATGTAAGATTTGATGCTTATTATGGTTTTGTGACTAGATAGCTATATGTGAAGGTGGACTTGGATGATTTTTATGTGATGCCAATTATGGCTATATGTGACCTATAAGATTTGAGTCATTATATTGAGAAGTTGTGGTGTGATGTAGTTCTAGCATGGTAAGAGTTGTTATGGCTAAATTAAATCCTTTTTGGGATGATAGGTTACTTTATGGTTAGGTAAAATGATAGTAGAAAGTTATGGTTTAGACTTGAGAAGTTACGAAATAACGTGATTTGTATGGTGAGAGATGAAAGTTTCCTTTTTATATGAGCAATGCTTCATAGCTATTCTTGTATGGATTACATTTGTTGTATAAGATTACTCCTATAGAGGGAAGATAGTCTGGTTACCTTGTAAGGTAATTGAGAGGTATGCTCGTAAATGGGAGAATCCATGTCACTAGTTGATTAGTTCCCATATGAACCTATCCGTAGATTGGAAAAGGGGAAGAAGGGGTTATATTCCAAATAAATATTGGGATTATGTTTGAGTTTAAGGTTGACTTGGAGGGTAGTATGTACTTCTTAATTCATGGGGAGAAGAAGAGAATTTATGTTGACCAACTTTAAAGAGGCTATTTGTATTTTAAGATTGATCCAATGGTCATATCTGAAGAGAGTTCTTAGATGATACCAAGGCATGGTTGGTTGGAAGGTTCTACCAAAAATGATGATGTGGGTTGAAATGGTCTAGAACCCTTGGCATTTGTGGAATATCTAAGGCCTCATGTATTTTGATATTGTGACCCAACATAATTTTTATGAGTTTATTTAAGTGATGGACTTGGAGGAATAGTGGTGCTTGAGTGGTACCTATTGATGATTGAATTGGTAAGCTTCTTTTTATGAGGGTAGGAGAAAAATCCTCAATGGTGTAAAATCGTATATGTGAGGAGTATGGAGGTTTAGTGTTGACTTTCTTCAACCTTGATGTTTAACAACATGATGTGATGAAGAGTTGATTAAGCTCATCCCAAGTGGGGGATTATGTGCCTAGATAGTAAGTTTTTGAATGCCTTTAATGTTCCTATATTGAGTTTCCTTGAACTTCTTTGTGTTATGAATCACTTGGAGTGATGGATATGAAGTGGAGTGACTTAGATACTCATTTTTGGATAATTTGAAATCCTCACCTAATGAAGTGATAGTGAAGATTTGGTGAGAAATGGTTCCTCCTTTAGAGTCGAATGAGGTTATGTTATGAAGGGTGTGCATAAACTTAACCCTAAGTGGGGGCTGATGAGTTGAGTAGTAAGGTTGTAGATATCCTTGTCTTTTCCTTCTATTCTTACTAAAGGTAAAACCAAAGCGTTCCTAGTAGCTTGTCCATGTTTTGGAGTCTTATGCATGTCCTAGATGACACAATACTATGCATAATTTGAAGGATCATTACTGCATAAAAAGGGATTTCTGATAAAGTGCATGTTTCTCATGTTGTTGTATATCTTAAATATGGTAAATGTGCATTTGACTTCGTTCAATGGTTTGATGAACATGCTTGCTTTCACATTTAATGTGAGGGTATTTGGCCCACAATGACATGTTGAATTTTCTTCAAATGAGAGAAGATAAGTCTCTTTAAGGATATGTGATTTTCTATTGTTGGGAAGTGTTAAGATAGTCTCACCCTTGAGAAATGATGTATGTATCTCGCTAATATTATTAATGTGTGCCTACGAATTGTAGTGATTTCCCTAAATGTTGCATGTTCATGAAAACTAGTGCAATGCAAGAAATTGAAATTTGTGAAATAACTTCCTAATGTTGTGATGTGTTTATGTGACCAACCCTTTTGACTTCATGAGGAAGGGGGTATGAGCAGACTATTGTTAGAAGTTTAGAATTTATCCTTAAAATGAATTGACCTTTGTGAAATGCTTGAATATGATCTTTATGATGAAATGTGAGTATGTTATGACTAGAGAAGGTATTACCTCCTTGATCATGATTTAACATGGTAATGTCATGTACGTCCTTGATTGTATTACGCCAAAATGATAAAGATTTTGTTGATCTGCATTGCTCATCATCTATGTACATTTAGTATGAGTTACTTATTTCCTCATGAGTTATAATATTGAACATGCGTATGTGTGGTTTAAAGGTTATTGCATATTGAGATTTTTGATGAAATGAAAAGTAAGGCCATGTCATGATTAAGAGAAAAAAGTTCCTCTTATGAACATGAGAATTGTCTATGTGTTTGATGGATTAGGAGTGAGTGAATGCATTTTCTGCTTACTTATGTTGCATTGAGTACAAACTGATATGAATTTTGGTGTTCAATTTAATTTTGGTGCATTGACTATATTTTTGTATTATGTTGTGTGTTCTATGTTGCTAAGTGGGTCATTGAGTCCTTTAAAGTGTCGAATATGTTCCAACTGTCATTCAAGAACGAATGTACTAAGTGAGGGATACTGTAACAACCCTAAACATGTTAATATGGTGTGTCACAATTTGTAATAGTTTGTTTGAAGAGGTTTGAGGTAAAACATCAAGGGACGACCAAGATGTGCAAAAAGTAGTCTTTCGTGTGCTAGTGTGCCTTTGTATGTTTTCCTTCTGTTGAAGTGTTGTTTGGAGTCTTAAATGATAGAAGGGGACCCTAGTATGTAGATGTTCATGTATAAGGTCTAAAATTCCAGGCATAACTCCTGAAAGAACCACCCTAAGAGTCCTTGAGGAAGACCCAAACATTGAGCAAAAGCTGCCAAGGTAGCCTTGAACCCTGATGCAAAGGATGCCCATTAGACCCCTCGACACCCCGTTAAAAGGGGGTGTGGATCAAAAATTAGATGTGGGAGCTTATCCCCCATATGAATGAGCCTCTGACCAAGACTATGGAGCACCATGACGAACTGTCGTTCAGACGACGCTCTGTCATTGGTGTCCATCGATGGCATTTGTAATTCACAGTTAAGACACGACCAAGTGAGGAGTGAATTGGGAATTTACCCCATGTTCCAATTAGATAATGGACGGTTATTATACCCATTTTGTGGTATTTTAAGTTAGTTAAAACTTTGAAATTCCAAATTAGAATTCATTCTTCAAATCAAACCTTTCCCTCTCAAATAAAA